>LPNX011209772.1:3572-270972 GCA_001517045.1 Pseudotsuga menziesii | reverse complement strand
ATTGGTTCTTCTATGCAGCAGCATCCTGAGATTGTGCATGTGAACCTATGAATCCAAACTAAATGAATATGTCTGGAGGAATCTTCCACTTTGGAAGAAAAACAATGCACTCAACTGAATCATAAATATAAATAGCCGCACGGTGGAAACTGGACCCATGTAGAGCAACTGGAATCATCTGAAGAGAGAGCAAAGGTTCTTGAGGATTCGAACCATGTGTGGAACACTCAAGAAACTGATATGTTGCATCTTTTAACAGCAAACAATGAGTCGTAAAATCAGCCCCAAATCTTAGGAGCAAGTGTCCAAGCGGATGCAGAATGTCTTCCTCTTTACTAGTTCTGTGAGGAGATGAGCTTGTGACCAAAGGTAGAGAATCCCTGGGAATCTGGAGAGTGAATGCTTGAGCTCCATAATCTGATATAGATTCATAAATATATAATGATTCACAAAATAAAATATCAGCAACCTCATAAGAAGAAACTAACACCAAATCCCCATCAACAAAATTGAAGAAGAACTGCGGTAGTTGATTTTTCACACCGGAATTGGTGAGAGCAGCTACAAGCATGGATGAAATATCTTGGATTTTAAAATATGAACCAAATAATATCATATCAGAATGTAAATTAGATCTAAATAAGTTCACAACAGACCCAAAACTGTGAAATGAAATCAAATCCCCAGCAGCAGTTTTGTAGGAGACTTGAGGTACTTGTTTCTTCACACCATTGATGAGAACAGCTACAAGCAGTACTGAAGGTTTATAAAACTGAAATTTTGAACCAAGAAATATCAGATCAGATCCAAATAAGATCATATCATATCCAATAAGGTTCATATTAGATCCAAATTATGGTCAACCGAGACGGTAGATGCACAGTTTTCTTCTTCTTCAAAATTCTGAATTTTGGTGCATGGAATCTTGCAGGAATTTGCTGGAAGATATAGATCATGGGGAGCAAATGGATCACTTTGGTAATCTGATATTTCTTCCAAAATATCCAAGGTATCACATATTTGCACACCAGCAACAACATTAGAGGAAGAAAATTCAAATTTCTCCTCACTGTCGGAAGCAGTTATTGGTAAATTTTGCACAGAATTCAAAGGAAAATCACCGGTGAATGTTTGCATGGAAGTGCAGCAGTATTTTTCTTCAATACCAGAGATTCGAATGTCTTCTTCTATTTCAGAAATATGAGAAGATGAGATATCAGAGATCTCATGAACTTCCGGAGCATTAGGAGAAGGAGTCACTTCATGGAGACTTTCTTCAATTCGAATTGAATGTGTAGAAGATTCTGCTTCATCTTCATCTTGAACAAATTCATCAGAGAGAGTAGAGGTTGAGACTTTTGAGTGAAGAACTCTTGTGGTGCTGGCCGTGATATCCAAAGTACTATTATGATCCTAATTGTGCTTACCAAAGGTTTCTGTCCAATTTTGTCCAGAGATCCTTTGGGTGGTCAGCAAAATCAATAGGGTAGTACAAGCTATCATCAAGGGCCAGACCTATTGTTCCAAAAGCTCTATCATAATCATTTAGCTAGTCATTCTCATTCTCATAAGACTCTCTTCCAAGTCCAATAGACACCTCATAAAGACCTCGTCTCTTCAGAGATGCAATCATCTTCAACTTCCATTCCGAATAGCTTGTGAATGGGGTGAGAAGAGGGATTGATGAGTCCATTTGAAGTTGTACCTGTTAAGACCTGCAAATCAAAACAAAAGAGGCAACGTAAGGTCGGACAGCCTGCACATTTAGGCTTTCATCACACCCAACATAGTCAATCAAGCAAGCTTGATCAACAAATTCTTTACTTGGGGTATTAAGTGGTAAGCCTTGGCTTCTGGTGCAGTGCTGGAATTTTGAGCTATTGCTCACTTTCCATGGAGAAATCTGTCAAAAATCTTGTTCTTGAGAGATTGTTCTTTCGTCCCGCCGCATGCTTTGATACCATATTAATTCTTGCACATGATCTAGGAACTAGGAATCAAAATCATCAAAGAATAATTAACAAATACTCATGAATTGGAAATAACTGGATCCAGATGGTTTCCTCTCTGTATATTTAATAAACAGTAAAGGGTTACAATACCAATGCTGAGCAATGGCTTAACTCCATGAAGAATTCGAATATCTAAGGGACAATTCAAATTCAATGAGTGAGTCTAGCTTAACTGACTCTTTGCCATGCAATCTCACTCAGTTAACCACTTGACTAAAACCCTAATTGAATCACCAAACCCTAACTGAAGTTGGAGTGTAATAAATGAATGAATCTCAACTGAAGGAGATCAAACACATGTCATAGCAATCCAACCATCAAGTGCTAGTCCTGCATGACTCCAATGAACCCTGATGAAGTTAACTGAATCTGAACTGACCATCAGAAGTTGGTGGAGGCGCCTTGTTGACTCTAGTTCATTAAATAATAATAAATAATCATTAAATAATATATTTAATGAAGGGAGGCACCTTAACTGATTGTAACTGACTGGTTGAACTGATTGTAACCACCAGTTAGCAATTAGGTGCATTAATGTCACACAAATCACCCCTAGAGTGCTCCAATTAGCCTCCTTGACTGTAGGAGAAGGCTAAGTTAGCCTCCTTGACTATAGGTAGGCGTGGGTGTGACTGGATGATGGCAATTAATGCTCCACTGATGTCAATTAAACTTAGGATAGTGGTTTAACTAGACCAATTTGACCGAAAGAGTGTGTATGATGGTAGATGTCTCCAACACCTTTAAAGTGGATATATGTAATAAAAGTTGGATATATGCACAATTGATTGTTTTTGCATAGTGGGATGGATCTCAAGTCCTCAATTGGAGTCATAGGAAGAAATAAATATCCTTATGTAGGTGTCCTAGGGCATTAGGAATGGAATTCTAGGGAAGAAGAAAATGTCTTAGGCCCTAAAGAATACATTGAGGCACACATATCCATGAACAATGCCTCAAATAACCATGAATGACTTCACAAGGGTGTCCATGGCGCTGTGTATGGAAGTCTTGTGTATTTAGTTCCTTTCACATGATCAATGTAGGAGACATAAATCTTCGGACCTAAAGGAATCTTCTAGGCATCCAAGGCTACGAAGGTTTCCTCCACCAAACACACATGGCTTCCTAAGAGTAATATTATCCTATGATTGAGGATGTTGGTGCCATTAGATGGTTTTGACTAGTATGTGCACATGTCATGGTCTTGGGATTTATGTTGTAAGGAATAATACCATGCCTTTGAACATAAGAAAATCATTGATGCATCAAAATCCATGAACAATGTATCAAAGCATCACGCATGACTTCATAAGGGGATTCATGGTACTATGTATCTACGTCTTGGGTCCTTCAACATGGTTAATGGAGGACATATGAACCTTGGGCCCTAAAGGAATCTTGTAGTCATTAATGACTAAGAATGTTCCTTCCACCAACCACAAATAACCTTTTAAGGGTATAAGTGGCCTACGATTGATGATGCAATTACCATTAGGTGGTTTTGAGTAGTACACACATGACTCAGTTATTGAGGATGTTGTTATATGGAAGAATACGATGCCTTTGGAATTAAAGAAACCATTGAAGCATCTACAAACATGATAAATTCCTTAAGCACCACATATGACTTCACAAGAGTAAATCCATGGTGCCATGTATCCAAGTATTGGGAATTTGGGACCATGGACATTATCAAGGGGGGATACTTGAACGAAGCCCTAAAGGAACAATTTATTCATATAGAGATGAAACAATAGCCTTAAGCAACAACACATGGCCTCCTGAGGGTATAATTTTCCTATGATTGAGATACCAATTTCATCATGTCCTTTTTAGTAGTATCTACATGTCTCATTGCCTAGGAATGATGTTCTAGGGAATAATACAATTAATTTGGCCCTAAAAAAATCATTAAGGCATCCATAGCCATGAAAAATGTATCTAAGAACCATGCATAACCTCATAGAGATGTTCATGGCATTATGTGTCCATGTCTTGGGGCCTTGGGGCCTTAGACATGGTCATAGGAAGAAACATGATCCTTTGTCCCAAAAATAATCTTCTAGCCATCTAATCCTAAGAAGATTGTATCCACCAACCACATATGGCCCCTTGAGGGTATAAGTTTCATATGAGTAATGATATTAGTTCCATTTACATGGTGGTACAACTCTATTTTAAGAGTAATCAACCACCATTTTTGCGTAGAATCCCTATTTACATAGACACTCATATGTGAATTTCTTTTTCCTTCTCTACAATATAGTTTGGTGGAACTTGAGCCCATGAATGGTTGCACATAAAATCTATAACATATAATATTGTTATTATAGAATGGTGTGACTATCACATAACTACCACATATGCATCATGTATGGACACAGAGATTTTGTTTCAGGTTCCACTTCCCTCATTTCTCGTTATTCTCCTTACATTGAGTAATGAGTATGTATCTAGGTTTATCAAGTGTAATAATAATACTATATAGTAATAAAATAAGCTAGCATATATCTCTCTTAATCTTTATATTTTAAACATTGTTAGATTTGTATTTTAGTTTTGTTTTTATTCCTCTATGTCCTTAATATAGATGGATTTAAAAAAAACTACTTAGTTCCATGTTAACTCTAGATCTATCACATCTCAAGAAGGATAGAATCACCTAAGGTGCAACCATTTTTTACATTGCAAAAAATTGAAGACACAATTGTACCTAAGATATTTGATCCCTCACTAAATACGATAAATCCACCATTAAGTTGTTATAATTAGAATAACTTAATTAATTTGTAAAAAAATTAAAAAATGATCAATCTTTTAGATCCTATCTTACCTTTTCTTTGGGATAAAAGTATCTTGGATAAATTTTATTTCCATTTTCATAAAAACACTTCTAATTATACCACAAAACAAACCTTTAAAAAAATAGGTCTATTTGATTGCTCATTATTTTAATCATTATCTAAAACATATTTTCAACTATACATTTTTTAAAATGTTAAAATATAAAAAATAATTATATTCAACTAAAACATATATTCAACTATAAATTTTAAAAAAATGTTAATATATAAAATACCTATATCCAACTAAAACATATCTTCAATTCTACATTTTTTAAATGTTAATATAAAAATAAATATATTCATCTATTAACAATAGTTCATTAAGCTTTTATGCAATGTAAGATCTAAAAATAAATTATATCATATTATTATGTTATGAATCATATTTAAATTAGTTTATAATGAAAATGTTTACATATATTCAAAGCTAAAATATTTCATGATATTGTGTAATGGTATTATTGAACTTGACTATGGTTATCTCTACATTGAACAAATTGTTTGTTTATAAATGATTATTTATAATTATATAAGATATATTGGTTATCATTTTATTATCAAAATGTTAAATTTTTTAGTATTTAATTATTAATGTTTTTTTATTTCTTAAATTGTAATTATCCATTTCCATTATACCATGAGATTTTTGTTTGATCAATATTAGAAATATTATATAAATTTTTAAGTGATTTATAAATGTTTTAGAAACATCAATATAATAAAGGAAAATTACTTAGTTACTAATTTTTTTATAATTAGAAGCATCAAGAAAAAAACTAGTTTTCCCTCTATTTCATTTTCTCTTTTCCCTTGATACATATGCGCAAAGAATAAGAATATGTAGGCGTGACTATTGGATCAATTTGGCCCTACGCGAATGGAGGTTTTAAGTTTATTTGTATAATCAATTGCTGTATTTTTCATTAGTTTCGTGAAGTTGTATTGTGTTGATTATTACTTCTTATAATATTGTATCCCATCTTATAGGAGCTCATTCTTTTGTTGAAGATGGATCTCTGCGATTTATAAAGGCTTGGGGACGGATCTGTCAGAAAGAACGATGGTTCTGCATCAATTGGGGGATTCTTTTGTTCAACAACAGAAGCAAGGGGGATGTTCCAGTAAAAAAGCTTGTCAGACATCTAGATTTTGCATCATTATATGGAGGTGCCTGTGCCCTGGCCTTGTCTTTAGATTCTCCAGAGCCCCCATTGCAAACTACGTCGAGGGCAACGGTTGTTGTAAAACCAGAATCTCCAAGGGCACGAAGGCCAAAAGCAGTATTTGACTTGAAGAAAGGCACTCCAAAAAAATCAAAACAATGCAATTGCAAGAACTCACGGTGTCTAAAATTGTATTACGAATGCTTTGCATCTGGAACTTATTGTGATGGTTGCAATTGCCTTAATTGTTGTAATAATGTTGAGAATGATGCTGTGAGACAGGAAGCTGTTGAGGCTACACTAGAGCGAAAATTGCTAGCAGTCCGAGTGCCCTTCGAGATAATAGGGGAATGGAATGGAGGTGGCTGATAGGATTTCCAAGGAAGCCACGCAGCTCCTCTTTGGCTCTTTGGAAGATTTTAGAACAAGACTTGGCTGGCATTTATAGTTACTATCATGTTCTATAGCTTGTTGTTTTGAACAGGATTAATGTACAAACTTTTGTGGATATCTGTATTGATATATGATATATGTAATCTATTTTTTTTGTGGCTAAATCTTGTTTAGATTAATTTGTGAATACTCTACCCGATGTAAAAACTGTAAAAAGTTTTGTGTGGAAACATTAAATTGTTTTTTGTTGACAATGTATGAGGTATTTATCTACCTTTTATACATATGCGAATGTAATTTTATTCATATCTGAAATAAAATTACTATTTTTTTAGCCAAAACTATTTCAACATTTCTAATTTTCAGTCATTAAATTTTTTTTAACTTTAATTTATAACATTTTACATCTCTAATTTTCAGTCATAAAGAAAATATTAACTTTAATTGTAACATTTTACATATCTTTAACATATTAAAATATTTATAATGTTTAATTAATATTATAAATTAATTAATCTAATAAATATTGAAACTACAATTTTAAGAATTATTTGTCATCAATAATTATAAATGAGTTAAGACAACATTATGCTTTTTCTTGTCTTAATATATTAAATTATTGAATTTTTATAATGAATTAAAATTATATATTAAAATTAACAATTTTATGTAAATTTATATTGTAAAATTAATATTATTGCTATGTTAACGTGATATAAAAAAAAAATTAATATAAACAAATGAAATGCATGATAGAAATGATTTGACCATCAATTCATAAGGCAAACATCTCTAATTTTCAGTCATAGATAAAATCTTAACTTTAATTTATAACATTTTGCATATCTTTAGCATATTAAAATAATTATAATGTGTAATTAATATTAAAAATAAATTCATCTAATAAATATGTAAACTACAATTTTAAGAATTATTTGTGATCAATAATTATAAATAATTATAAATGAATTAAGACAACATTATGGTTTTTCTTGTCTTAATATATTGAATTATTGAATTTTGATAATGAATTAAAATTATATCTTAAAATTAACAATTTTATGTAAATTTATATTGTAAAATTATTGTTATTGTTATGTTAACCTTGCTGATATAATTAATAATTTATAGAAGGAAGCAAAAATTGGTGCAAATTTGGAAGCAAAAATTGGTGCAAATTTGGAAGCAAAAATTGACACATATTTGGAAGTAAAACATGGTGCAAAATGGGACGCTAAAGTGGTAGCGAAAATGGATGCAATAGTGGATGCTAACATGGTGCTATTAAGGATGCAAATATGGTGCTAACGGGGATTTCATTTAAGAAGCAAAAGCAGACACTCCTTAGGAAGAAAAATATGACGTTATTTAGGAAGAAAACCTCGACTTTGTTTAGGAAGCAAAGTTGGACGCTATTTTGGAAACACAAAAATAGACGTCATTTTGGATGTCATAAAGGATGCTATCTTGGAAGCAAAAAAAGTCGTTTTTTGAGACGCTTTAAGTTTTGTCCATGACGTGTCCCATTTAGCATCTAGTTTGACCACTCAATGTAAAAAAAAATTACACTAAAAAGGGACGCTAAATGGGACGCTAATTCCAGGATTTGTTGTAGTGTGTAATTGCATTATCATGAGTTTTGCTTGCCTTATTGAGCCTTATGCCGGCTTCCCTGACTTTGATTATCAGCCATATAGCTTGAGCTTATCTCATGTCTAGCCAACCAGAGCCATTTTTTATATCTTTTGCAGTTTGATTCCCGATTTTTACCAGGAGGGGACTTTCCCCCAAGTGTCGTTATCCTACACATGTGTCCTTGCATTGAGCATAGGTATGTTCCAATGCTTGAAACTAGTTTGTTTTCCCCTTGACACTCGTCTCCTCCTCGTTTGTAACTATAAAGCACTTTTATTCTTTTTCAAGCTTTTCAAAATATTTGAAAAAGTCTAAAAAAATAAAAAAACCAAAAAGCCAGATAGGAAAATATGTTATCTTTGGCAGCATTCAAGTCGTGTCGCCTTTGAACAAAGCACTGTATATCACATCCGTTGGTTGGGTTAATAGTTTGAATTTAGGAGTTGTACTCATTTCTCTGAGTTTATCTCCACTGACTGGTTAAGCTTCCAGTCCCTATGGAGCCTCTATCGATGCCTCCTCTGTTGCAGAGATGCCCCAAATTTTTTATATCCATTCTATGTTGCCTACATTTAGTCACCATTCACCTTTATGCTCTTGTTCGAAGGAAGTTGAAGCCTGAGTTGTCCATTACTCAGTTTTCTTGACTTTGCATGTCGACAATTCCCGGTACTGGTACTGGTTTGTGCACATTATGATTGATTCCTTCCACATTATACAACTTTTCTGAGTACCTCGTGTTGGATGATGGGGGATGCCTTAATTCCCTCCTTCCAGCGGATTTCATCCCATCGAATTCAGATCATTTATTCTGGGATAGGAGTCTAGAGTCATTTTGATTGCCTTGAGACTTGCAATCATCAATGGCAGGTTCTCTCGTCATCGAAAGTTTTGGGAATACATCAATGTCCCTTGATCGATGGATTCTTTTAAGTGTTCAACCTCAACACTTATTCACACTTGGTAGATTGCACTCTAGTATCTTGATTCCCATTTTCATTATTGGTGGGTGATCTCGCATCTGTTAACGATATACATCAATGACCGGTAATCAGACGATGGACTACTATGTTCGACCTCAACACCTTTATTCATGTAGTAGGACATGTACTCATAGTGGTTTGTGTAGAAGATTTTCCAGATTGGTGGCATTCCAGATATGCTACCTCATTGATCATGCCAGTGTTCATGAGATTTCAGCTCTCGTGGCTTGAGTCCAGTGTATGTTAGATATCTTCAGCCATTATGGAGATCTTAATCCATTGTATATCTTCAGTTTTCATGGAGATCATGATCCTTTGTATATCTTCATCATGGAGATTCTGATCTATCTATATTATACGTGGCGGTGACCACACGTGTCATATTTTGTATCATGCCTATTCTTGGCCATTGTACTCTTATGTATTCGAGACTACTATATGTACTTGCAGTCATATGCAGAGAAATTTGTACTTTATTGTTGGATGGCTGGTTCTTCCACCCGGTTCTTCATCACTCCACTTATGGGATGGACTTATAATGTATTTCGGCCATCGTATTACCCCTCTGACCTCACACATTAGGGGGCATATGTTACACCTAATTTTACCACACATGGTAGATCACACATTTAGACCCCATGGACTATTTTTGTACCTTTGATGTTTCCAAGATCATCCCTAAAAATACATGTTATTTTCCATACGCAACTTTTAAACCCATTCTCGCGTATATACGCGAATATGATCCTTAAACCCGCGTACATCGGGATGTGTGCAAAAGGCCAAAGATTTTTGGAGTTTTCCTTGATATGGATCTGAGTCACTTGTCTCTTGGCATTCCATATGCCCTTAGATCACTCAGATTTGACCTTCCATTACCCCATTAAAGCACTATATAAGGAACCTTTTGGATACATTGAAAGGGGAGGAATTGAAGAGCAAGAAAACTATAGTCCATTGTTTCCGTAGCTTATACTTGAGTCTGCATCCCTTTGTCCCTTGGATCACTTTGTGCTCTTCCCAAGCTTGCCTTTGCTTGTGAGCTTGCTATAGAGAGATGGAGGATTGAGGTGGTGGAGGCCCAAGTGGAGGACTTAGTTTCTCCGGTTCGCAAACGTGCCGACAGAGGTTGTCATTTTTGTAATCT
Source organism: Pseudotsuga menziesii (assembly GCA_001517045.1). Classification (NCBI taxonomy): domain Eukaryota; kingdom Viridiplantae; phylum Streptophyta; class Pinopsida; order Pinales; family Pinaceae; genus Pseudotsuga; species Pseudotsuga menziesii. The sequence continues at coordinate 260,790 of LPNX011209772.1, read as the reverse complement.
CTAATTTATATTAATAGAAATATCTTTTCCTATCCAATGATGTGCATTTAAATGAAAATTGAATCCATGAATGCTTTTAATTTTTTATACATTATTGATTATATATGTTAGAGTAGGTCTAACACAATTATATAGCATGCTTGTTTTGTTTGCTGATTGTTGAGAGAGCAAATTGTTAACGCAAGTGGGATTGGAAAAGCTAAATAAGGATCTACATCAACCATCTGGAATAAGGTATGTTTGGAGATCCTTTAGTGTTAGATGTTTTATTTCTCTTGCATATTGGGAAGGGATTGATTTTTGCAGTTACTCTGTCTGTTGTGGTACCCCAAGCCATATGAAGTTTTCTCCGTAACAATACTCTTCTTCATTCTCATGTGATGTTTCCTCATATTTTTAAAAATCACTTGGGAGTGACTTTTGGTCCTCTTGATGTAATACTTTTTCTACTTCACCACCCACAGAAATTGGTGACTCCTTGGTTTATCTCTTTTTCGGGTCTGGAGAACTAAATTTATGAAAAAAGAACCGGTTTGAGATCACTTTTTATTTTTCATGCTCTGGGTTAAATTATGAAAAATATTATGAGTGTTGTTTATGTCATTGGCATGCTCATTAAAACTCAGTACAAAGAATCGAGTTTATTGTTGGCTGCTCCATACTTGTAAATAAATGGAACATCATGAGTAATCTTATATTCCTTCACACTTGTTAAACTAAGGCTATATGCGTTCTTTTGAAGGAGCACCGGTTTAGTGATACTTTACCCCTTTTTCGGATCTTGCCAACTAAATACTAAAAAGGCATACCTTAGTTCCTCTGACGCTAAGATATTTATCCTCTGGGCCGTTTTATACTTTTTTGGATTCAAGAGACTAACTTTACAAAAAAAACACCCCCATAGAATCTTGTTTGGAGTTTTCAGACTCTTAAAATATGAAAACACCAGCGAGCATTCACTAATTCGGGCTTGTAAAATCCACAAATCACTGTTTTATCAAGCAATATTCTATCTATTCTTAAATATTGTTCAAAAATGAAGAAGACCTCGAGTTTAATTTCTTGGACTCGTTAAAACTTAAAAAGAAAGGAAGGAAGGAAATACTCTCTTTATTGTAAGTTTTTTGGCAGCAAGTTCCTTGAACAAAGCACTAGTTTGAGTCTCTTGATACTCATGTTTCAGTTTTGGACTTCCTAGTTTCAACTAGTACTTTGATTTATTTCTCCTCCATTGTTTACTTATCCTAAGTACATGGGGAATTTTTCAATGTCTCCTACATTGCATATGTGTCCAATTGTCTATCTTGAAGTTTCAAGCTTCCTTGGGTCATCTCAGTGTCATGCTCACTGTTCAAGTATCCCCAACCTCTATCTATTTACATTGATCCCTGTCATGCTCATCTCTGATTTTAATCTATGCCTAATTTACCTCATCCAGTCTACTAATTTACTCATGTGACCTATTGAAGGATTCCTTTCCTTCCTTCTCACAAATGGATTCGTATCATCACCCGCTAATGATGAAGACCTAGAGTTTTGATAGTATCTCAGGATCCACTTTTCACCTTGGTGGATTCCTTTGCTTTGGTTGTCTGTACAACTCTTTAACCGACATTCTGATGGAATCCTCCATGTTCGACTTCAACTACTATATTCACATGGTGTAATTCGTACTTGATACTATGTATTTGGATGAATACCTTGGGTTTATAGCCTATGAAACCTAAGTTGTGCAAGATCATGGCATGTTTTGTGGAACCACTCCATCTATTGAATATTTGCTATTATACTTATGTGGCTATGATCCATCTTGTAAACATGTGTGGCCTTGTAGCCCATATTATATGATGTATATGTATATTGTAAAGGAGACAGTGTTCCACATTATTGAACATGGAATCCTTAGTGATGATTTTGTCAAAAATACCTCTATTTGTCTGTTTCAAGTACTTCTCTGCAGCCTAGATTCAGAGTTCTTTGAGCTAAATATTGTAATGTATTTCAACCATCCTTACCCTATGAAATCACACATTAGGGGGCATCCGTTATACCTTGAAATTACACTTCTCCATCTGAGTAATGACACCAAATGTGTCATCACACAAAATGACAATATGGATAGAAGTATCCCTAACTTTATAAGAGGATTGGACCCTTGATACACAATGTCAACTCCAATATCAATATTTTTTGCATATTAACTCACCTTGAATACATGAGTTTCCTTATAAAAACCTACGTACCATACATGAGTTTCCCATAGGAAACTCACATATTGTTATCAAATGTTGAATAGGTGAGTTTCCTCAAGGAAACCCACATATCTTTCTCAAGTTTCCCTAGTACAACCCGCATATTTCATTAGAATTTGTTAAAAATAAAAAGATAATTAATCATGGGGCAGTGATTTGGAAACCTACCTAACTCCCCTAACTATCCTAACCTCACAACCCTTCCTCCCAAACGACTATAAAAAGAGGAGAGGTGCTAGAGGAGAAGGGGACTCAACTTTGGAGGCAAAGCTATGCTGGAGAATTTCCATTGAGGAGAGAAGAAAGAGGGCTCAAATATAGGTTTTCAGAGAAGCTTTATCAAGTAGAGGATATGTAATTTTTCTAGAAACTCTATCAATAAATAATGTATTTTCCTTCCATCAATGTGTAACGCATGATTCAATTGTTTTTGAGTATTGATCTATATTGTTCTTTGTTTTAAATTGCAATAATTATATATGTTCATGTATCTTATGTTATCACAGTTGAATGTGCTTTGAGGAAGGTTATTTATTTGCTGTAGGTGTTGGAGATTGGGATCTAAGGAGCATTTGGGAAAAGAGACCAAGATAGGATCGACCTTCATAACAAGGTGCATATCCTTTCTCTCTTCTTCTTTAATATATGCTTGTAAAAACTTGATTGTATGTCAGTAAAACTTTAGTATGTTAGTGGATTCAAACCCTAGCCATAGGATATATTCCCTAACAAAACATATCCATGAATGCATCCTGTGCATTTGTGTTATTCTTGTCACTTGACTCTAAAAATGTAATCTCAATTTCATCTTCAAGTGCATAGTATATGAATGTAATGACTTATATTCCAAAATTTCAATGTATATACAATAAGGATAGCCTAGACACACTGACACTAAATGTGATTTCAATAATTTATTAAAATAAAAAATACATGCAAAGACTATAACTTGGCCAAGCATCAATGGAAGCACAACATATTAGCACAAGACATTTATAGAAATACTTCAACATTAAACATAAAGGATCTTTATATATTTTCACATAATCCATAGATATATTTGGATTTCACTCTAAATTAGTAGGCCTTTAGAACTCTTCTAAACACAAACACTGTGTCTAAGTCACATTGAAAATCACATATTAAAATGACAATGGCTTTCTCTGCTCTAATAATTTTGTAGAACTGTTAATCCAAGCCATTTTAAGGACATTGAATCCTTAGGTATGTATTGAATCCTTTATGAATCTAATTCCAGAATGGATAGAGCTTCGATATGTACATGATTCAATGTATATCTATTTGATATGGATTAAATGCCATATAATGTATATGCATTACTAAAAAAAGCAAATTTTGATAGGGAAATAGAGAAAGCATGTGGCCATTATTTCAATAGTGATTAAAAAATTCAAAGAAAATAATATTCAAAGTGACAATAAACTACATCCAAGTAGGATCATTAAAGAAAATCAATTTTTGGAAGTAAATCCATTTTTGGAGGTTTTGTAACATTTTGTTGTCAACTTTGCTTCTCCATGAAATCTAATTTATAATTAGTATCACACTCTAAAAAAAAATTTTGAACATGTATAAGACCTATTTTTATATATGTCATGTTTAGCCATATTGTATCCAAAATCTATTTTTTAACTAAATGGCATATCTATATCCACCCTTCAGTTTCCATATCCTATATCGTGATAAATTAGATTCCCTTCAGGAAATGTTTGCATCATAAATAAAACAACCTTTCCTATGAATACCCCGATGGAAAAACAATGAGCTCATATAATACATTTTACATTAGAAGTCACATTTAAAAAATAAATTAAGCAAGAATGTTGATACCTAGAATCCAAATGCGAGGTAGAATCCAAATGTGAGGTAGAAAGAACCTTGTATTTTTGTTTCTGAGAGATAATGTCACACCCTCAAAATGACCAACCTAACTTCTAAACATGCTGCAACAATACACAATCTCTCCCTAATGGAATGAATGCATAAAACTAAGTACACAATCTTTCCCCAATGAAATGAACTTATAAAACCATTGTAACTACCACTATTAATCAGAAGAACCACTTCAATGCATAAAATATAAAATTAAGCAAAAAACCATATGTGTGCCTAATTATTTTAATCTAACAACAGAAAATAAGAAAAAATATGATAATGATTTTAGCTTACTGCATTTCACTCTCTTAACCCTACCAGATAAGAAATGCAAAATCTAGATCAGAGCCTTGGAATTGCAGTTACTTGTTAGTAGGGAATACCTACAACTAAAAATGCCAACAAAGTTTGAAATGATCTAATAGACATGGAATGTTAGGATAAACTTCAATTTCAAATAAGTAGGTAATGTGCATGCAATAACAACATCATTGCTATAGAAATCATGTGAGCATTCAAGAAAATTCTTTGAATTCTAGATAATGGGTTGGTTTCCATTCATAGAAAATGCCTTTTCAAGACGTGGATTAAATTCTTAAAATTGAGCTAACAATAAAGTTATTAAGATCTACCAAGATTCATGTTAGCTCTTTGATCCATTGAAGAGAGAAAATGAGTGAAGCTGCTAAAAGATAAATATAATCAAATTTAGTCAAATCAAAGCACGTGGTTAACTCAAACAATATCAAATAAGGGCATGTAAGCATGATTGAGAAATCAAGAAGCCGAGAGAATCAAACTACTAAAATCACCAAAACATCATGAGATGAAACCAAAGTACAAGAAGTGCAAATAGTGAAGAATCAAAGAAAGACGACTATGAAATCATCTAACAAATCAAGCAATAAAAAATAAAACCAAAAGTATTTACAAAAATCTAGAGCGGGCCCCTTTGTTTTAGAAAAATCAAGGGGAATTTGTTGGAGGCCCAATAGGCATGCATGCATTTTTATAAGGCACTAAATGTTGCCTCCCATCCAATGTAGAAGTGCTAGTTTTGTGGTGTTTTTGCACAATTTTTCCAAAGTGAAAACAATGATGTACATATATCCATCTTAATAAAATCAAACATATTAAGCATCCATATAGATATAATATACCCATATCTATTAAGCATGCAGAGGAATCTAAAACATGGTATAAATTTCAATTTTTTATAAACCCTCTCCAAAGGATCGACACGTGGTTCATTTCAGTGGAAATTAAAAATATATCGCAAAGGACAAATACCTAGTTCATTTCATTGAGAATACAAAGTAGAGAATAGAGAATTAGTTCATTTTCATTGAAAAATTAAAATGAATGATGGGACCCCATTCAATTCATCGAAAATGAAAAATGATAGTGACCCAATTCAATTCATTGAAATGAAAAGGAAATTACAGGGACCCAGTTCAATTGACAATAAATGACCTTCTTTGTATTGAATAAGAGATATTACAATTCACGGAACTTGGAAAATTTATACAAATACTGTCAAATCAAAACACCTATTATACAAAGCAGCTTAGTTTTCATAACTACACTTAAATGTAAGGAATTCTCCCTGACAAATCAATTTAAGGGAAGCAACTAAATTTAGTGAAAAATTCTCGACATGTGTTAGAGAATTATTCATCAATAACATGGATTATTGTTGTCTAACCAATCATATAAAAATACCTTAGATTATCGCCACACACTAAAATATCCCACACTCATTCAACTATCAGGTTTAACATGAATGAATTGCATGCAGGCTGGTAAAAATCAAAGATAGGTAAGGATGACATTGAAATTCAATTCTTCTAAAATAATAAAGAAGAAGCACAACACTGGCAGTAAATTACCATAGCCTAAAATGGTAAGACCGATGAATGAAGTTATTGCTCACTACAAGAACTGATGGGGCTACTTAAGACCACTCAACCAGTGATACAAACTTTGAAAAAATTGCCAATATTTCAAGCATTATGTGACTGTTTCCCACCCCTCATAGAATTCCTCCTCGATTTAGTTGGTGTTGTAAGTGTATTCAATTGTTGTTTGTCGTAAAACTCCATGAAATCAATCCAAAACTAGAGGAACTTCAAATCAACATGCTGCTGAAGTGGCAGTTGAGAAATGAACCCCTCTAATAGAGACAAATACTAAATAGAAAGAACACCAATATCTTCTCCCATTACATGCATAAACTCTCCTGTAAGTTGTAATGAGGACTTTCTTACTCCACTAACCCAAGCCCACAACTTTTGAGGTTCTCTCTTGGAATTCTGCCTTGAATATGTTTCAACTCTATAAAAAATAAATGCAAAAATTCACACATTAGTGTGGAATACCTGGAAGAAATATGTCAAATATCTAATAAAAATGTTCTCCATATGACCTACTATTATCAACAAAGAAACCAAATTACATGGACGAGGAAATGGGAAACAATATACCCCATCTGCATTTCATGGGCACTTTCATATAATCTATCCTCGTGGATCCTAAAGCATAAAATGAGATCAAACAATGAAAACAATGTTTAATATAAATGATGAGATCGTTCCCCCAGAAGTGACTTCTCCACAATTACATTAAGGTACCTTTCATGAGCAACTATAAGATCATCAAGGTTCCTTCTTCCATTTCATCCAAAAAGTCCATCCATGAGTAATCAAGAACTTCGAACATGAGATAGTACTACAGATGCGAAAAAATGGTTCATTTCATTTCTTAGTGTTTGACATCATCTTAAAATGGATACAAGTTGTTGCTTCCCACCACCATCCCTAGTGGAAAATAGGCGAGCAACAGATTAGTTTGGATTCATACTCTGCCATGTAGCGCTTAGAGCATATTCCACATGATTAAGCTTCCAGAGACAATTAAAATTTTAAAGGTACTTGGCCATCATATAATTTGTAAAATGGTATTGAGAGGATCCCTTGCATTATATTCCAGTGATAAAATATCCCACCCCCTATCTCCACTATGGTGTGGAATCATCTTCACTCTCATCCTATCCAATATATATGGGTCATCATATTGGGCATTGGAGGCATGAATTGCACTCTCAAGTAGCCTTGGAAGCTTGAAGGATCTTATAGTGTTAGCCGAATGAGAGAGATCAGGGCCCACAATGTCCATGAGATATTGAATGAAGTCACCTTGGTCAATAAGAAAGTAACTCTTGATTACAAGGCAATGTAATTTGAACTTGAATTGACCATACATTATTTCTATCAAATGTCGATTGATCCTCTTAGATGCTTCTCCAACAAATATTTCCAATCAAAAAAATCACTGACCTTGATAATTTCTTTATTTAAAAGGCATTTGGATGAGATTATTTTCGTTTGATAAATCCCACCCCTGAATGTTCCAAACCCCCTCCTGATCGACCAATTATAGGTTTCTATTTCAAAAGAAGGCACCAACTGTACTTTCCTAGGGAAACATTGAGGGATCGAATCCCTTAGTGACTATCACATAATTGATTAGTACCCATAGAAACCATTTCCCACTACCCTCTAACACACCGACGAGTTCTATGATCGGAGAGTCCGACATGTCCTATCTGCTACCAAAGCTCACGTACACCAACGATCTAACAAGTTGCAAGTCCAACCATTGCAGGCACCACTTTTCAATAACATCGTCATTGTCCTGGTCATTGGAGTGCTTCATTGACATAGATTGCGGAAATAGCGGTCCAATCGGATACATAGGAGGTAATTTCTCCATCATCTGTTTGATCCAAAGATCTGAGTAGATCGGTCATGAGAAGATGTTCAAGGGTTTTCATGGAACATCCAGTGGCTTCCCATTGTGAAAAAAATGGATCTTTGTCGTGCTATTTTCAGTGATCTTTATAGTGAGCAACTTTCAATATTCATACTACTTGATACCACATGTCTTCAGAATTCACTTTAACATTGACTGGTGGAAACCAAAATAGAAAAGAATTTTTGGAGACACTTATTGACCCAAATGCACATAATAGTATATTGGTTTATCCACTATTTTTCAACCTTTGAACCCTATACCTTGAATGAACCCAAGTAAAATTATCATGCAACTTGTCTTCTATGAATTTACAACCACAAAATCAAGCATTCAAATCATCATAGATTAGGTTTATTTGAAAAACGTTCCATTAATCTTAATATCCATAAGAAAATAAATTATCACATGGGGCAAAATCTTAAGAAGTCTAGTAAAAGTCCATGATAGTGGGTTTTTTTCAAAATACAACACATGAATATTAAACATCTTGAATATTTCTAAATACCAATCTAAAGCATCTTCCAGTTAACCATAATAATTCAACCAAAAATAAACCCTAGTAGGCTAACCCCACAACGAAACCTTACCAGACATTGACTGCCAGAATAGAGATTCCAATTCAACACTTGGAGGCCCGATTAATGTTTCTGCACAAGATCTGCGCATTGAACTCATCGGCCTTCTCCATCAGCTCCTACAAAACCGAATTCTCGACATAAAAAATGTCGGATATTCGATCAAGGTGCCAGAAAAAATGTCGGATATTGGATCAAGGTGCTGGAAATAATTGTTCATGTTTGAAGGAAGAAACATCAACAATAAAATGACCTTGAGGAATCACCTCAAAAGTGTAAGGACTCAAAAATCAGAGACCATGCAATCTTACTTTTCAAGAGTAGCTCAAATTACGGATCAGCTAGAATCCATTGGTGATACAATAGAGGAAGAAGAAAATGTGATGACCACCTTAAATGGTATTCCAAGAGATTGGGAAGCTTTTATCCAAGGAATCTGTTCAAGAAGGAAACTAACTAAATTTAGGAATATATGGGAAGAATGTGTCCAAGAAGAAGAAATAATTTCATCCAGAGAAGTGAAGCTAAATGACAATTAAGATCGAGCCTTAAAAGCTCATGCCAAAGGAAAACACAACAGGAAGAGTCATGATCATCCTCATAATACTCAAGGGTTCAAAAGGCCCAAGAAATACTTCTCAAATTATTAGTGATTCACTTGTCACAAGTTGGGACACATTGCCATCAACTGTCCCATGAAAGTATAAATAGTTAAAAAGATGAAAAGATTCCAAGCTCATACTGCTGAAGATAGTGATCAAGAAGTTGAAGAGGAAGCAAAGAAGGATGAAGAATCCAGTGAAGAGTAGGTAGGGGGTTCTCCCAAAAGGAAGGAATTGACTATGAAGAGACATTTTCTCCAGTAGCCAGGTACACTTCAATTAGAACTGTCCTGCCTTGGCATCCAAAAAGAAGTGGAAGTTACATCTGATGGATGTAAAGACAACCTTTCTAAATGGCTTGATAGAAGAAGAAGTGTATATCGAACAACCGTAAGGTTTCGAGACTGACGATTGGGAAGCTTATGTATGTAAACTTAAGAAAGCATTTTATGGGATAAAACAAGCACCCAGAACATGGTACAGAATAATGATGGATTCCTGATGAGTTTAGGCTTTACTAAGAGTAAGGCAGATTCTAACCTCTACTATGAGGTTGAGGATGATGGGTTTATGATATTACTATTATATGTGGATGATTTATTCTTGATAGGAGAGGATAATCCCACCAACGAATGCAAGAAGAAGCTTGCTACAGAATTTGAGATGAAATACCTTGGAATGATGCACTAATTTCTAGGTCTTGAAGTTTGGCAATATCCAGATCAGATTTTCCTGAAGCAAGGAAAATATACAGTGGAAATTCTAAAGAGGTTTGGAATGTTATATTGCAAGGCCATGACTACTCCGATCACAACAAACTTGAATTTATTGAATTATGATACTTTGGAAACAGTAGATGCCACCTTGTACAGACAGATTATTAGTTCACCGATGTACTTAACCAATACAAGACTAGATATATGTTTTTCTATAAACACACTAAGTCAGTACATGGTGAATCCCAAACATATTCACCTGATAGGAGCAAAACATGTGATGAGGTATCTAGAGGGAACTTTAGATTATGGGATTAGATATACATGAGATGGTGAGATTAGACTACATGGGTTCACAGAGTCAAATTGGGCAGGAAGTGCTAAAGATAGAAAGAGTAGAGTCTGGATGTTTCTTTAGTTTGGGATCATGAATTATCTCATGGTTCAGTAGAAAGAAGACCAGTATTGCACTCAACACAACAGAAGAAGAATACATTGCTGCTTGTTCAGCTTATAGTGAAGCAATATGGATTCGAAAGATGTTGGAAGGTTTATTTGATGAAGAGATAGATGTTATTGATATCCTTTGTGATAATTAGAGTTGTATCAAGATAACAGAAAATCCAGTATTTCATGATAAGTCAAAACATATTGAAGTGAGATATCACTTCATTCAGTACATGGTTCAGAAAGGAGTTGTAAAGCTCAAGTATGTTCCTACAGAGGAACAAGTGGCAGATGTGTTGACTAAGCCTCTAGTTCTTGTAAAGTTTGAATACTTTCGATACAAGCTTGTTGTAGTCCAAAAGGACCTCTCTTGAAACAGGGAGTGACTGTAGATGGAAGAAGGATGCAGTGGTGAGTAGCTCAGTCTAGAGTAGGGTAAGTCTCTCTAGGACTATTTGGACCGAAAGGGTTAGTCAAATGAGACATGTTGATCCTAGGGGGATTAGTATGTTTGGCTAGATCAGTTTAACCCAAGTGGGTTTGTAAGTCAAGACAAGGCTTGTTGGTCACTAGGAAGATCCACTTGTCTAACTAGGCTTGTTGGCTCAAAAGGGTTAGTAAGTTAGACAAAATGCCTGGGTGGATCTACCAGAGAACTCACCATGATGCTGCTCTGAGATAGTTAGAGGGTAGGATGGTTGTTACAATATTTCTATACTGTTGATTGATGATATGTTTTCTTTTAGTAGTGTTATACTGATGACTGTTGAGATGTTTAGTTCAGTATTGTTATATTGATGACTACTGAGATGATTGGTTCAACATTATTATGCCAATTGTTGAGATGGTTGATTCAATATTATTATAGTGATGATTGATTGAGATGTATGTTTCAGTATTGTTATACTGATGATTGATGAGATGATTGTTGAGATGTTTACAGTGTTGTCACATTGATGATTGTTGAGATGTTTACAGTGTTGTCACACTGATGATTGTTAAGATGATTGCTGAGATGTTAGACTGATAGATGTTGAGATGTTTATTGAGATATTTTTAGTGTTGTTACACTGCTTGATGTGATAGTTTTAGTATTCCTATACTGATGTGACAGATTCAGTATCTCTATACTGATGATGATGTTTATGATGATAGTGTCCTAGCATATCTATGTTGGTAATGCAGATGATGATCTAGCACTACAGATGATTTGGTTTTTAGCACTAACATGCTAATGCTGTTGTTGATTGTTTTAGTATTTACATACCGTTGATGCAGATGATGATGTTTCAGTATTTCCATACTGAATATACAGATGATGATGTTTCAGTATTCCCATACTGAAGATACAGATGATGATGTTTTAGTATTTACATACGGAATATGGACATGATGGTGATTCATTATTTCCATACTCAATATACAGACGATGATGTTTCGGTATTCCCATAGTGAAGATACAGATGATGATGTTTCAGTATTCCCATACTGAAGGTACAGATGATGATGTTTCAGTATTTACATACTAAAGATGGACATGATGGTGATTCAGTATTTCCATAGTGAAGATACATATGATGATACTTATGATATAGATGATGATGTTTTCAGTATTCACATACTAAAGATGCAGATGATGATGGTTCAGATGATGATGTTACAGATGATGGTTTAGTGTTTACACACTGATGTTGGCAAGTAGATGATTTAAAATATGTTCCAGTATTCACATACTGATACTATAGAAGATGGTCCAGAAGATGAAGCAACAAATGATGACGATCCAGAAGATGATTCAACATTCATATGTTGATACTATAAGAGATGGTCTAGAAGATGACAAGAAGATGATTGAAGAAATATGAGTGAAAAATATGATCCAGCTAATATTGATGATGAAGATGTATGATGGTGTATCAAAACTTCCTATGACATATAGAGTCTCACTAGTCAGTTGTACAATTGTAATAGTAGCAGTTTCTACTATAGTTGAATACCTTCCTAGTTAAGAGGGAGTGTTAGAATAATGTAACTTCAGAATATATTCTATATGTATTGTATTCCTGCTACTGGAAATGAGTTTGGTCTTGTTAGAGTCATTGAAGGATGCAAGGTAAACCTTCGAATGTAAGTAAGGTCAATAGTACCTAAATGTCAATATAATAAATGCTATTTGTGATGTCCAGTTGGACACGTTGGACTAGTCAGTTAGTGAAGTCGGCCCCACAAAGTTAGAGGTCAAGTCAACATAAGAATATAAATAGGGAGGCACTCCCCTTCATTTGTACTCACTCACTCAAGCAGTTTTGCAAGAGATAGAAGAACTAGTGCGCTAGAAAGAAGTTAGAAGCAATTGTCTGGGTTTTACATTGCTTTGGATGAGATCTATACTGAGGAAGTTTTGCAGGGTTTTCTCCCTTGTGGTTTCCCCAAGGAAAGTATTTGTGTTCTTGTGTTTTCTGTGCATGTTGTTCTTTCAGTGATCTTCTAGTGATAATTTGTTTTAAGATATCATCTAAGCAAATTTATAAAAATTAATAAATTGTCGTAGATATACTCGAGGCAGAAACCCTTTTCTTCATCATAGAGCATAATGTGGTCATTACATTGACATATGCGGTAGTCGGATTATGACTTCTTAGAGTTGGAAATAGATATGTGATGTCCTCCAACCTCCATGGACTTGCAAGAATTGGGATTCAATTCATCCCCCTTGCCGCTTAAAATAATGTGAACGATCTTTTGTTCGAGCTTTTACATCTCCTTGGCGATATTTTTCTCGAGATTTTGTTGTCTCCTTGGAAATGGCCCATACACTATATTCATCTGGAATGAAATCTATAGCAGTTGAGAAGAGGTCCTTGGGCTCTTGGATGACAAAGATCGACAAATTCTAGCACAATGACATATCCAGTGAACATTCCAGACACATGAAGAGGACACAGGGAAATAAGGCAGGAGGACACATGGAAATAATTCATTATAGGGAGGGATAACCAAAAGGAATAGTGATTCTGAAACCCCATTGTTGGAAAGGGGTTAGAGTGCGCAAAGTGTGCTTTCACCACTAACAAGAAGGACTTCTACAGAAAGAAGAGTCAACTGTGGTGAAAGGAGAAACCAATAAATTAGGGAATTTTGGTTGAGTCAGTTAGTGATTGGTCAAGTGGACCATTTTGTAACGGCCTAATGAGCCTATAAATAGAGTTAGGATTGTAAGTGTAGATAATCATATCATTATTCAATTGAGCATCATTTAGCTTCGGTTAGAAGCGATCTATAGATCTATTGGTGTATCTGTTGATCTGTCCTTTGGGAATAAATTCATTGATATATTATGAGTCTTTTGGATATATTTATAGTCATCTCTTTTGCTTTATCTTTTGGTGCAGAATTAGTTGACCAAGCAATGTTCTGCCTTTCATGATGTTGGCAATTTGGTTATGATGTTTTATCCCTGTGTCAGAATGTGTTCTGTGTTAATGCAATGAACTATGTGGTGGATCAGATGAGTGGATATATGATGTTTTCCCATTTTTCTCATGAATTATGTGAAGTATTGTGGTACTTAGCGATTTAATATATATTGAATTACTCGTCGATCTAAGTTTGGTTTAGTATGATTGCAAATAATGATGAGTAGATATGGTTAATAACATACTTATAAACCTGGATTTCAGTTTAATATCACAATAAAGTAGAGATAACGTGAAGTCCTCTTCCTACTATAGAAATGTGGTTCCTGCAACCCTCCCTTAGACATCTCGGGTAAGACTGCACCTACCTTGCAGCTATTGCTAGAAATGATAAAACATTTCTGGGCCAATGTTTAAGGAGTCTATGAAGGTAGTTGTTAACAATGGTGCAAAGTGAACCTCTTTCGATAGATCTGTGTCAACAAATGGTTCTGTTGTTGGGACCATAGTGCAAAGAAGAGGAGGACATGTTGTGGCATCCGGCGAAGCCATAAATCCATGACAGGTTTGATAAGAAGGCCCGAGAGTTTACGGAAGAAGAGAACAAGAATACGATGTTGACAACAAAAGACTGGTTGGGAAGAAATATCTATTTTGATATTCATGAGATATTATTCATTGAATTTTTGATAATATTGTATTAATGGTTGGCACAACTTACTTTCCAGATGAAAAATTTCCATAGAGGCAAGCTTGATCAGTGGACTCTGGAACTAATCCAACAACTATGGAATGTGAACAACAAAGCTTCAAGGGCTATTGAGGTGTGTATAGGAAACATTTTGGAAGGGTATATTACCGAGTTCGCTGTTGCCAAAGTCAAATATTACACCGACACTGAAAGTTATTTTTTTAAGGGAACAAGGGGGAGATTCCTATTGTCACTACAGTTGTGGATCAAGATGTTCATTTGTGAAAAAGGAATACTAAAGATGAATTTCGACAAGTAAATCCCCAGTGTGCAGAGGATATGAGTACCACGAAGGTAAGGGTTGGATGGTATGATATGGAATATATGGATGGGAGTCACAATGAGACTACGAGGGAAGCCACAAAAGAGTGTGGTCGCCTATGACGTGGGGCGATGTTCCTACAAGACATGAGGAGGAGGACTGAGGAGAGTCTTGGTGTGACAGGAATGAAAAACTGTGAGAAGCGACCCCAAGGGACTAAGCGACCCTACAATGATGAAGGAAATGACCAGACTACACCCGAACCTGAAGGAGGACCGACCCAGAGCTACAAAGTACCTATGAATCTGTGCACTGTGCCAAAATTAGGGGGAAAAACACAAGTTCTTTGCAGTGTTGTCATGTGTGTCAACACAGTGGTAATAGTAGCGGATCGACAAGCACTAGGAGGAGACCTAGAATGGCAGGTGACAACATAAATCTATCCTTTTTTTAGGGTAATGGGACTTAGGATCCCAAGAAATATTGGTTCTTATATCAAGAAGTATGAACACTAAAAAAAGTGCAAGATGAAGATATAAAGAAAGGACAATTGGTGGTGACCTTTCAGGGTTGCACGCTGGACTGGTATATGAAATTTGTATAAGTAGTGACAAGGCATCCCTAGAAGACCCTAGCACAAATTAGAATGTGACTTATTGAGGAATTCAAGACACCAAAATTAGAATCACAAGATATTACCAAATTAAAGGAAATAAAGCAATTCCCCAACAAGTCGGTATGGGACTTCAATCAACGATTCAAAAATTTATTGGCCAAGGTTAGCTTCAGTGTGAGTGATGTGCAACATACAAAATGGTTCATCATAGCCTTAGTACCCCAAATATGTATGCCACTGATGCAACAAAATATCACGTTTGACGAAGAAGCCCTGGAAATTGGAATGAAGCTGGAGGCTTCACCTATAGGCGAATCAAGGATTGGCATGAGCCAGATCCAGTCTTAATTGGCGAACCTTACTATCCAATTGCAGGATATTAAGAAGAGGAAATACGTCCGTGAATAAGTATGCAGTCGATGTCTATCTGAAGGACATCACAAGGATCAGTTCCTAGACTTTCATGAATATTTACAGTCTAGGGATCCAAACCCACTAATCCAAGGAGGACTGCCATGGTGCCAAATTTTTCAGACAAAAGGACATCAATCAGAAGAATGCGTCTACTTACAGACGATTGTGTTGAAACCGGCTAGTATATTCTACAAATTCTGTCAATCGGTTGGTCATGAAGAAAAGGACTACAAAGCTTATGATTTTCTCCAAGAAAGAACAATGGATACATACTTTATGAAGGGGGATGGGCAACGACCAGTGGAAAAAATTCCATGACAACTGTAGTATAACCAACCGCAATCACAATATAATTAGCTACAACCACAGTATACTCAATAATAACCCCAGTATACTCAAAAAAAACTACATTATACTCATCCTCAATATAATCAATAACAACCACAGTATAACCCATCGCAACAACAATTTAACTAGCCACAGTATAACTAGAAATAGTACCAACAACAGGGAGGATTCCAAGGAGGATTTCACAGAGCATTTAATGGAGGCTTTGGTCGTGGACCAGTTACATGTTATAACTACGGAGTACTGGGACATTATGAGAAGGACTGTCTGAATCTAGCAGTCCAGTGTACTTACTATAGCGCAGCAAACCACACTATCGAGGAATGTCCACAGTTAATAGCGAAATGGAAATCTAAGAAACTGCCACAACCACAACTGAACCAGACTACAATTCAGACTCAGAATCGGAATCAAAATCTGGGGCCAACTGTAGCGAAGATATCGACAAATTTAAGGACTCAACCAATACATGTTGGTGTGGTAACACGAGGAGGGGCTACGACTGGAGATGACTGACTACTGCCAAATATACGACCTATAGATTGAAAAAAAGTTCAATTTGATGTAGAAACTAAGAAAGAAAAATTCTTTGAAGTGAAATAGGTATTCAACAAGAATAATGGTAAGCTACCTATCTATGAGATGCCACCAAGTTTTGATCCGATGAATTCACCATGATAAAAAATAAAGGTCAGTACTCTAAAAATTTTTCTGGAAAGTTGTCTAACATTAGGAAAAGATTAAGATGCATTAGCAGATATAGCAAGTTTTATGTATCGACAGGAAGAAAGGGGGCATGATTACCCAGTTAATTCGCTCCTAAAGAAGAAAACATACAAATAAATGAGGATGAATGTCCAAATAGGAGAATATGATGTAGATTCAATTATTTTGGATCTAGGATTAGATGTGAATATTTTAACCAAGCAAACATGGGAAAATATGTGGAATCCACAACTCGTTTGGTCCCCTATACAACTTTGTTTGGTGAATTAGGTGAAGCTTTCTCCAATTGTCTGAGTAACTCGTCTATCTGTCCAGGAAGATAGAATAAAAATGTATGCAGACGTCAACTTTATCGAAATAGTCGATGACAATAGCACATACCCTGCGCTATTGGGAATTAGGTGGGCAATGGAAAAATTAGCGGTCATCAATTTCAAGAAAATAACTATGGTGTTTGAGAATTGTGATGTGAGAGTCATTTCCCCATTAGATCCCTGCGAAGGACAACGATATACAGAGCCAATAAAAGATGAAGTCATGGGAGGTTGGGATAATTCCTGCAATGTGTTTGAGGACTACATCAACCCACTATTGATGGAGAGTTGGGATGGTGGAGTATCAACTCAAGATATTCAGACTCTAACGACGCATTAGAAAATTGGCAGAACCGGTTGCACGAAGTATCAATTAGAAAATGTGCACGAATCACTCAGTTACTAAGATGGGAAGTGATAAAAGTATTGGATCTGTTGTCCCTAAAGTTGAACCTAGACTACGGGATTCAAGCTTAAGGAAATCTTTGTTTAAAAATGCATAAATAAAATGAAATCAAATCAGGAACACAGGCTGGTATAAAACTAGGGCTAATAGAACCTCCCAGGATTAGAAGGAACTAGGATAATATTACTTGTTTATACAGTTTATACAATTTCAGAATAAAATCAAAACATCACACACTTTACAATGAACAGCACTGGTATAAATCACAGATGGGTAAATACAGGTATTTATCAGAAATTCAAAGCATTAAAGTAAATGCTGGTATGATTCAGAGCTACAGGAAAATCAAACAGATGCTGTATAACATGCCAGCAATCACAAAGTTCAACACCCAGGTCTATGATCCTAAATCATGAAGTGAAACTGTCAATGTTTATAAAAATGAAAGATAACTGTCATCTCAAAATAAGAATTATGTAATGGAATATGAATGACCAAATACATAAAAGAATTATCAAAGAGACAATTTATGTGGCACAAAGACAAATCATCATCAAGTTTATTCAAAACTAGAACCTGTCATTGAAGCTGCAAAAAACTCATGATATACAGAAGTGCTTACAAAAGATCCAGCATAGCTCCCAAAACTGCCAACCTACAGTCCCTGCGTTCTCAAAAGGAAGAACCCTCTCTTCTCTTCTCTCAAGCCCTTAGCTGGGACCTCCCTCCTTTACACTAAAAAATGATGAAATATATAGAATTTTACATAACATAAAC
This sequence comes from Pseudotsuga menziesii, assembly GCA_001517045.1. Taxonomy (NCBI): domain Eukaryota; kingdom Viridiplantae; phylum Streptophyta; class Pinopsida; order Pinales; family Pinaceae; genus Pseudotsuga; species Pseudotsuga menziesii. Next base: position 242,459 of record LPNX011209772.1, on the reverse strand, counting down.
AATAACAGATTTTTAGGAAACAAATTCGATCATCAATCTAAAAATAAAATAAATTTAAACTGTCTTCCTTCAAATCTGTTGAACACTCTGCCACTTGTGCATTGGCTGTCTTCAAGACTTGTAATGTAGAACTGACCCATTGACCACTACTAACAGTATGCCTGGAAATCTGGAAATGATTGCTCATATGTTGCTTGAACTCGACCACTTGGCATTTGTATGAATACTTTAACACTGCGTTGATGCTTAGCTGTTGGTCTCGGGTATTGGACTTGAATGACTTGATGTAGAGGACTGATGGCACCTGGACGATCTCTCTTACTCTTGGTGTGGACTCTTGGCATCAATCAATTGGATGCTAATTCGGAAAGCTCTGTGGACACCTTCAAGCTTGAGCTCTTGTATTCTTAGACCCCTGTATGCATTACCTTAACCTAGCTCTGTTCCAGCTTTAACAAAAAAAAATCCCTTTCCCAATGCACCAGTCAAAACATGTATGATTTCACTGAAGCGTATTCGTGGCTTGAGAATAAAATCTCATCACCAATGCTTCTTATTCAAAATTGAGTGCTCCATCAAAACTATTGCCCATAATTATCACTAGTGCAAGGTAGTGTGACATCTTTCTAAAGTTCCTCATTGAAAGAATACAATGCTTTGAGGTCATCCGTCAAGGTACTTAGCACCGAATTTAAAGCATGCTTGCTATTAAAAACTTAATTAAAAGATTATACGTTCAATTCTCCTCACATTTTGATATTTACGTTGAGATTTGATTCCCAACTATTGGCATCTAGTGGTCGTCATGACTATTCTCCCCTTATCGCTTTTGATACTTGAGCTTGGGTTTTAGACATGGCACCGACATCCTTAATATTTTATGTGATGACTATCCACCTCGGATACTCTACCACCAAAACATTTGCATCCGATCTGGAAGCCAATTCAGTTGCCGATGTTTTTATTGAGATTGAATATTGCCACAAGAATCTAGATGTCGATCTTTTTGCCACCAAGTACCTTGCCATCTGGAAATCTGAAAAGGACACCTAGCAAGAGTTTGACTGCGACTAACTTTTGTGAGTTCATATGAAGAATGCTCCATCCATTTTCGGTATCTGTATCAGAATTTCATCTCTAACCTGGTGACCTTCTCCTCTTCATCCCTCTTCTGGATTTCCCCAATCTCATCACTCAACTTGGCACGATATCCTTGTGTCGAGAATACACAACCTTGAATGCATTCTCATTCTCCTTAACAATTTCATGGAAGGTAATATTAGCCTGCATAAACGTGAAAGAGCTAAACTTTAGCGACACGTGCTTTAAGTTCTAATTCGAGAGCAAATATAGCTTCTCATTGTGAGCTCTTTGAGAATTGTTCCTTTCTTGTGAGCATAACTCAGAGATTAGCTACCAGAGTGGTTTCTCCTCCATATGATAGTAACGATCTCTCCAATTCTTCAACAATTGCAAACAGTGATTACCAGCAAGTAGAAGTATTCAATGATTTCTCCTCTTGCAATTCTCCAGCATCATTACAACTGCAGATGCAAGGTGCAACGTTCTCTTCTTTATAGCGTCGATGGAGATCAATGGTGACTGCAATCAGTATATCTCATTTGGAGACTGGATTGATCAAAGAATCGATCAAGCCCTTCTCCGTCGCTTCGATTGCCATGGCATCAATCTTTTTAGTGATCGATGATTCTATGAACCTACTGAACAAGATTCATTAATGCAGGTATTTTTGAATTACCTAGTTCCCAAAGATTCAGCCTCTGACTTGAGAGGGGCCACATCAAGTATTAAAACATACCGAGTGGTTAGACCCAAAACCCCTAAAAATGCCACAGATAAGGCATCCACCTCTTTAATGGTCCCAGTGCGACCTTCTATGGAATGGAGCAATTTGGTGACAAATGTTTTACTCCCTTCAGGCTCAGTAAACAGCAACGTAGTAACCTTAATCCTCAGCTTGTGTGTTCCAAAGTATTCTCAAGTCATAAAGTAAATGGCTCAACCCCAGTATCCTTTCTAACTGACAATTTCATCTATGTGTGGCTCTCTTCTGCACCAGGTTCCATGGAAATACACAGCTACCAAGGATGTAAATTCAGGACCATGTCCCGAAACCATGTTACACAGATTATATGGCAGCAGACGTGACCTGAAGAACAGCTTGAGCATTGCCAGGTGAAAACTTCATGCAACAAAATGGCTCCCACGAAAAGAATAAATTACCAATTTTTTCCATTAGCTGGGACGAGAGACAGAACTTCTTCACATCAACTGTACACCAGTCATTTGGCAGATTCCAATGTTATGATTTCCAGAGTCTTGCTGCCATATGCAACATACCCACTGAACCCTACATAATTCTGCTCATCACCAATGGAGATAGACAGTGAACAAGTAATCCTGCGAATACCCTTCTTCCATTAACCAGTAGAATGATAATATGCTGCCAGTTTGTAAGAATTTCTCCCTGTAACACATACTCTTTTGCACATCATAGGTTCACAATTAATGAATGGAAACTTTGATGATTTTAGTTAACCAAGGAATCCTAATGGCAATCAATCAATCATAAAATATAAAACAAAGCAAAACTAAAAACAATAAAAACAAAGCATAATAAAAAAAATTTAAAAATAAACAGATGAAAAATCCTAGAGATAACAGGATCTTTCGATGTATGAAGGACTACCCGACCTGACATTTTTCATTAGCAAGTTTGAAGATAGAGTATCCGCACCACAAGGATTGTTGGCATTGGAATAAGCATTGAAGGCCACTCCTGCGAGATGGTTGGCTGCACACAAAACGTCGATAATAGAATGGCATATATGTCATCTATTGATGGAATTTCAATTTGGGGAAGATGAGTACTACCAAGGAAAGAAATATGATGGAAGGAATGATCCAAGTGATCATCTTATAACATGCCAAGCGACATGGAAGCAAAGGATGGAGGAGGAATGGGTTCACACGTTCATCCACACGTTGGATGTACTACCCTAAAGATGGTATGTTTCTATAGAGGTACGAAGGGAAAAATCATGTGGTAAGAGTTGAATTTCAGTTTCATCCACACCTTTGGTTTCACGAATGAAAATCATTCATTCAAAGGGAATTATAGGACATCTGCGACAAGGTATTAGAAACAAGTCCAATTGAGTTACCAACAGAATCATAGCAGACACTAACACCGCAAATGATGCTGGAATGCTATAATGTGTCGGTAGAACCTAATAACAAGGATTCCCAAGAGCTGTCGACATTCCAAAGTCAGAAGGTAGTTGAGACATCAAAGCATCGAAAATACCATGCGACAAAATCAAACAATCATTGGAGATAAGGAAGGTCAATATTGGGACAGAAGAAGACCCAAAATTTGCTAATATTGGAGATTATTGGGATAAATTGACTATGGGGAAGGTCACCAACCTACTACATGAATTCTAGGACTTATTTCCAACAAATTTTTCTGAAATGAAAGGAGTTTTAGGAGACTTGGGAGAAATGAAGATTCCTCTGAAGCCGAATGAAAAAACAGTGAAATAACAACCATATAGGTTGAATCCAAGGTATAAAGACCGCTTCAAAACTGAATTAGACCGAATATTGTATGTAGGAATTATCAAGCCTATCGAAGAATCAGAATGGATTAGCCCGAAGGTTATGCAGGATAAAAAGACCGACAAAATTAGGATCTATGTCGATCGGAGGAAATTGAATGATGCAAGTATTCAGGATCCATTTCTGACACCATTTACGGAAAAAGTGATGGAAGGAGTTGGAGGACACAAAATATATTCATTCATAGATGGATTTTCAGGCTATCATCAGATAAGGATTGCGAAGGAGGATAGACACAAAACCACTTTCGTGATGGAATGAGGGTGTTTTTAGTACACCGTGATGCCATTTGGTCTCAAGAATGCACCAACGAGTTTTTCAAGGTTATTTGTCGCTGGATTTAAATACTTCATTCATAAGTTCATTGCATTCTATATGGATTCCTAGACCATCTATGGGTTAGTAAAATACAATACCACGAATCTTCGATTGATATTGGAAAGGTGTCTACAACATCAAATTTCGCTGAATCTGAAGAAATGTATATTATGTGCACCATTTGGGATTCTGTTGGGACACATTGTATGTAAGGAAGGTATGTTGGTCCATCCCACTAAGATCATAGTAATCGTTGAACTACCGACACAGACAATAGTAAAACAATTGAGGGCAGCATTGGGCCACACAAGGTATTATTGGAAGTTTATAAGGGGATACACAACAATCATTGCACTGATGGAGAAACTGTTGAAGAAGGATGTGAAGTTTGAGTGGAATGACGAGTGCTAGAGGAGCCTCACATACTGAAGCAAAAAAGTAATTCCATGTCCATGTCGATGCTTCATCGGTAGCATTTGGAGTGATCCTACCCCAACCAAGAGAAGGACCAATCGACCATCCGAACGCATTCGTGAGTAGGAATCTCTCTACCGCAGATAAAAACTACACCAAGACATAGAGAAAAGGATTGGTGATGGTATATGCATTGCAGAAATTCCACCACTACCTATTAGGAATCCATTTCAAAATGTTTATGGATCACTTAGCATTGAAGTACTTGGTCAATAAGCTTGTTTTGGGGGGGAATATTTGTCAATGGTTACTATTGTTTCAAGAATTTGACTTCAAGGTAATTGTAAATCCTAGACGACTGAACATTGGACCTGACCTCCTGTCAAGGATAGAGTCCGGTGAAGAAACAAGAAGCATCGAGGATGGTTTACCTGATGCAAAACTACTTAAAATTGGAATGGTATATGACCACTATGAACGGATATTTCATTTTTTGTCGACAAGAAAATACCCCGAGGAGTTCACCACTAAGCAGAAGAAGCAACTAGTTGTAAATATGTGGACTTCCAACTTATCGCAGGACAACTATACAATATGGGGTTAGATGAAATTCTACGGCGATATGTTCTTCCCCATGAGAAAGAAAGAGTGATGGAAGAGGAACACGATGGTATTACAGGAGGACACTATGGAGGATGTGCAACTGCAAGAAAAATACTCCAAGTTGGATTATGGTGGCCGATAGTACATGGTGATAAAGCAGATTATGCTAAAAGCTGCGATGTATGTCAAAGAATGGGAAGCAATCACAAAGTGACGATATGTCGTTAGTACCTAAGGTAACACTACAAGAATTAGACAAGTGGATTCAATTTCGTTGGACTCATCAATCCACCAGGGAAAATAACAGGGGAGTGATATATCATCACTACAATGAACTACCTGAAAACATAGGTTGAGGCAACACCAGTGAAGGACTGCACAATTGCAACAACAACAATATTTCTCTTCGACAATGTAGTTACTCGGTTTGGTTGTCCTAAGATATTAATGAGTGACCAAGATAGTCATTTTGTCAATCAAACAACAAAGGCATTGATAGAGGAATTCCATATACAACATAAGAAAATAAACCCATACCATCCATAAGCAAACATAACAATCAAGGAATTCAATAAGATTTTGGAAAGTATGCTCACAAAGGTATGTAGTACACGCCGTGTAGATTGGGATCTAAAAATCCCTGCGATATTTTGGGCCTACAGAACGACATGTAAAATTTTGTCAGGACAAACACCATTCAAACTAGTTTATGGATAAGAAGCAGTGATTCCAATGGAGTATATTGTTCCCAGTCTACACATAACAACAATTACAGGAATGAGCACTGAAGGAGTGATCGAAGACAAACTGGCAAAACTAATACGAATTGAAGAGGATCACTTCATCACAGGTTTTCATCAACAAGTAGAGAAGGAGTGATAGAAGGATTGGCATGATCTCCATGTAAAAAAAACACTTTCAGCACGAAGATATGGTTCTCCTCTATGACAATAAGTTTGCAAAACACCCATACAAGCTTCAAATGCATTGGATTTGTCCATACATTATCATATCATTACCGATGAAGGTGCGATACAATTGCAGTAGTCAGGTGGAGTTATGTTGCAAAAACTAGTCAATGGGATTTAGATTAAGCCCTATCGGGATATCCAGGTGCGACACCTGTGCTAACAACCGTGACGAAAAAAAATTGATGACAAAAGGATGGAAAATTATAAAAGAAACTATGTCGATAGAGGGAAGAACGATGAGAAAAGGGGAACTTGTTGATACTGGACGAGGAAGGAACAAGTCAAATTAGGAAATAAATGAAGTTATTTCACCACATTGTTGATGTCGCAAATTGCAAACATATGCAATTAATGACCGAGGCGTGCATTAGATTTTCATAATCGATGGAGGATAGGGTCGATCAATGAGGATTTAGTCATCATGATGCAAATTCGTTGTCTGAGTGACATAGAAGCTATAAAATTGGACCAAGGATCCTGGTTTGATCCAATGTGTGCATTGAGAAGAAGATTCAAAAAAAAGAGAGGAATATCGAGAGCTAAGAGAAGTAAGCATGAAGAGAGGATCTGCAGAAGCGATGGCGCAAGCTATTTCAAGCATAAGCATGTAGGAAGCTCCGATAGTGTAGAAAACCATAATCAAAGAAATGCAGGAGGTGGTATCTACAGCAGGGCGACCAATCAGGAAGAAGAGAACTTTGAATCGTCCAATCACCTCGTACATGAGAACAAAGTTAATTGAAGGGTCAATAAGGACTACTACAGAGGGAAGAGTGGGTCCATCCTCTATGGTGGAAGAGGACACAATGGAGAGACACAAGCCACAAGGATCGAGGGAATATTATATTCCCGAGTATGTAACACTGAGGAAGGTAGGAGTACCAATGGTTCGAGTTAAAATATCCAACAAATATACCATTAAGATGTCGTAAATGCCCAAAAGTGTTCACGTGACAAAAAACCATTGTGCCACGGCTATAGAAGCTCCAATACAGCGACCACGAATCCTAGCATATGCGGAATGCACCAAGGGCATCTTTGATGAGAGGAAACATTGTGAGGAAGGACCAATCACCATAGAACCTGTGCAATGGGGTTGGTGTTACAGTGCTCTAGACTATTGTCGATCTTCCATATGCCGTATTTTAGATGGTCCACAAAATTAAATGCATGAATGAAGCAGCTGCTGGCATGCTTCCACGATGGGTATATATGGTTAGGAATAAAGGTGCCCATCACGGTCGATTTGATATCCCAAATCATCGGCTGACCCAAGGAAGGGGTTGACCCATCACAATACTTCCGAGGAATAGATAACAACAAGAAGTTGGAAGCAAGGATGCAAAGCAAATATGGCATCGTCAAAGATAAATGGGCATACGTAATTGATACTATCAATGACTAGGCCGTCAAAATTGCAGTAAAGTTACTGGCGGTAAAGGTAGTATCGAAGAATCGACTGAATTAGTGCACATCGAGGGTTATAGAAACTGCATAGCAGTGGACAACGGACGTACAGATGAATTGGTCCATGTTCCTATTGAACACACTAATGGAGGATGTGATGATTGCACAAGACATAGGGAATACATTCACCTAATTTTGGTTACTCATACTCATTGCATTGGTTGGATGGATGGAGCCAACAAATTATCATGGAATGGATATTGATGTCATCAACATTTGTCGAGGTGCAAGGTATAAAAACCTATGGGCACTCAATGACAAGGAACATCAAACAAACAACAACATTCAGTTTTACTTGTGTCAAGATGCACTGCGAGAGAAAGCAGTCAAGGTGCCGCGTCTCATAGACCAAGCGATGAAGAAATATCAAAGGATTGAATGATTGGTGATAGGTCCCCACGCCATACATATTTAGGCATGATCAGATCCAGAGAAACAATGGAATACAACACAGTGGAAGAGATGGATGCCATCATTGAAGAATGCCCCCCAGAATGGAAAGTTTCGGTAAGTATCGAAGAGATGTTGGTCCCAAGAAATGGAACACTGCCAGATATCCCGAAAAAGAAGGATAAACTACAAGATTCAAAAGAGGAAGAGAACTCATAATAAGAGGCATCATCTACAACTCCGTCAGAATCAGAGTTGGAGAAACAACAAGAAGAGGTGCGCATGAAGCGTCGGTTTGAGCAAGGCGAGAGGAGTAGCACCACACGATTCTCCGATGAATAAGTAAACAAGGTATTGACTGCAATCACTGTGGCGGAAAATGAGAATGAAGCAAAGGTAACACAACATGTAAAAAGATATTTCCACCAAGTTACACGGCTACTTTAGACCCTCACAAATGTAGTACTCAAAATGAAGATACCAAAAGAAGAAAGAATGAAAACGGTGGTAGAAGTTGACATTGGTACAAGGGTACAACTAGTGCGTATCCTACCACATGCAGTCACAATGGGGGATCCGGATACTGACACTGCTCTGCAAAAATATGACTTCATTGGTATGGAGGTAAAACTTCTTTCGATGCATGTGCTAGCAAGACTTCAGCTCGCAGCAAATGAATAAATCAGAGACCATGAACTAGTTTGATCCAAGAAGCATGCAAAAAGTGATGAAGAGGAACTTTAGTGCCTCAAGGAGGAAAAGGAAGTGATCCTAAAGGAGAAAATAATGAAATTTGAGGACATGCAAAGGATGGAGAGGGTAGTCTCCATGGCCTATGAAAAAATTACATATATTAGTCCATAAATGTTTGCAGAATAAAAAGTATTGCAACTGGGGAAAATGTCGTCGATTTAAGGAAGGAAAATGAGGAGTTGCATTCTTGAGCAGTACCCATCACACCACCAGAGAAGCTCGCAGAAAGAAGAGGATCAATTGAAGATACCACCACAGAATTCATGAAATGTGAAAATACAGTCCATATGATTGCATAAGAAATAGCACAGTTTTGGGGGAGTTTAGTGCAAGACGAGCAGATGCACCAACTAGAGGCACAACTTGGTGAATAAGAGGTGAGATTGACAGCACTACGGGGATCACTCAAAACGATGCCCCCACTTGCATAGGTTACCAAGGCAGTGGAGCTCAAAGATTTGCAACATCGCGTCAATAAGGTGCCTATAAGGCACCAATGAAGGTCAACACAATTGGATGAACTACGGGGTGCAACAAAGAAATTGGTGCTCAAATCCATGGAGGAAATCACAAAGACCAAGGCAAAGTTGAGCACAATGGAGTAGATGAATGAAGAGCACCCGTTGGAGAAGGAAGTGGAACAGTAAACAACAATCAGAGCAAAGGTCAAGGAAGTAGTCGAACAAGTCAAAACCAAATATGACAACTTCAAGACAAAGTTGAACCCACTAGTTGTTTTCAGCTAAGGTGGATCAAGGAAAAGCCACAAGTTTGTGTTGGGGGACTATTGGAAAGGGGTTAGAGTGCACAAAGTGTGCTTTTGCCACTGAAAAGAAGGATGTTGACAGAAAGAAGAGTCAACCGCAACTAAAGGAGAAACCAACAATTTAGGGAACTTTGGTTGAGTCAGTTAGTGATTGGTTAACTGGACCATTTTGTAATGGCCTAATGAGCCTATAAATAGATTTAGGATTGTAAGTGTAGATAATCATATCATTATTCAATTGAGCATCATTGATCTTCGGTTAGAAGCGATTTGTCGATCTATTGGTGTATCTGTAGATCTATCTTTTAGGAATGAATTGATCGATCTATTATGCTTCTTTTGGATATCTCTGGGGTCGTCTCTTTTGCTTGATCTTTTGGTGCGTAATTAGTCGACTAAGGAATGTTCTATCTTTTATGATGTTGGTTGGATATTTGGTTATGATGTTTTATCCCTGTGTAAGAATGCGTTCCGTGTTAATGCAATGAACACTGCGGTTTCTTGTTTGATCATGAATGATGTGAAGTCTTGCGGTACTTAGTGATTTAATATATGTTGATTTCTTTGTCGATCTAAGTCTGGTTTAGTACGACTACAAATAATGATGAGCAGATCTGGTTAATCACATAGTTATAAACCTATATTTCTAGTTAATATCATGATAAAGTAGAGATAATGCGAAGTCCTCTTCCTACTGTGGAAACGTGGTTCCTGCAGCCCTCCCTTAGACATCTTAGGTGAGACTGCGCCCGCCTTACAGGCATTGTTGGAAAGGATAAAACCTTTCTGGATCGATGTTTAGGGAGTCTGTGTCAGTAGTTGTTGACAACAATACAAAGTGAACCCCCATCGACAAATCTGTGTCAACACCCACTCGGAGAAAGAATGCCCAATGACGTAAATATATAACAATAAAAAATTCAATTTTTTTTATATTATCTATATAGAGAGTCTCATTTATGATTTGGATTAAACCCAAATTTCTATAGATAATGAGCCAAGAGCATGGAGGAAACCACTATCCAAATTCAAACACGAGGAAGTAGAAGAAGTGTTAGACAAGAAGAATACTAAAGACAAGACATGCAAGTTACATCCAAAATTTGGTAAAATGGAAGGGAAAACCACAAGAAGAAAGTGCTTGAATCTTAGAACTAGATTTCAAGAAGCTCGGAGGACAGAAGTTCTCGAATCCAAATTTGAGTGAGGACACTCAAAATTCTTCCACGAGGGGGAGAACATGTTACATGATGCAGGCACATAAGGACACCACACCTGGAAAGAGCCACAAATGAACTGGTTGAATCTGTTAAATGTTTTATGGATTGGACACTAAGTTACTGAGAGAATTTAGGGGTCATTTGTCTATCCAACACTAGTTTGGTTAAGCAATTTAGGATTGAGATGGTTATTCAATTTAAAACTTAGAACATATATTTAATTTGTGTTTTTTAGGTGAAATTTTATTTAGTTTAAAGGTGGGTTTAGGGAGAGAGGAATTCGAATAGAAATGATAGCGAGAAAAAGAGGGGAGGTTATGTTTTTCTAGTGGTTGTGTAATCCCTTTCTTGAGTAGAGCCAAGAAATGACCAAGGTACTGATATATCATGTTTATTTAGCATTCAATAAATATGTGGTTTTGAAGAAAATTAATTTTCATTATGGAGCTGTGATTACTGTGTTTCTAATCCCCTGTTTTCTTTCTATTACTGTTCCCTTATACTATACATCTGTAAAATTATAATATTTGTTTGCAGGTTTAAAACTCTATCCTAGGACTCAGGAATAGGTTTATTTGGACGCCTACTTTGATATGATTGTTTGACTTATAGATTGGTTAAGTAGAGGTTCCAGGCATTGCATGAAACTAATTGGAGAACACGTGTATCCAAAGAAACACAGATCACATGATACCAAATTCCATTCACATTATTTAGAGAAATGGCTCAATTTATTTTGAAAATCAATCATTCCTCGAACTCTTTCTATTTTCCTACACACTCATTGTATAGTGATACAATCTAAATGGAAAATAGAATTACACTTCGTGTCAAATTTTCTTTCTATTTCGTATACTCTCATTTTATAGTAATACAATATAATTGGAAAATAGAATTACACTTCATGTCATATTTTCATTATGTTATAGAAAAACAAAACTTACTCAACAAAATCCAATTAGTGCATGCATGTGTTGCATGCAAAAGCTTTCCAATCCAACTTTTATTTGTAGAATTTTTCGTGAACTGCATCAAAAGCTAGTTACTTACATGCCTGGACCGTTTATAAAATTTTCTACCACCCAGTGTTGGGATTTTAAGTTAAAAAGACTTATCTTGGGACATTTTACTTATCAAATATGGTCAATAGTTATAATTATCTTAAAAAACAAGTCTAATTACTTTATTAATATTTTTCAATTAATTTTTTTATAACTGAAATATTTTTCAATTTACAAAATAATTCATTAAATAATAACTTGCAAAGTTAAATACAATCATTTCAGTGGACCGAACTGGGTAGTGGGCACAACAAAAAATTGTTTCCACAAAGGAGTGAGAAGTAATGAGTTGGCAAGGAATCCAACAGATTTACCCACTTTTACTAAGAACTATCAAACCTTTAGCAGGTTAAAACAAGAGACAAAAAGACAACTAAAAACCTTGGAATGTTGGGACATTTCAAAATGGTTGCATAAGTTGCTAAGCATCATTCTACGAGTTTTGGAATGGATAAAACATGAGACAAAAAGACAACTAAAAACCTTGGAATGTTGGGACATTTCAAAACAATTACATAAGTTGCTAAGCATTATTCTACGAGTTTTGAAATGAATAACATAAGAGACATAAATACATCTCAAAACCTTGGAATGTTGGGACATTTCAAAATGATTGCATAAGTTGCTAAGCATTATTCTACTAGTTTTGAAATGGATAATGATGATATGAGTGGAAAAACCTTATCTTTAATTGAATTCGTGATTCTAATTGGGTTTATGTTCCTCGCTCAAGGGGATTCAAATGTTTGAAAAATACCGATCTAAAATGAATTTATTTACATATTTCATCTTGTTCCTCACTCAAGAGGATTCAAATACCAGTGATAACTTAAATTGAATTAATTTGAATATTTCATCTTAGTTGATTCAGGAGCACGGTAGTTTTTAGGGGCGAAATTTAGCCAATTGGCTATTTTTTGGGTTTTTTTTCAAAAAATAAATTCGCTATTTGGTCATTTTTAGTGTCTAATGTCGCTTATATTTACATAAAATATGTTTTTTAATCATAATATTTGCCCAAATTTACACATTTCAGTGTTAATTTTATGCTTCATATTTAATATTCGCCTACCAATCTATAAACATGTTTTTTTCAATACAAAACAATCGCCTAAAATACTATACTTGAGTATAATATTAGAATCCTTAAAAAATACCCTGTTGAGGAGATTCTAATGCAGTACATGTTCCTCACTCAAACCGTTAACTTAACCAAATGTTAAAAACCTCATTATATCTAAATTGGATTTATTTAAACATTTCATTTATGTTGATTCAGGAGATTATAATTCTAACTGAGAACATTATTCCTCACTCACAGGATTCAAAGTGTAAAAGTATCTAGATGATTTTAGTTGATTCAAGAGATTTTAATTTTTAGATGATTTTAGTTGATTCAAGAGACTTTAATTTTTAACTCGATACATGTTCCTCACTCAACAAGAGGATTCAAATCGTAAAACCAACCAAATGTTCAAACACATGAACAATTTCACTTATCATGATTAATTTTGCTTAAAAAAACCCAACATTAATAAAATGGAATGCACTGCACTGCACTCGACAACATGTTGAGAATTTATTGTGGTGACAACAAAAGCCTCATTATAACCATCCATGTACTCCTGTGATACAAGTGGGACTTTTCTCAACAAGATTTTGGAATCAACAATTTCTCTGAAACATAATAGTACTTTGGATTCATTAATTTCTTTCAAACAAGGTACTATGGATTCAAAAATTCTTTCAAACAAAGTATAAATTATGATGAGAGGTAATTGAGGGCAGAATAACAAACCTGAAAAATTACAAGTCGAGTGTCCCTGTCCCTCATAACGCCTCTGTGGATGTAACGAATATTTCCGTAGATAAACACCATTTTGTACTACCTCTAGCATTCCTTGACATACAGGTTAATTCTTTTTATCGCAAATTCAAACTCTGCATTTACTCCATCTCGAGAACATGTTACAAAGAACATATTCTCAAAAGTTTGGCATCCCATTTAATATACGTACTATTATATAAAAATTTAAATTAAAAACTCTCTTCAAAATCTATAATAAATATTTTTAAATTTTTATATAAACTTTTAAATATTTATAAGAAAAATACTATTAAATATATTTTAATATAATATATATATATATTTTAAATCCTTCTATGAACTTTTAAATATTTATACTATTAAATATATAAAATAAATCAATAAATAAAACTAAAAGATAAAAAATTATATAAATGCTTTTTAATATAATATATATATTTGTAATCTTCATATAATCTTTTAAATCTTCATGTAATATGTAGTATTCAAATGTAAAAAAATTATAGAACGAAAATCATATACCTTCAGTGTGATAAGTGTGTGATAAGTGTTATACCGAAACCAAAAAGATAGTAATCAAAAGCAATTCAATATGCTCTGAATTCTTTGTTGGAATTGTCGAGGCTTTCCATGGAACAAAGGCCCCAAGTTAAGATGGATCTCGAATGAATTTGATATTATATTGTTAGTTGAAACTTGGAAGCACGAATAATCTAAGGTCCCTAACTTAGATGGCGTTGTACTATGGTCAACTTGGAACAAGCGATCCTATCATAGAGGCATTGGGGGTATAGCTTGTTACATTAGGAAGAACATCTTCCCCCATGCTAGGATTTATAAAAAAGACCCTTGTAGCCAATATATTCAGATAGAGATTACTGACATTAATAATAAAAAACCTACATAGAAATCTATTATTTTTCCCCTATTAATTCGAACTCCTGTAACAAAAACAATTTAGATAAAAATTGTCCTTACAATGGGTTAGAGAATGATATTTCTAGCACAAGTAATGAAGGTAATATCCTCTTAAAGGGTGACTTTAATGCTCGAACTTCAAGCAACCAAGCTATTCTTCTAAGCAGCCATTCCAACCCTAATCCTCTTTGGTTAGACGAAGACCTTACTCTAGCTGACAGATACAAAAGAAGCTCTGAAGATCTAGGGGAAAATTTGTTTGGTTCTGAGCTAGTCAAGCTCTGCAATGCTCAAGATCTCATAATATGCAATGGTCTAAAGAAGTGGCCCAATTCTAACCAGATGACCTGTATCCATGGGCTTGGTAGTCATGTGGTAAACTATTTTATTTCTGATATCCCTTTATACAACGAAATAATAAATTTTGACATCTTAAACGACCATGAGCCTAACTTAGATCATAGACCTTTAAGTGTAACTCTCAATTTTGTCATGAATAGAGATCCCATAGAGGATAATCCTCATAGCCATAAACACTTGATCTTTGACAAAAATAAAAAGGATTTTTTTCTAAATGAATTAAAAATTAATTTTCTTCCCTTATCAAGTATAGACAACATAGAAGACCTCTATCATAATTTTACTACAATGCTCTCATATTGTATTAACAAGTTCTCAATTGAAGTTTCAAGTAATAAAAGAAATAGAAAAACCAACCCTTGGTATGATAAAGATTGTAAAAGTGCGAGGAAAGAAATTAAGGAAGATCTTGATGAGTCTCTTAAAATTGACAAGATAAAAATATACAAAGTCCTAACTAAAAGGAAAAAAATGCAATATATTCATAAAATACAAGAAAATCTGTTACACCTCTCTAAGGTGGATCCTAAGAAATTCTGGAGGCACATTTTAACTAGAAAAAACAAAAGATAATAATAGAATTTCTTTGCATGATTAGAATTCCTATCTTAAAAAGCTTTATGAATACCCAAATGTCATAGATAACTTTGAAACCCTGCTCACAACAGAAGACGTTTTCTCATTAGAAGATAAATATTTTGGGGTTAAGCATCTGGAAAATGGAAAAGCTAAGGACATTTAAGGTTAACAGGAAAAAAACTTAAAAGCAGGAGGTCCTGTCCTCATCCCTCACATCCACAAGCTATTCAATCAAGCGGTCAAACAAGGGTTCCCTAAACCATGGACTCAGAGCCTCATTATCCCTATTTTTAAAAATGGGGATACAAATAACCCCTCTAACTATTAGACAATTATGATTAGCCCTCTCTTAGCCAAGTTATATGGTATTATTTTGGAAAAGAAGCTCATCATATGGATTGAAAATGAAGGTAAGCGGGCTAATGGCCAAGCGGGTTTTAGAATGCAGCACTCAACAATGAATCACCTCGTTACACTCAGGATCATTGTGGGGGAATGTCATGATGATAAAGCCAATATCTTTTGTTTCTTTGTCGACTCTAGAAATGCTTTCGATACGGTACCTAGAAATAACCTATGGAACATATAAGAAGAACTAAAGGTTCCTTTTGAGTTGAGAGTTTCGATAATAAGGTTATGTGAGAACGTCATTTCCAATTTTGAGAGAAACGAGGGGTGGTCGAAAGATATTAAGTGTAATATCAGAGTTAAACAAGGTTTCCCCCTCTCCCCTATCCTATTTGGAATTTACATCGATAATATAGAAGGTTGTTTAGAGGAAGTAGGTTGTGTTGGCACGATCTTAGATGGAATACTCATCATCCTTCTTCTCTATGCTGACGATATTGTTCTTTTGGCAAGGTGTCCATATGATCTTGATAAGCAGCTAAGAATTCATAAGGTTTTTTTTCTCTACCATGGGTATGACTGTTAATACCGACAAAACAAAAGTTATGATTATCAAATCCAAGGACACTTATGCTAATTTTGTGTATGACAATAACAACTTGGAGGAAGTGTCTTCTTACAAATACTTAGAAATTGATATTCAACACAAGCTTAACTGGAATTATAGCATTGAGAAAAGGATTAATGGAGGGTGGAAAGCTTATTTTGGTCTCGAAAATAGTTGTAAAGCAACAAACCTTATGATGTGGGATAAAAAGAAGATCCTCTTTGAAACTTTAGTCACTCCTGTTATTTTGTATGGGTGTGAGGTATGAGGTTGCAACATCTTTAGAGAATCTTGGAGAAATATTGAGCAAATCTAGAAGCGTTTTATAACGTATAACCTCAAAATTAAAAGCAATACACCCTACCCTATTCTCCTTATAGAAGTGGGTCTTTCCCCTATCAAGAGCCTCCCTATGACTAGGATCCTATTATACAAGCACAAAATCAATAACATGGGAGACCATAGACTTCCTAAGATAGTTTTAAATTCCATCCGAAACCACCTAAGACTCAAGAGAGGTTGGTATAAATATACCAGGGCTTGGTTAAACCATTGATAGATCGATGAAATTGTTGCATTGCAAAATATTAATAACATTNGGGGGGGGGTTTGAATTAGTTATTTCCAAATCTTAAACCATTTTTATAAAATTTAAACCCTTATTATTGATTACAGACTTATAGTTATGATGATGGAACAAGTATAACAGAGGAGATGAATATTATCAATTACACATGCATGATAGAGACAAACAAACATTCATTTTTATTTGAGCACCTAATCAAAAGAGGTTGCAACCTCTGTTTTACAAAATCCTTCTTGTAGAGATCACCAACCCTCATGTTTTTCTAACACCCACTAAAATAACATTCTCCAACTACAACTGAGTGAGAGCATCAACCTCCACTTGTACAAGCTTAAACTTGTACACATAAGACAACATGTTTTTCCTAGCACCACCCTACCACCCTTGTTTCTTATATCTAAAACATGTAAAGTACAATATTTAGAAAAATAGATATAACAATTCAAACCAACTATGTACAGATCTGCTCCTAAATTTCTTATGCATCTTGGTTCCCCTTGTCATCTCTGTTATGGAGATTCTTGAAAGATCTTAGAGTCCCCTATCATTCTGCAATCTCCACTTTGACGACGATCCAAGCACCAATTCTCTGTTTGGAGAGAGCACACAATTTCATTCATCATGCACATCCTTGTATAAATGTCAATTTGTAAACCCTTTACCTGTTCGTATACCCGATGGTCCATTTCCATGGCTGATCAAAACTATTCGATGCCTTAAGACTGATAACGAGTTTAATCACTGAGCAATTATGAGTTTCTGCAACGCATTTTTCCACCATTTGGATTCTTCTGCACTTGTCATTTTCTGCAACAAATAAGAGTTTTTTCACTTCTGATTCCGCACTATTGATTTTGTGCGGCTTTTCTACTAACCATTGATTTGAACTCAAACTAAATGCTTCTGCCCATCCTTTTCTGCATAGTCAATCTGCACCGTTGATTTATTGTGCAACATTTCCCAACCGTCGATCTAAGATCTGGTGCGGGATGCAGACCTCGGGTTTTCAACATTTGTTTGAACAAATTCCATAATTTCCAACTTGTGACTTTTGTACTTCTGAATTCCAACTTCCGCACTCCTGCTTTCTGCTTTCTGCTTTCCACTTTCCACTTTCTGACTTAGAAAATCAGAAATATAACTTTTCTTATTCTCAAACTTTTGTATTTCTTCTTCTTGACTTCTGCTTTCCGCTTTCCGACTTCGAAAATCAGAAATCTAAATTTTCTTATTCTTGAACTTCCAACTTTTGTTTTCCAACTTCCACTTGCAAAACTCCTTTCACATTGTCGATTTCTTGTGTGGGTTCACTCCTGACCATCGAATTTGTCCATCACAATAATTTTGTATTTGCTTCAGACCATTGATCTCTTTGCACACGCCATGGATTCTTCTGAGTGCTCTGCTCATCTGGATCATTTTTGGAACTATGTTGCCACCAATGACACCCATATCACACTCTGATTTGTTTTCCATATGACCGCAAATCTTCCAACAGTCTCCCCCTGACCGCAAAACCTCAAACAATATCCTCCTTTGGCATTGATGGAAATCTTTAACTTCTGAATGCATGCTGTATTAGTAATCATCAATTTGATTATCATCTATAACAAAAAAATTCTCCCCCTTTGAAATCAATGTCAAGGAAGACTCTATAGCACATCTCCCCCTATCAAAGTAGACAAATTATTTGGAATAGGATATGATACCTAGCTTTCGGCGTAGGTACTCAAATTGTGTCTTTGGTAAAGGTTTAGTGAAGATATCAACAGTCCATTCTGAAGAAGGGATAAAATTCAATTGAACTACTCTGTTTGTAACCTACTCCCTTAAGAAGTGATACTTAATCGGTATGTGCTTGGTCTTGGAATGAAGGACTAGATTTTTGGACATACTAATGGCGCTGGTATTATCACAATGTAGAGGAATGGGGTTAGCATATTTTACCTCTAGGTATGCCAATGTTTGAATCATCTAGAGAATTTGTGTACATCAAGTGGAAGCAACAATGTACTCAAATTCTGTAGTGAATAAGGATATTGAGCCTTGCTTCTTACTCAGCCATGCAACTAAAGAATCACCCAATAAGAATGCACCTCCACTTGTGCTCTTCCTTTCATCTATACAATTTTCCCAATCAACATCTGAATATGCAGTTAACTGAAGATTTTGATTCTTGGTATACCAGAGACCATAATTCATTATGCCCTTCAAATATTTGAATATCCTTTTCACATCCACCAAATGACTTTGCTTAGGAGTAGACTGAAATATTCCTACCATTCCCACAGCTTGCATGATATCAGGACGAGATGATGCGATGTATGAGAGAATTCCTAGCATTAAACGATATGTTCTCTGATCAACATCTGGTGAGGGATCATCCTTGCTAAGTTTACACCGAACAACCATAGGTGTATTGACAGGTGATGAGTCTTCCATATGAAATTTCTTCAACATCTCCTTCAAATACTTCTCTTGGGAGAGAAATAAGCCTTCAGGACTCTGGATAATGCGAAGACCAAGAAAGTATGAAAATTCTCCTATCATTGACATCTCAAACTCAGATTGCATGGCATTGGCAAACCACTGCACGGAAGAATCATTAGTGCATCCAAATATAATGTCATCCACATACACCAAAACTATTAATAGATTATCACCTTCAGATTTGATATACAAGTTATTGTGAACAGTACCTTTCTTGAAACCTTTGTCTTGTAGATATTTGTCTAGTCTATCATACCAGGCTCTAGGTGCTTGTTTCAATCCATATATTGCCTTCTTTAATTTGCAGACAATGTCAGAATTATCTGTCAACTAGAATCCTTTAGGTTTTTGTATATAGACTTCTTCTTCCAGATCTCCATTGAGAAATGCTAACTTAACATCCATCTGATATACTTTGAACTTCTTATGAGTGGCATAGGAAAGAAACATTCCGATGGCTTCCAATCGTGCTACTGGTGCAAAATTTTCATCAAAGTATTGTCCCTCAAATTGGGCATACCCTTTGAAAACTAATCGAGCTTTATTCCTCACAATTTGTCCTTGTTCGTTCATCTTGTTTTTAAACACCCACTTGGAGCCTATTACATTTGTATCTATAGGTCTAGGAACCAACTCCCAAGTGTTATCTCTCTCAATCTGATCAAGCTCTTCATTCATGTATTTAACCCAATCTTCATCCTCACTAGCATCTTCAAAATTATTAGGTTCCATCATAGATAGGAAAGAAATCTGAGATTGTTCTAAAACTTTGATGAACTTTCTTCTTATCTGCACTCATTTATTCTTGTCTCCAATTATCTGAATTTCAGGATGATTCTTCTGAACTATTCTGGAAGGTGCTTTTGTTTCTATTTGCTGCCTTGAATCTGCCTGAGTGTTTGCATGTTCATCATCCGATTCTGAATATTCTTGTTTTGATTCTTGGATCTATTTTTCTTTAAATTCAATTGTACCTTTTGTATCTGATTCAACACTGCTTATTTGAATATCTTTCACAGGGATTCCTTCATCAATATTTATGTCAATGCAATCAGCCAATTTGTGCATGCTATTATTATAACAAGTATTCCCCTTACCATTTGCAACATATCCTAAGAGGATACCTTCATTATCCCTGTCATCATATTTCCCAATATGTTCTTCATTATTTTTGATATAACACTTACTTCCAAAGACTTTAAAGTGTTTGATAGAAGCAGGCCTTCCAAACCATGGTTCATAAGGAGTCTTATCACTGTTTGGCCTTAGGTCAGCTTTATTAAGAATATGAACAGCTGTGTTAATTGCCTCTACCCAACATGTCTGAGAAATATTCTTTTCGTTCATCATTGATATTTCCATTTGTTGTACTGGCATGTTCTGTCTCTCAAAAACTCCATTTTGTTGTGGGGTCCCTAGAATAGTTTATTCTCTCTTAATTCCATTTTTATCACAAAACTCCTTGAAGTATCCTGGACAAAACTCTCCTCCTCTATCAGATCTTACTGCCTTTAGTCTTTTTCCTATTTGATTCTTAGTTAGGGCCTTAAAAGTTTTGAACTTTTCAAGTGCCTCAGATTTTTCTTTTAGAAAAGCAACCGATGTAATTCTAGAATAATCATCAATGACCAACATAAAATATCTCTCTCCTCTTGTGCCTTCTTTTCTTGATGGTCCACACAGATCCATATGTACTAACTGAAGTGGTTTTTCTGTTGATGTGAAGTTCTTGGATTTGAACTGTGTGCGAGTTAGTTTTCCCATTTGACAGAGTTTATAAACAGAATCATATGGCTTTGAAAATTTTGGAAGATCTCTTACTGCCCCATTGTTCACAAGTTTGATTATATGATCAAAGCTTAAATGTCCAAGTATCCTACGCCAAAGCCAACTTTCATCATACTTGCTTAGATGTCATTCCTCTTGTTCTTATTTTAAGACATAGACATTTTTTTCAGTTCTCATACCTTTTGCAACCAACTATCCTAAGGGTACATACTTTATCTTGCAATCTTTAGAAGTGAAGAAAAATTCACATCCTTTGTCACGCACCTGACTGACACTAAGAAGATTATGTTTTAGTCCATCTACAAACAACACGTCTTGGGATTTCCCTTTGCCATTAGTCAACTTGACCTTTCCTTTTCCTTTGATCTTCTCTGGAGCGTTGTGTCCAAAGTTATGACAAACATAACACTCTTGCTCATTGTACACTAAATCAAAAGGATTTTTATTTCTATCATGAGTTATTCTTTGAGTAGTATGCAGTTCTTGTTTGCTTGTTGACTATCTTGTTCTATGTTGTAGCCCTTGAATATTCCTTGATTGCATGTTTCTAAAATTAAATGCACAGTTTGCAGCTTTGTGACCAAAATTAGAGCAACAATAACAATAACCATAGAAAAAAAATTGGTACCTTAATCTTCGAGGTCTTTTCTTTTGTTAACTATGTTTCTGAACATTCCTTGGTTGATAATTCTGATTTGAATTTCTGACTCTTGTACTTGCCTCATTTCCTTTTGTTTGCATAGTAGGTTCGCATTCTGACTGCTTGCTACATGAACCTTCCTTGTAGCCAAGACCTTTTTTTCCCCAAGGGGACCTTTGCTTGCTAAGAATGTTGTGCAATTCCTGTCACATGCCCCAATTTTGCAAAAAACAATTTAACAATATTTGAGGAACATTGTGTTAAATTTTATGCAAGTTGTAATTGATGACCCAGTGGGGTCAAGAATATTTAATGTAAATTCAGAATATTTTATTTATAAATAAATAAATGATGAGACAACAGCTTAGGGAAGCTATTAAAAGAGTGTTTACTGGTTAATTGGTGGAGGAGACTGGGTGGAGAGCAAACTAACAAGTGGCAGCATCCTCAAACCACTTCCAACTGTTGTAGGTGGCAACTTCCTTATATTTGTGGTCATGATTCCCCAAGAAAGTAGAGTCAGAGTAGGTGGCTCATTAAATGAAAACTGACCCAGAAGACCTAGGCATCTCTATAAAATTTCCCATTGAATAGAGCTGAGGCTGCTCATTCGAGAGAGGTGATCATTCGGGGTGAATGGATTTACTCAAGAGAAATTCAATGGAGGGGATTATTGAAGTGTGTTTGAGGGGTTAAATTTGCAGCTTCTAAGCTGAAGTTCATACTGTTGAGAGCAAATTTTGATTACTAAGGTAATTGGACTAGTCAGGTGACAGAGGTCTCACAGTTGCATTCTCCACCCAGTTCTCAGCCAAGAATACCAGAAACAAGATTAGGGGTCCTGAGGAAGTGTTGTCTGAGCGCTCTCCAGGAGTTTATCGTCTTGTCCTCAACAGGTTCTATTTTATTTGTTTACTGTCTTTAGTTAAGTATTTCTTTGTTTTTATACTACAGGCATGTTAGTATTTTAGGGTTTATGAAGGAAGAATAGCTGAGTAATGTTGGATTCAGTAAAATTATAGAATATAATAGAAATAGAAATGATTATGTGAAAAGTGAAACAGATAGAATTAAAATTCCAAAGCTGTATTTTTCCACACCTAACTCAGGTCGTACTCTAGTACAGTTGGATTGCTTAAGTTAATGAAATGATTCTTTTATTTGAATGAGAACAGTAATTAGAATTTACTTCATTTGTTTATGAATCTTACTAAATAGCAATGCTAAGTATTGTTTGTATTTATTTACTTCAACTAACTAAATAAAAAAAATAGGTATGAAAGAGAACAATAAATATTATTATTATAAAAGTAATTCCAGTATTAGTATTCTGTTAAAGTATAGATATTATAGTTTAACATAAGTAAAGTAAGTAGATTAGCATCTAAAACCATGTGAATTTTTTTTTGTAAAATAGTTTATAAACATTGAAATTCTAGACACTGTGTGTCTTTATCTAAGACCAAAGGATTCTTCTATACTCCTTTTGAAACTACAGAAAATACTGAAATATAACAATATCATAATTTTCAAGTATGCTACACTAAAACCCTAATTATTTCTTAACTAAGAACTAGAAAAAAGACTGTAAAAACTATTTAAAAATTATTAAATAAACAGAGCTAGCATCAAACTAATAACTGTAAGTAACATCATCATCCATTATCCTATTTTTTTAAATAGAGTTAAGAATGTTGTAAGTAGAAACAAGGACATTATAAAAACTGTAGGGTTATACAATAATTTAACCCTTAAAAATTCGAGTTCCAGAATTAAATAATATCTCATAAATAGTGTTTTAAAATTTATTATAATACAGAGTATTAATGAAAACAATACATATGTAAATTATGGACAAAATAAACTAATAATAGTAACCATTCATAAATATAAAATCCTTATACAAGGATAGGCTTATAGCTTGTAGATTCGATAGGCTTATACTAGTGACAGTAGTGAGAATAACCACCATACTAGGAAAATAAAATATAAACTTATGAAGAAATCTCTGGGGAGTTCAAGAAGATCAAGCCGCCAACATTTAATGGAGAAATTGAAAAGGGGGAGGAAGCAGAATCCTGGCTATCCGGGATGAAGAAATACTTCTAGATTTATAACTATTCTAATCAACTGAAGGCTAGGATGACTATTTATAATCTTACAGGGAAAGATGATATATGGTGGCAGCACTTAAAAAGAGTGAAATGTATAAGAGAGAAAAACATAAATTAGAGCACATTCAAGAAATACTTCAAAAATAATTTTTTATCTGAACAGTACTATGAAGAAAGGGCTAAATAATTCTATGAGTTAAAACTAGGTACAATGAATATGAAAGAACAGAATAGTAAGTTTCTAAGTTTGATTAGGTATGTGCTATACATTGTGGATGAGAAACCTAAGGTACATCGATTTCTCAGCTGTTTACCTTATCATATAAAGGATAGGATTGAGTATGACAATCCAAAAACCCTAGAAGAATCCATGAGAAAAGCGAATTTATGTTATGAACAGAATCGTAAAAAAGAGAGTATGGCCAACTGGAAGGCCAAAAGGAATAATAATTTTGATCAAAAGAAGAAGGAGTTTGTACCTAATAGAAATTCTAAAAATAATAACACCAAAAATTTTCCTAATAAGAATTTCCATGGGGATAAAAGTAATTCACAGACCAATCAGAACAATCAAAAGAATAAAGAGTCTGCTAACAGTCAAAGTAACTACACAAAGAACTTTGAATGAAAAGAACCCATAAAGTGTTGGGAATGAAATGGTCCGCATTATGCCTCAGTCTGTCCCAATCGGAAAAATACTGTCAGCAATATCCGCACAATACAGGAGGATATGATTGTTGGTGATCTAGCGAGGACAATGCCCAGGATCAATGCATCATTAGAGAATCGGCAAGCAGACTATTAAACTTCCATGGTGGAAGTAGAAGGTAAGATAAATCAAATACCCATATCTATTTTAATTGATCCAGGAGCTAGTTTAAGCTATATTTCTCCTAACTTGGTAGAAAAGTGTAAAATTTTAGTTGAAAAGTTTGCAAGTTCTTGGTTAGTTGAGTTAGCTACTAGTGCAAAGAGAAAGGTAATTAGCTTTGTAAAGAATTGTGCAGTAACTATGGATCAATTTGAAACTTTTGTTAAGCTTAATGTACTACCTTTAGGTTCATATGATATATTAATTGGTATGGATTGGTTAGAGTAGCATAGGGTGGTTTTGAATTGCTTTGATAAAACCTTTACTTGTATAAATAACGATGGAAAATTAATAAGTGTAAAGGGAATCCCTAGGAAAACAACCGTAAGGTAGATTTATGGTCTGCAGCTTAAGAGAGTTGTTAGGAAAGGTTGTAAGGATTATGCAGTAACAGTAACCAATGAAAAAACCTAAATAACTTAGATAAATTAAAATTGGAGGATATACCAGTTCTAAAGGAATATTCAGATGTATTTCCGGAAGAAATTCCAGGACTTCCTCTGAAGCGGGAATTAGATTTTACCATTGAGCTGGTACCTGGTGCAGTGCCCAGCTCAAAAGCCCCTTATCAAATGAATATACTCGAATTAAATGAAATTAAGGCACAGTTAAAAGAACTTATTGATAAGAATTACATTAGACCCAGTGTGTCTCCCTGGGGGGCACTTGTCATCGTTGTTAAGAAAAAGGACAGAACTCTACGACTATGCATAGATTATTGCCAATTAAATAAGATGACTATCAAGAACAGATACCCGTTACCTCGCATAGATGATCTGTTTGATCAACTACGTGGAGCCATGGTGTTTTCAAAGATTGACTTATGGCCTGGAAATCACCAAGTCAGAATTAAAGATGAAGACATCTTTAAAACAACTTTTAGCACTCGATATGGACATTACGAGTTTGTCGTTATGCCATTCGGGCTTACTAACGTTCCAACTGTTTTTATGCGTCTAATGAATAATGCAATGCACAGATATCTGGATAAATTTGTGGTCGTATTTATCGATGACATATTAATTTAATCGAAATCTGAAGAAGAACATAAAGAACACTTAAAAATTGTCTTGCAAGAGTTACGAGAACATTAACTTTTTGCGAAATTTAGTAAATGCGACTTCTTTAAAGATAAAATCCAGTACTTAGGTCATGTGGTGACTAAAGAAGGAATTTTGGTGGATCCCGAAAAGATAAAGGCAATCGAAGATTGGCCAGTCCTAAAAGACGTAACTGATGTTTGATCATTCATGGGGATTACCGGAGGTTCATTGAAGGGTTTTCGAGAATTCCAAATCCGATAACTTCTTTGCAGAAAAAGGGAAAGAAATTTGATTGGAATCAAAAGTGCGAAGATAGTTTTAAAAACTTAAAAACCTTATTAACCAATGCACCAATTTTAAGAATTACTGACCCTAATAAATATTTTAGAGTATGTACTGATGCCGGCAATGACGGTTTAGGTGGAGTCTTGACTCAGGAAGGACATGTCATTGCTTATGAGTCTAGGAAATTAAAGATTCATGAAAAGAATTATGCGACCTACGACTTAGAATTCGCTGCTGTCATACATGCTTTAAAGATGTGGAGTCATCATTTAATTGGAAGAAAGTTTATTTTAATGACGGATAATAAGGGATTAAAATATCTGTTAGATCAACCTAACCTGAATGCTAGACAAGCTAGGTGGCTAGCTTTTCTAAGTGAATATGATTTTGAAATTCAACACATCAAAGGAAAGGAGAATAAAGTTGTTGATGCATTAAGTAGAAATGCAAAGCTGAATTTTACAGCAGCTATCAGCGCTTATACAACATATTTGGAAGAACAACTTAAAGCGGGAATAGAACAAGATGAAAATTACCTAAAGTTATAAGCAAAAGTGAAAGAAAATCTAATAGAAAGTCTAAGTACAGGGTACAACTTGAATGAAAAAGGATTATTACTGTATAAAGATAGAATATATGTACATAATGTACCTAAGATTAAGTTATTAATTTTAGAGGAAATTCATAAAACTCCTTATTCAAGGCATTCGGGTTATCAGAAAACTATAACCATGCTAAGAAAAGATTATTTCTGGCCAAACATGAAAACTAAACTGGAAGAATATATTGCTAGATGCTTTGAATGTCAGCAAGTAAAAACTGAACATCAACATCCAGCTGGGCTACTTCAGCCTTTGCCTATCCCTAGCTGGAAATGGGAGATAATTAGCCTTGATTTTGTTACTGGACTGCCTAAAAATCAGAACTTAAATGACTCCATAATGGTAGTGGTTGACAAATTGAGTAAAATAGCCCATTTTATACCTGTAAAAACCACTTATAAAGCTGCAAATATAGTTGATATTTTCTTAAAACAAATTTTTTGATTGCATGGAATACCGAAGGTCATAATTTCAGACCGAGACCCTAAATTTACAGGTAACTTTTGGAGATGTTTGTTTAAAGGATTAAATACCACGTTAAATTTTAGTAACTCTTTCCATCCTCAAACTGATGGACAGACTGAAAGAGTAAACCAGGTACTGGAAGATCAAATTCAAATGTATGTAAAGGAGCAGCCAGGTAAATGGAAAGATTATTTACACTTGGTAGAATTTGCTTACAATAATAATTATCAAGCTTCAGCTAGGTATAGTCCTTTCGAAATTCTGTATGGAAGGAAATGTAACACTCCCATCTCTTGGAGTAATCCAGTGGACAGGTTAGTATTAGGACCTGAATTATTGAAAGAAATGGAAGTAATTGCAAAGCAAGTACAAGGTAATCTGAAAATTGCGCAAGATCAACAGAAAAGTGAACATATTTTCATTACGGTGAGACCCAAAAAGAGTTCTCTGAGGTTGGGTAGTTGTGCCAAACTAGCACCTCGATATTGTGGTCCTTTTGAAATACTGTCCAAGATCGGATAGGTAGCCTATCAGTTAGCTTTACCACCGAATTTAAGAGTTAACAATGTTTTTCAAATTTCCGTATTAAAGAAATATGTGCATGATGCTACTCATCTTATTAATTGGAATGATGTGCAGGTGGAACCCGAAGGAGAATTTTTGGTGTAACTAGACTGTATTCTCGAGCGGAGGGAGATCTCACTTCGGAACCACACCATTGGTCAAGTGAAGGTGCAATGGAAGCACCTTAGTTTAGAGGAAGCCACCTGGGAATTGGAAAGTCATATGCGGGATGCATATCCAATTCTATTTCAGGGGAACTTTGAGGACGAGAAATAAATAACATCGAGGATGATGTTATAATTTAAGGGGGTGTGTATGTCACATGCAACAATTTTCCAAAAAACAATTTAATGATATTTGAGGAACATTGTGTTAAATTTTATGCTAAGTTGTAATTGATGACCCAATGGGGTCAAGAATATTTAATGTAAATTCAGAATATTTTATTTATAAATAAATAAATGGTGAGACAATAGCTTAGGGAAGCTGTTAAAAGAGTGTTTACTGGTTAATTGGTGGTTGAGACTGGGTGGAGAGCAAACTGACAAGTGGTAGCATCCTCAAACCACTTCCAACTATTGCAGGTGGCAACTTCCCTATATTTGTGGTCATGATTCCCCAAGAAAGTGGAATCATAGCAGCTGGCTCATTAAATGAAAACTGACCCAGAAGACCTAGGCATCTCTATAAAATTTCCCATTGAGAAGAGCTGAGGTTGCTCATTCGAGAGAGGTGATCATTCAGGGTGAATGAATTTACTCAAGAGAAATTCAATGGAGGGGATTACTGAAGTGTGTTTGAGGTGTTAACTGCTAAGACTGAACTAGTTGCAGCTTCTAAGCTGAAGTTCATACTGCTGAGAGCAGATTTTGATTATTGAGGTAATTGGACCAGTCAAGTGACAGAGGTCTTACAGTTGCATTCTTCACCCAGTTCTCAGCCAAGAAGACCAGGAACAAGCTCAGGGGTCTTGAGGAAGAGTTGTCTAAGTGCTCTCCAGGAGTTTGGTTGGGAGGAACAACCTCCTTAAGCTGTTGTTGTCTTGTCCTCAACAGGTTCTATTTTATTTGTTTACTGTCTTCAGTTAAATATTTCTTAGTTTTTCTACTATATGCATGCTATTATTTTAGGGTTTATAAAGGAAGAATAACTGAGTAATGTTGGATTTAGTAAAATTATAGATTATATTAGAAATATAAATGATTATGTGAAAAGTGAAACAGACAGAATTACAATTCCAAAGCTGTATTTTTCCACACCTGACTCAAGTCATACTCTAGTACAGTTGGATTGCTTAGGTGAATGAAATGATTCTTTTATTTGAATGAGAACAGTAATTAGATTTTACTTCATTTGTTTATGAAACTTACTAAATAGCAGTTCTAAGTATTGTCTGTATTTATTTACTTCAGCTAACTAAATAAAAAAATAGGTATGAAAGAGGACAGTAAATATTATTATTATAAATGTAATTCCAGTATTAGTATTCTGATAAAGTATAGATATTATAGTTTAAAATAAGTAAAGTAAGTAGATTAGCATCTAAAACCATGTGAAAAGAAATTTTAAAACAGTTTATAAACATTGAAATTCTAGACACTGTGTGTCTTTATCTAAGACCAAAGGATTCTTCTATAATCCTTTTGAAACTACAGAAAATACTGAAAGATAACAATATCCTAATTTTCAAGTATGCTGTACTAAAACCCTAATTATTTCTTAACTAAGAACTAGAAACAAGACTGTAAAAACTATTTAAGAATTATTAAATAAACAGATCTAGCATCAAACTAATAACTGCAAGTAACATCATCATCCATTATCCTATTTTTTTAAATAGAGTTAAGAATGTTGTAAGTAGAAACAATGACATTATAAAAACTGTAGAATTATAAAATAATTTAACCCTTAAAAAGCCGAGTTCCAGAATTAAATAATATCTCATAAACAATGCTTTAAAATTTATTATAATACAGAGTATTAATGAAAACAATACATATGTAAATTATGGACAAAATAAACCAATAATAGTAACCATTCGTAAATATAAAATCGTTATACAAGGATAGGCTTATAGCCTGTAGAGTCGAAGGGTCGAAACCCAAGCCTGCTATTAAAACCGAATATGTACACAAATATTTTATATTAAACTGTAGCAAGATACATTATTGACAGGAGAAGTAAAACCCAGCTCACTTTACAACCCGACTGTTTTCACAGTCTTCGTTTTACTAAGCTCACTGTAAAACTGAAGTAACACTAGACAGAGGTCGATAAGCATCTCTGAGTTCAGAGCTGGGCTCTTTTTAAACTTAAACAAAAACATTTACATTGTTTAAGCCGTAAGGCTAAAAACTTCATATCAAAACCACATTTACATCATGGCTTCAAGATCCTATGTTACCCAACAAAGTATCGCGAGGGTTTTAATTAAAACATGGATATACTTTAACAAACTAAAAATCATAACCAACATAGAACCGAGCCATGTATCCACCCATAGGAACCACTTCCAACAACCCAAACCGCATGCAGGGAGAACCCTCGATGGGACCGAGGCTTACCAGATGGAAGCCCACAAAAATAACTGGTGCATGAGCTTGCTTTTCCACCCATAGCCTGGAGCTGGTAGCAGGAGCCTACAAAACAATTTTAAAACAACATTTAAACTCTGTTACTTAAAATGGTAAAAACCCTAATAAGGTAAATCTATTATAAAGAGGAAATGAGTAAGGTAAATTTTTACCTGTGAACTGAAAGTCGTAGCCGAGAAGAAATGGCCACACCAGCTTGATAGCACTGAACTGAGAAGCAAGAAACTGTTAAAGCCAACTCTGCGACAAAGACAACAAGGAGATGGACTCAATTTCACAATGCAAAAGCAATGGATGAGCAGTTACAAGGGTAAGACCATTACAGGATTTGAGCTACTTGAAGAAACCTTCAATCACTTTCACAGTGTATTATTCACTTACAGGGGAACTCAAACCATAAACCACGATACCAAGATTCACGTTATAGCGTTGCAGACTAAAATGCCCAACAATCAAGGAGGTTGCAGGCTTCTCATGGCCACAAAGCTCACAAATCGGCAAGTAAGGAGGAAAACCCTCGGACAAAAAATGCAAAGGACTAGGGTTACAGCATTATAAATCAGCCAACGTATGGAGGAGGCCCTGTCCATGTGCCCTTCCAAAAATCTCAACAAGTTTGGGTTGAATTCTAATGTCAGCACTGCACAAATGTTTTAAAAATGTATCATTGCCAAAACCTTATAACATATGATTTCCAATAATGAAAATCATGCCATCGCTTATAATAAACTAGTTCATATGATTGCTAATAATATCAATCATGCCATCGAATATATTATGCCATGGAAACTAGTGTAGTATTGGATTAAAAACTTATAAGGTTTGTTTGCCATTGTTTCGACTACATTGTAGTAGTTGATAGGTAGGTAATACTACCTTAGAACATAAGTTAACTCAATTGTTATAACTTAAATACTGTTAGGTTATAAGATAACATAGTATTATAACATTGAAACAATAATTATATTATGGTTATTTGAATACTATGAACACAACTTGGCTATTAATTGATCCAAGAAGATATTCATGCTTGCAAACAAATCGAACAAGTGTGCTATTGTTTTAGAACTAATAAAAGAAAATAGGGTATAGATATGAGTTAGTTTATGACTTATTGTAAACTGGAAAAGCCTTAAATTCCTCACATAAAATCTTGATGCTGATGAATGATGGGCTAAAGGTGTGGGAACTTTTCCCATTTTTTATTTAGACTCACTTGTACATAATTCCTTTAGCTTCTATGAATTGAAATACAATCATGTTAAAAATTAAAATGATCATCTATAATGAAAGCAAGGAAATTAATTCCTAAAAAAACATGAGATCATAGCATACTAAAAGAGGAATCATACGTCACTCAAAAAAATAAATTTATTTTACTGAATCTTGGAAATATACTATAGAACACATTATTCACACTTACACATTGGTTTCTCAACCAATTGCATTTCCATGGCATGTTGGGAGATGATGAAGCGAATAATTATCCATTCATACAAAGATTACCAAAATATTTGGAATATCAGATAAGCCATAATAAATAATGTAGTGTATTGGTGATAGGATAGATGATAAAAGATGATTACAATGGTTGATAACCCGCCTATTAAATAGGGCTTGGGAATTATGAATGAAAGGTCATGTCCTTTCATCTTAATTATGTTTATTATTAATTATTTAATTATTATATTTATTTTATGTTCGTTACATTGCCTTCCCCTTAAGGGAATCTTTGTCCTCAAAGATGTATTTAACATTAATGTCTGATTTATTTTAATTTGTCATCTCAGAATTCATTCCCTTTTATATTTGCGACATTTGAAGAGATGAGTCGATACGAATTATGGATTCCCCATGAGAATTGTCACATTGTATCTGCTGTGGTCCATCCTAGATCTATTTTTATCGGAGCTCTGAGATCTTTTTATGGGACAATTTGTCTCAATTGTTGCTTAGTATGTTGATATTTTTGCATGTCCACATAAGTCTTTTGTGAATATTCATTTTGACCCTGTCGTTGGTCAAAATGACGATTATAATTAGGATGTCTGTAAGGTGTAGGTGTTGTTTGTTCTTCTTTCCTTTGGACTGCGGCGAGGACTGTCTTCACTTCCTCGATTTGATTTTTGGATGCATTTTCCTAGATTGTGCTTCTTGGTTCTCCAGTAGATTGTTTTTGATTCTGAATCTTTTTTATTCTTTCTCTTGCGATTTTTTTTCAATTTCTAACTCCTTGATCTGATTCTGTAGTTCTTGATTACGATTATTTAGACATCGGTTTTCTTCTTGCTTTTCCAGTATTTTTCCTTCGAGGTTTTCACCGGAGTGTTCTCTCTTGCTACTGTTTTTCAATTTTTTGATTTTTGTAATCAGTGTTTTGTTATGATTTCTTAATTTGAAAATTTCTTCGGAATTGTGGGATATTGTTTTATTACTCTTTGCGATCCCCAGCTTGTGATATTTTTTAGAGTCGCTATTATGTTGTTGAAGAACTTTTATTTGTTGTCGATACTGGTCGACCACTAATTCTTGATCTGTTAATCTTTGTCGTATGTGCGCCATTTCTTCATCTTTGTCGTTAAAGATTTTGTTCAAGCGTATTATTTATGCTTCGTAATCACTTGTTCCCTTCTTTATATCTTGATTTTTTTTGTTTTTGATCGAACTCACTTTCATCTTTTAATTTCTCAATTTGGGTAGACAAATTTTCTATATGATTTTTCTTGTCGAATTTTTTTTGTTCCTTACGCTCTTTTTGCATCTTATGTAATTTAATCAACATTTTTGATTTTGTATTTATGTCCCGTAACTCTTCATTGTCTCTTTGATAACGTTTTAACTTGGCTTCTGATTTCTCTATTTGTAGTCGTAAACCAGATTCCACGATCTTTGATTTCTTCCACACCAGATGATGATGGTATTTGATTTTTTTTATTATTTTGTTTTCCTTTGACTATTTCTTCAACAATAATTGGTCTTCTTTGTTAGGTTAAATAACCCTTTTTTTCCAAAAATTATATATATACCTTTTTTAAATATAATAATTCTTCTCAACTCTTCAGCTTCACTTTTATGATAACTTTCCACTCTATAAAATCGCTCTCTAACTATACTTTGGAAGCTCCTTGAATAATTGATGTATATATAGCATTTGATTTAAAAACCCAGTTTAGAATATGTTCCACGTATTTCTTTTATTTCCTTCCTTCCACTAAAATGCAAAGTATATATTATTCAAATCGGTCCTTTGGAAACTATAAATATAATATATTATATTATAATATATTTGAATATTATATTATAATACTATTTTTTTGTTTTTTTTTAAATATTATATCATATTATAATATTTTTGTTTATTGTGTGTTTTTTGGTGTAGGTCGGCGTGAGGATGGAGGGGTGGTAGGAGGTGGCGATGTGGCGAAGGATGGCGGTGTGAAGATGTGGAGAAGGGAGGGTTGACGCGCATGGAAGGAGGGGTGGATGCACAGAACGATGGGTGGAATGGATGCGTTGGAGGAGACCACGCGCGTGGGAGCTGGAAGTGAGGTGCAGCGAGGTGGAGGAGTGGCCGACGTGGAGGTGGATATGGGAAGGGAATGGATCAGCGACGGAGCGCGGGGGTAATGGGGGAAATGTTGATGAAGGTGGAAGGCAGCGTGTGGAGAAGCTGTGCAGGATGGTGGAGAATGCGGATAGTGGAGAGACCTGGGTATGGCGGAGAGAGCTGGGTAAGATTTCATTTGCAACAGTGATTCCACTTTTTGTTTTTCAACAAAAATTCTGAAATTTGATATTATTTTTTTTTCTATGACAACGGATTAGTTTCTTTCACAAACTTCAATTATGGAAGTCAAGGCCAAGAACTTCAAAGAAACTTCAATTATGGAAGTCAAGGCCAAGAACTTCAACTTGCAACATAGTAATCTTCCTCCAATTGTATTTTTGAAATTTAAACGGCCGTTCTTTTAGTCTCCACGTAGTACTGATTTTTTTCTTGCTCTAACTGCTCTTGAAAATGATCCTGGTTCAACCTTCTTGAAATCCTTCTATTTCATTCTTGAAAGGCTACTGCTAATTATGCTTATGCTGGTAGTGGATCTAGGTAATAAACTAGGTCAACTAGGACTAGGTAAAATGCACCTGCTGGTATTGGATCGCCCTTATGCTTGGGTAAGCTATTGGAGAAAAGATTGGTTCAAGTTAAACAACAGGAGCTAGTGAATCAACTGGTGCTTAATCTGCTTAGTCAACCAATCAATGAAAATACCCAAGAGCCTTCCTTTATCTTGCTCGGTCTTCCCTATAGCTTGCTTTTTCTTTCCAACCAGCAGCCAGCATGCCAGCTCTAACAAACGACTACAAGGCCAAGTATTCTTCATATTTGCAGTGGATATTTCTTCAAAGAATTTTTTTTTTTAATTAATAAATAATTTTTTTTTGTCAATTTGAAATCTGAAAATGGCCAGAAGCCAAGACATGTCAAATACCAAGTGTACAGAGAAGCTCTAAAATTACTCACATAAAATCTGAAATTTTGGCTAAAAGCCAGAATGAGCACAAGCCTGAGAAAGGGCTGGCTCTGATACCACATGAAGCGAATAATTATCTGCTCATAAAAAGATTACCAAAATATTTGGAATATCGGATAAGCCATAATAAATAATGTAGTGTATTGATGATATGATAGATGATAAAAGATGATTACAATGATTGATAACCCTCCGATTAAATAGGGCTTGGGAATTGTTAATGAAAGGTCATGTCCTTTCATCTTAATTATGTTTATTATTAATTATTTAATTATTATATTTATTTTATGTTCGTTACAGAGGAATCTATAAATTACTGTATTTGTATAATGAATGCACAATATTTTTTTCATCCATTGAACATGCAATTGAAAATCCATGGATTCATGGATAAATGCAGTTGTAGAATAAAATAAAAATAACAAAAAAAATAGAATGAAATAGGGAAACAAATCTATCTACCATTGGTTTCTTTCTTTAAATCAATCTCTTACTTTGAAGAAAGAAAGGGGTTGGATCCCTTGAACAAAAACATGATTCACAACAAGCAAGTGGAAATAACATATCCGATCTTACATTACTTGATAAATTGAAAATCACAATGTTAATGAAAAGGGACACTGGTCCCAACTATTACTGGTTTGATTGTTAACCTATCTGAAACTACAAAAATGAATTTAAATACAAATGAGCTCAAATATCTCTTGGAATAGACCCCACGAAATTTGTGGCTCTTTCCAACAACATTCCTGCATATTGGTTATACATTTTTCTCCATTATGAATAATCTAAGAAGTGGCCAATTTACTCTAGCTTTGCAAATGCTTAACTTTTTGCATGGTTGAAATGAACTATTTCCCATCATGCTTCCTTTTGTATGTGGTTGGAGGCACATTCCAAATGCCTATAGTGATGGCTTACATGATTCTATAAGGACCCTTTCCTTTTTGATGCATTCTGCAACAATGATCCATATTATGGGATGACTGTCAATTCTACAACACTCGCATACAAAGTTTATCAATACAAATTCATAAGAAACATTTGATGAGGGTCTATGGAATTGGATTCATAACATAACATAAGTTGATAGCAAGCTATAGAAATAGAACTCATCAATATAATGAAATTTGGCAGCATAAGGTTTGGTAGCACAACAATCTATAGAATAAGTTTTGGAAAGACAGTGTTCTGTAGTATATAGAAGTAACACCTTTGTCTTGAGCTACTCATCTAACTAAAATATTCTATCACCGTGATATCATAATTATGCTAAACACATCAATTCACAAGGAAATTCTAAATAAAAATTATAATGGATAATATTGATAACTAAGGCAATATTTGGAAGGCTTATGGAAAGCAAAATAACTAAGAAAAAATGAACACAATTAGGGAATTTAGGGTCTCATTAGAATGTAGAGCAAAGATAGTTGGTCTAGTATCATTTATAGCATGATTCTTGCATTTGATTTATGTATATGAATGGATTTTGGTATCTATGACATGCATTTAGTGGGAGTTTAAGTATCGTGATATTGCCTATAACATCATGGGTTTTAGCATTTGGGTTTAACATTGATATGAGTTTATTAAGGTGTTATTATAACATAAATGGTTCTAAATGGATTTTAGCTTATGGGTTTTACATGGTTGCAAGTTTTTTGAAGTTCTTTGTCCTAATGATTGTAATTATTGTGGTTGTGTTTCACTAAGTTGGTAAGAGTTCAAAGCCTATTAGGAACACAATATCAAGGAAATCAAGTGTGTATTGCAATGTTAAATGGAAGATTATAAACAACATGGTTTCCATTCCATATGTTTCATTCTAGGTAATTAGGGGTTCTTTATACCGAGTTTCCAAGATTTTTGGAGTGTTGGGTTAACTTTATTTTTGCTCCTCATCTTTGCAGGAAAGTTAGGTGTTTCTCAATGATTGATACTCAATCTACTTTTTGAGGTTAATATTAAATGTCTCCATCTCTAGTGAAAGTGGTGGAGTCTTGATCTCACACTTTATTCAAAAAAAATTCTTCAAATCCATGTAATAAAAGCCTGCCTTGGCATAATGGTGGAACAAGGTCTTTTAAATCTAGTTACATTGGATTGGAATTATCTAATGCAATATTAGTGGACTATTGTCACTGTGATTATATTTTCAATATCTACATTGAAGAGTGGGGGAAATGGTCTAGAAGTATCTAGGTGTACTATATATTGATATAGACCGGCTTCATATCCACACCTTATTCAATATAAACAAGAAGCATTTTGATTTTATAGATCCCTCTCCTCTCCATCATATATGATCATGTTATTTATCTCATGCATTGGACAAAATACATGAGAAAAGATGCCCTTAATACTGCTGAGAATCATACATGATCATGTTATTAATGGTCACTATGAATAAGACATAGGAGAAGTTCTTGCATACCTTTATAATAGAGACATGCACCAAGACATGTGAAAAAACCAGATCTATCACGTCGATTATAGTGATGGTAATACTATTATTTAATTAGATGATATTATTATTGTCAAACTTAATGTACTTAAAAAAAATACTCATTGTATTTTAATATAAAATAAATTACAAATACCAAAAAATTAAATGTTCTACTCAACATCAAAATTATGTAATTATTTTTCAATATATAATATATGATTCTAAATAACAAATCACCAAATATAAAAAAAATATTTAAAACTCTCTTCAAAATCAATATAAATACTTTTTATTATAATATATATTTTTAAATTCTTATATAAACTTTTCAATATCCATAATAAAAATACTAATAAATACATTTTAATATAATATATATTTCTAAATCCTTATATAAACTTTTAAATATCCATAATAAACGTACTATTAAAAGTGGGGATACAAACAACCCCTCTAATTACCGGGCAATTATGATTAGCCCTCTCTTAGCCAAGTTATACGGTATTATTTTGGAAAAGAAGATCGACAATTGGCTTGAAAGTGAAGGTAAGCGGGATAAAGGCCAAGCAGGTTTTAGAAGGCAACACTCTACAACAGACCATCTCGTTACGCTTAGGATAATTGTGGAGGAGTGTCATAATGATAAATCCAATGTCTTATGTTGCTTTGTGGACTTTAGAAAGGCTTTCGATACGGTGCCTAGAAATAACCTATGGGATAGATTAAAAGAGCTAAAGGTTCCTTTTGGGTTGAGAGCTGCCGCAATAAGGTTATACGAGAATGTCATTGCTAAGTTTAAGATCATTGAGGGGTGGTCGAAAAATATTAAATGTAATATCGGAGTTAAACAAGGTTTCCCCCTCTCCCCCACCCTTTTTGGCATTTACATAGATAAGCTAGAAGGTTGTTTAGAGGAAGCATGTTGTGCTGGCACGATCTTAGCTAGAATAGTCATCATCCTTCTTCTCTATGTTGACGATATTTTTCTTCTGGCAAGGTGTCCATCTGGTCTTGATAAGCAACTAAGGCTTCTTAAGGATTTTTTCTCTAACATGGGTATGACTATTAACACTGACAAAACAAAAATTATGATTATCAAATCCAAGGACACTTACACTAATTTTGTGTATGACAATAGCAACTTGGATGAAGTGTCTTCTTACAAATACCTAGGAATTGATATTCATCACAAGATCAACTGGAACTATAGCATTAAGAAAATGATGAATGGAGGGTGGAAAGCTTATTTTGGTCTTGAAAATAATTGTAAAGCAGCAAACCTTGTGATGTGGGATAAAAAGAAGCTTCTCTTTGAAACTTTAGCCACTCCTGTTATCTTGTATGGGTGTGAGGTTCAGGGTTGCAACATCTCTAGAGAATTCTGGAGAAATATTGAGCAAATCCAGAAGCGTTTTATAACGTAGAACCTCAAAATTAAAAGCAATACACCCTACCCTATTCTCCTTATAGAAGTCGGTCTTTCCCCTATCGAGAGCCTAGTTATGACTAGGCTCCTATTGTACAAGCACAAAATCAATAACATGGGAGACCATATACTTCCTAAACTAGCTTTAAATTCCAGCCAAAACCACCTAAGGCTCAAGCGAGGTTGGTATAAATATACCAGGGGTTGGTTAAACTGTTGGGAGATCGACGAAAATGTTGCTTTGTAAAATATAAATAACATTAAAAATATTGTCACTTCTAAGTTTAAAAAGAAAATGTGGCGTGGGAAAGATTTAGAGGATAAAAGAAAATTAAGATATTATAAGGAGGTCATCAACCCTACCCTAGAAGATCAAAAGTATCTCTCGGTTTTAACTAGTTCAAAGAAAAAAAATTAATATAGCCAAGATAAGAACAAACTCTCATGAGTTTCATAGTGAAACTGGTTGTTGGGTAGTTCCTAAAACACCATGGGTAGAAAGGATCCACTATCTCTGTGAGAATATGAACATTGAGGATGAAAAACACTTCCTCTTAGAATGCCCTGCGTATGCCCACATTAGATCTCAGTTTCATAATCTTTGTTGTAATTCCGACCTTTCTAGCCTTTTAACTTGTCAAAATTATAGTGAGCTTGGGACGCTTCTCTCCAAGCTCTTTGAGCATAGAAGTACAATTTTAAAACAAACTAAATTATGCGTTTCTTTGGATCCGATAGACCAAAGTTTGGTCTGAGTTGACGTTAACCATCATCGTCATCATAAAAAATTAAAAATTAAAACTTTATTCAAAATCAATATATATGCTTTTTAATATAATAATTATTTTTAAATTCTTATATAAACTTTTAAATATCCATAATAAAAATACTATTAAATATATTTTTAAATCTTTATATAAACTTTTAAATATCTATAATATTAAATATACAAAAATAAATAAAAAAACTCAAAAATTATGTAAATATTTTTTAATTTAATATTATATTTTTAATCTTTATATAATCTTTTAAATCTTTATATCATAAGAATACTTTAAGTGAGGCTCATGAGGTTAGAGTAATTTGTACGAGTAATTGTTATGAGATGATGTAAATGGAAAGTTACGAGTTCAAATTTTTTATGGATACTTATTACTAACAAAAAAATACTTATTACTAAGTGCGATAAGCGTTATAATATAATAAAAATAATAAAAATTAGTTTTAAATCAATGTGTTATGGATACATGGTATAATATAATACTATATAAGTTTCGAAACAACATGCCTTACGAGATATGTGGTATGAAAAATAGTTTGAAAACCAATATGATATTGTTCCAAAACAACACGTGTTATGATAATGGATTTAATAACATGGAGAGGTGTGAGGGTGTATTAAATTTGAAAAAAAAAGAAAGTGTAATTTCATTAATTTGAATGGATTATTAATAGAGTTATATTTTATATTTAAATGATTTTAAAATTTGAATGATGCACAAATATATGCAACTTATAAATAATTTATTTTATAAATAAAATATTTAAATAAATATATTTAAATAATGTTAATATTTATATATTGGATTTTAATTGTAAAGAATATAAATTAGATTTATAAAAAATATAAATTTTGAATTAAATGTTAATTAATTCATATAAAACTATTTATATTTAAAATTCAAAATTCAAAATACATAGTTTTGTAAACATATTTTGAATAGAATAAATTAAATTCAAAAGTTCAAAATTAATATACTTTATTATATTTCATAATTACATAAGTTTAAATTTATATTTAAAATTTAAAATTATAAATACATAGTTTTCTAACATATTTTAAATATAATAAGTTATCTTCAAAAATTCAAAATTACTATACTTTATTTGATTTCATAAGTACATTACTTTATAAGTACATTCATTATATTATATAAAAAAACAATTTATATATTCAAAAATTCAAAATTATTATACTTTACTTGATATCATAAGTACATTACTTTATAAGTAATAAAAAAACAATTTATATATTCAAAAATTCAAAATTACTATACTTTGTTTTATTTGATAAGTACATTCATTATATTATATAAAAAACAATTTATATATTGAAAAATACTCTTACTTTTAGTCACATCTAAGAAGATTTTTTTTTACTGATTTTAGTTTTAGATATCTTTTTAATTTAACTTAAGCATAATTACATTGGTTGTAATGTAAAAGGCGAGTTGTAAATATACATCCCCACAAAATGCCTAACACATAATATTTTATGAGGTCCATTTTAGACCTCAAAATTTTCTAATGAAATTTTCGACTGAGTAATCTTTTGGTGGAAAAAACTTTTGGCCAAAAACGTTTTTGGGAGAAACACTTTTTCAGCCATATTTTTTTGAGTCGAACATTTGATTGTTCCACTGGACAATTTACCCAACCATTAAGCACTCGGGCACACATAACAAGAACTACATTAACTTTAGATTTTGGTTGAAATTTTTTGATCGAAAGTTTTTACAATTTTTTTGGATGAAAATATAAATCATTTCATCAAAAAAATAATAATTCAGTCGAAAACATTTTTATTATGAATTTCATTGTGTGATTCTCACCAAGTAGACACATAGTTTCATAATTTTACCCTCCAACATCATCTAAAATCAACCACAAGAATGAAAAGATTTAAAGAATGCTACTTATTTCGAGTACTCAAAGCCTACTAAAAGTAAAATACACATAGGCTAGCTAAGTGTCCTTAGATAATTAGGATTTACATCTTAGATCCTTCCCAGGAATACAAATTAGGTCAAAAGATCAAGGAGATTGGCCCCAATACTAATACACCTAGTGGACCATCATAACTCACACACAAAGTTACATTGTCATTAAAAACTAAACGTATTCATAGAAATGCCAATCCAAATCAATGAAAGAGAGGTTCTTCCTTGATATTTTACTTCTTCCCGTTTCAGTATCCTCCTATGAATGACTTCTACTTTCCATACACCAATTTCCAAAATTCGGTTGTGCAAAAATTATCAAGCTTGTCCCTACATGAATGCAATCAAATAAAAACTATGCAAAAAAGGAAATACAGTCACTTAATAAAGTTGACGCAGGTAGCAACTTGAGCCTTGCGTTTATCCCTTTCCGACGTAGGCACTAGCATTGTAACTTTATGTCTCTTCATAGACACCCTATCATATAGGCATACATGTGCTTTCTCCCAAACCTTATAATCCTGCACAGTCGTGAAGAACGGTATACTGTAAATCACTAGTTTATTCAAATAAGAACAAAACCAACCAATTCGGTTAATAAACTTCATTAAATTGGCTATGTCAGGATATTTATATACCCAAAAAGCATGACAAATTTTAGCAAAATGAAACTCTTAGGAATCTTAGTTTCTTCTCCCTTTTACAATGGAATCCTCATTCAACAATTCTTCCTTGAACATTTTAGTACTTACTCGACAATGACAACAAAAAGTGGTGAGCTAAAGAATTGTAACAATTTGTTAACTATTGAATCCCTAACTTGCACTTAAATTATCAACCAAAGGGCATAATATTGTGAAGTGTTGTGCATGAATAATGCAAATTTCAAGACTTCAAGTTTTATTGGATGAACTTTGTATTGTTTCTCCTATGTGTTGTTAACCTACATATTGTTTCTTATGCATGGGCTAAAGGCATGGGAATTTTCTAGCATGGGTGGCCTTGAGTAGATTTTCCCATTTTGTACTTCGACTCACTTCTACACAATTCCTTTAGCTTCTAGGAATTGAAATACAATCATGTTAAAAACTAAAATGATCATATATAATGAAAGCAAGGAAATTGTGTAACACCCTGGTTTTGACCCCGTTGCATTTAAATAAATGATGTAAATAACCATGGTGTGGAGCTAGGAAAAAGCCCCACCATCGATTTAGTATTTATGTTTCGGCAATAAAGGTGTGGCCGATGGTATTTTTTTTATGCTANGGGGGGGGGGGGGGGGGGGGGGGGGGGGGGGGGGGGGGGGGGGGCGATTGGAAGAGTGGGAAGAAAATTCGAAATGGGCAGAGCACCATTTTTGGAAAAAACGTTTTTTAATTTTCTTGGGCAAGAAAACACCAAAAACGACCACCTTTTCCTCGTGTGGCAGCATTTCATCTTCCCTCACGATTTTGGAATGGAAAAGCATTTTGGGAAAACCAATTCTGCATTCACGCAGCAACAAGCAAGCAAAACCTTTCTGAGTCTGAACCTTTCAGGAATTTATCTTGTCCGATGATCTGAATTCTTCACATTTTTTGTTTTCCTATGTGGATTGTTCTCTCTCACGTTTTCTACTATCTGCTAGTTATTTTCCTGAACACGATTGCTCTGAATCCGATTTTGTGTCTTTGTTTTGAAAGACCAACAATGTTTTCATTTTGGTATTTTGCAGCAGTCGGTCTGGCACAAGCAATGTTCATAAATTCACAAATTTCTATGTGTGTATGTAATCCCTGGCATCTACTACATTTTGATAAATCCCAGGACTGAGATCACTATGTGTGCATCCACGTTTGGAATTTGAATTGATTAAAGGAATGGAAATAGAGTCTAGACTTGCTTGATAAACCTAGTGTGTGAAAGAACCTCACATACCAATCTAGAGGGTTTATTTTCTTCTTTCCATGCCTTGAATAGCATTGGAAGGGAAGGCATGGCCCGAGGGACTGTGTAGCAGAGAAGGGAATGCTTCCTTGTGTTGGGTGTGTAATTGTTTAGAAATCAGGCTAGATCTAGTGTGGGTGTTCACAGCTCTGGGGTTGAGCTCACTAGCTTAGCAGTCATCTTTCCACCTCCTTGGCATCTTGATAAACCCAACTGGAAGGATGGCTTGGCTGGTAGCCTGATAAACCCATCTGTTGGCTTGGCTGTGTCTCATGTGAATTTGGATAAGTGTAAACCACTTCCTGTGTAAGTCTGATAAACCCAACTGTGTTGGCTTCACTGAGTTTTATTGTATCCTTGGCTATGGGGAAAGTCTGCTAGTGTTCCTTATTCCTTGGGGAAAATCATACCCAACTCAGGGGTGGCAGTGTTGCTGAGAGATTAAAGAGCACATTGGCCTATGGTTGGGTGGAACATTGCAGGGACATAGCTGGTTGTGGGACGAGCTTCTCCAAAGATAAGTATTCTTGTTATTTAAGTTCTGCAACTGTATTTGCTTATGAATTATTATGAAATTATCATGAACATGTTGAATGAATGATTTGCTTCCATTGTATATATCATGCACATTTTATTATGGATCTGTGTATTTATATGCTTTAAATTCAATGCATTTTTATATCTGTATTATGTTCATGGGGGCTCAGACAACCCGGGTTGATAGATGTTGTCGCGTCCTCTCCGCCGAGTAAGGGTTGGGGACGTGAGAGTGTGGTATTAGAGCTTTGGTTTCAGCTTTGGGCCTCAATGAGCCATGAAGAACCATCCTCTGTGTTCAGATAGAAGGAAAGAAGGCTGACACGAAACCTTTTTTTTTTCTTCTTCTGAAATTCTTCTAAGTATTGGATAAAATACTTCTTTCTGTGTGTGGCGGCTGAGAAACATGAAGAGAGCCGCAACATCGGCTATGACTGTCTTTCTTTGCCAACACAACAGGCGAGTTTTGTTGGTTGAGCCGTAGCGACAGCATAAAAGAAAAGAGTGAGTTGTTGTAGCAGTTGGGTCGCTCAGAAGGAGTCGACGAACGTTGAGTGA
Organism: Pseudotsuga menziesii; assembly: GCA_001517045.1. Classification (NCBI taxonomy): domain Eukaryota; kingdom Viridiplantae; phylum Streptophyta; class Pinopsida; order Pinales; family Pinaceae; genus Pseudotsuga; species Pseudotsuga menziesii. Next base: position 198,021 of record LPNX011209772.1, on the reverse strand, counting down.
GTCAAGCCGATGGGCGTTGGGTGAGACGAGCCGACGAAAAATTTCTAAAATTTTTCTAAGTATGAAAAATATTCCATGTCGGCTAAGAAGCGTCGATTCATAGTGGGAGAAAGTTGGGATTCGATCCACAACAATGAAAGGAAGTCGGGGCTCGAGTCGCAACGGCGGGTAAAAACCAAGTTTTTCGCCGCCAAAGACGAAGGAAAAATTTGTCTAAGTGTTGGCAGTGGTAGGCAAAAGAAGATCGGGACTGCAGTTGTGGATGGAAGTTGGGGAAAGAGCCGCTCCGCGATGAAAGAAATTTGAAGATAGAGCCGATGTGCGACAGTAGAAATTTGAAGATCGAGCTGATGTGCGGTGGCAGAAAGTTGAAGAAAAAGCCGCAATGGTGGAAAGAAAAGGAAAATGGAGCTGACAACGGTGGAAGAGAAAGGAAGAAGGAGTCGCTATGTGGTAGAGGAGAAAGAAAGATGGAGCCACTACACGATGGCGGATGGAAGATAATGAAGGTGCCTACAATGACGGATGAGAAAGAAAGAATGGAGCCGCTACGGCAGATGAAAAACAAGGATCGAGCCGCTGTAGTGGGTGAAAGTCAAAAAAATTTCCATTGTAGTGGGTGAAAATTTTGAAATTTTGGCTGAAACAGAGGAATTCAGCAGATGAAAAATGGCAGCTTGTTTATGCACCAGATTGCATGAAATCAAAGGATTTACAAAAAAAAAGGGGGCAAGCCCCCTTGACCTCCGTCGTCCCTCTGAGACAGTTGCTCTTTGTGAAATAAATTTCTGTGTTTTGGGAAAAGTTGTCGATGTATGATTTTTCTAAGTGAAGGTAAGTAATGTATGATTCATGTGAATGTTATGCAGCTAACAACTATGTTATTAACACATTTTGCAGAATCCTAGTCACCTCGAAAAGCAGCATTCCAGATAGTGCAGTTGGGTAAAGTGAGTTTTGGTTTAGCTATGAGAACCGACAACATGCATGATGATGTACAGAACCCCAATGAGTATGAGGAAGATGCTATGGGGGAAAATGTCAAAGTTGGAAATGCTGAGACAGAGTCTAATGGGAGAAGATTGCAAGAGACTCCCCTAGATTTTGTAGCCACCATGAGAAGCCTAATGGCAGAGATGTAGAGTTACAAGGAAAATAATGAAAGATTGGTTAAGGCTCAGGAGGAGCAGAATCAGCTAAATGCAGCCATGCTGCAAATTCTAACAGATATTCAGAGAAAGATGAAGTCTTGGGATGAGATAGAAAAGCCAGAAGGGAGTAAGAACACTGCTAGAAGAAAAAAGAGATCACCTAGTGGGTCATCTGACTATGAAGGGTCCATTGGAGATTCAAGTTCTTCTTCTCACGAGAATCTGAAAGGAGGCGCTACCATAACCACTCACGAGATGAATTCAGGAAGGCAAAGCCGCCTACCTTCAATGGTGAAGTAAAGACTGGTCAAGAAGCTGAAGCTTGGCTTCTGGGAATGAGGAAATATTTCCAAGTCAGAGATTATTCTGGGAATATGAAAGCTAGAGTAGCCATTTTCAATTTGACCGGAAGAACATCCATATGGTGGGAGCATTTCAAGCAAGTAGAGAATATCAATGAAAGGAATCTTGTGTGGAAGCAGTTTAGGAAGTATTTCAAGGAGAAGTACCTCTCTGACAGGTACTATGATGACAAGATCAAAGAGTTCCATGAGATGAGACTGGGATAGCAGACTATGGAAGAGTATGCCAATAAGTTTTTAGAGTTGTTGAGGTATGTCAGGTACATAAAAGATGAGAAGGTGAAGATCCAATGTTTTCTGAGTGGATTGTCTCAGTCTTACAAAGATAAGATTGAGTTTTATGAACCTGGGACTCTTGAAGAGGCAATAAGGAAGGCTAAGTACTGCTACGAACAAAGCATGTTGGGGTTCGGACCTTGAAGGTCCTTAATTTTGGCAACTCCGTGGTTTTGGTGCGAAGCTTGTAAGTGGAGTTGTGGTTCAAAATAGTCTTAGGGGCTTTGGGGTTGGGTCGAAGCCCCTCTTTTTGAAATGTCCCATGGTTTTTGGATGCCCATGGTTTAAGCCCATGGTATTGTAATAGTGCACTTGTATAAATAGGCACTTATGTAAAGGAGTTAGGTACGATTGTTATGATGCTAATTTGATGTGAAGAAGCTAAGGCCTAATTTGGGTTTAAGGATAAGTCCCAGCTGAGTGCGTGGACGACCTTTGCAGCTGAGTGCGCAGATCAGAACTGTGTTGTTGTAAAGAGTTGAATATAAACGCAGTTCTGTGGATGTAGCCCCTACACTGGGGGTGAACCACCTATATCTTGTGTTGTGGTGGTTCTTGTTATTTTGTTTTTGTTATGTTTTATGCATTTGATAAGTAGATGAATGATAAATTAAGATAAATTGTTAAGTATTAACTTCGCTGTGAATTTCCAGTTAAGGGTTAAGCAAAAAACTGTCTTTTTATCTAAACTGCGAAGCTATTTAAGTGAATGTCGAAGCTCTGTATTAAATGATTATTATTTGTTAAGGCTAAAGGTACAGTAATATCCCTCTTTTGCCTACAGAAACCTGATTCTACGGCACCCATAGCTATTTCGGGTGAGACTGCAACCTGTTCGCAGGTTGTTGCCGAAAGGGCCAACACTATGGGTATCTTTGTTGGTGCGAAGATAAGAGTATAAGAACCCGGGTCTGCCCTAGCCCAATAAATTGGTTCCGTTGCCGGTTGAACCAGTATCTTCTTTAAGAGGGATCTACGTCGTACTTGGAGGGATATGTTTTGGAGGCCCTCAGTAAAAGAAATCAGTGACTGGATTGGAGATACCTATCTGAAATTTGCTGAACAAGAAAATAAGGATCCTCGTCGTAGCTCAGACGACTTCTTGCAAAGGTACATTTTTTTTTATATTTATGAATTTTTCTTTGGTAGGATCTACATAGAATTGCACCAGTGGTTATCCAGGTTGACAGAAAGAAAGACAAACTTCAAAGAAGATCAGTCTCCTGCCTGGACCCTAGAAAGAATTAAGCTGTTGAAAAGTGTGAACAATGTGGTATCAAGAGCTATTGACTTCTAGATTACGTGAACCCTTGACTCATTTGTGACGAAGTTCACCATCGACACACATACTTCTTTCAGCGAAGCAGAAAGACAGTTTTTCAAAGGACCTAGGGGTAAGTACCTGAATTCATTAAGTTTGAAAATTAAAATGCTCTTGGCTGAGAAAGGCATATTACTTATCAAGTCAGATTGCTAGATTTATTACTACTAACCTATGTTTGGAAGCGAAAGTGACTTCGATGAGCAAAGTGGTTTGCTTCGCAATGGTAAAAGATACAAGATAACTCTTGGATCCTATGCCCTAGGCCAGAATACCGATTATACCTTATTAAGTCCAGAAGAATCTGAATCTGAAGAAACCCTTTTTGTTAGAAACCCTCCTATAACTCTGCAGCGAAGATCTGTTATCCCTGAGAACCCATCGCAGTCTGAAAGTAACCCTAGCCCAAGTAGTCCTGTCGCAGGTCAGTCTACCTCAGAAAGTTCCCTTCCTCCTATTACCAGTCTTCTCCCCCCCCCCCCCCCCCCCCCCCCCCCCTCGATCCAATATGGCCCATGTGAATGATGATATCAAGCTCCCTATCTTTAAAGGAACTGGATCAGAGATCCAGAGCAGTTTTGGTTCTTATGTGAAGCTGTTTGGACTGCTAAGAATATTATGGATCAAAATACAAGAAGAGTGCAGCTGGTCACCTCTTTCAGAGACCGAGCTTTGACCTGGTTTATGAAGTTTTCTAGTACTCAGAACTATGCCTTGGCTGATATTAAAAAAGCAATGATCAAAGAATTCAAGAAGCCTAAATCAGAGTCACAGTGTATAACTGAACTGAAAGAAATTTAGCAGAAGCGAGGTGAATTAGTTTGGGACTTTGATCAGAGGTTTAAGGTTCTGTTGGATCAAGTCAGTTTCACTATTGGACTGGAGCAGCATAAAGAATGGTTCATTGCAGCACTATTTCCTCATATCAGGACTCCACTTATGCAACAGAAGGTTGCTGATCAGCAGGAGGCTTTGGAAATTGCTATGAAACTTGAAACAACTCCTGTTGGAGATAATTATGGAATATCCCAAATACAAGCACAGTTAGCAGAAATGGATTTGGAGCTTCGCGACATGAAAAAAGGGAAATCTCTTCGAGAAGAGGTTTGGTGTGCACGATGTAAGACAGAAGGTCATGACAAAGAATAGTGTCTTGCATTAAGAAATTATTTGAATACTGGTGCACCGAACCCGTTTAACCCTAATTTCCTATATTGTGAGATCTATAGAACAATTGGCTAGCATCAACCTGAATATTGCTATCTGCTGCAGAGATATGTTCAAGTACCTAAGAATCCCTACTGCAAGTTCTGTAAGTCAGTTGGACACAACGAAGATGAATGTCGCAGCTTTGACCTCATGAGAGAGCGAACCTATGATGCTTATAGGTTACAACCTGATGCACAAGGCAATGATGGATATGGTTACCATGGTAGTACATCAGGTTGAGGTAATTTCAGAGGTCATGGTCGTGGTGGTATGCTTGGAAGAGGTCGAGGCCAGGTTATTTGCTATAACTGTAATCAGGCAGGACATGTAAGTAGAGACTGTCAGAACCCAACTACGACATGTCGATATTGCAGAGAAGTCGATCATGTCATTGAGAAATTCCCACAGTTGATAGCCAAGATACAAGAAAGAAATGGTGCTCCTACTCAGAATGTTCAGATGATTGTTGTAGAGAAAAGACCTGTCACAGCCATTAACGTTGTTACAAGAAGTGGAGCTACGACGCAAGTGCAGAATAAGGGGAAACAACCTAACGAGGCTTGGGTCTGCAAGACCCCAGAGAAAATTCCAGCCTTTGATGTTGGAAGAGAAAAAGGAACATTTATGGAAGCTAAAAAATACTTTGCTGAACCGAGAACATCAGTAACAACTACGCAATAGCATCACCAGCAGTTACAGTTCCAAGAAGCTTCGCCGGATCAAGTAAGTACACTAACATCATTTTTACAGAGTTGTATGAAGCTATTAAGAAATCAGAATGCTTTGAATGAGTTACAGAAAGTTAGAAGTTACAGATGACTTTTGAAGGAAAAGGCTTGAGAGTCATAGTACCGTTGGACCCTTCTTAAGGAGAAAGGTATACAGAACCAATCAGAGATGAATATCATGATGTTTTGGATCATATTTACAACATCACAGCTAAAGAAGAAGACTATGTTAACCCTGCTGCTGAAGGTATAATGGATTGGCAGTGTAACAATTCTTGCATGACTGATTCAGACGAAGGCCTAGAGAATTGGCAGAATAGACTTTATGAGCTACATGGACATCGATGTGCAAAAATTTCCAAGTCTCTCAGATGGGTTGGCTCACAGACAAGAATCTTACCTACTTTTGATGGCTTGACAGACCCAGAATATTTTATTGTACAATTCTCAGAACAAGTACCAGATTCACAGAAAATGGAGACTCTAGATTCAGTATTCAGAGCCACAACTGCCAGATGGTGGAATGGTCATAAAAAGTATATTCATAGTTGGAGAGCTTGTCAAAAGTTTCTTCGCCTGAGATTCATGGATCAACCTCAGGATGTATGAATCATATTTAATGGTAAGACTAGCCCTCAGAAACATTTGGAGCAGTGTTATGAAGCATGGAAACATGTACCTTGTGAAGAATGGGTACATAGGTTTGTACACACTCTGGAACATGTAGCAAAGAACTGGTATGCAGAGGTTGAGCTTCGCCATGGTACTGTAAGTTGGGTTAGCCTTGTTGATAGTTTTGTGCTCACATTTTCTATTAATGAAGTTTTCCCTGCTTTGGACGCAGCTGTTAGGTTGATCCATACTAAGGTGTTTGATGATAAAGAAATAGCCGAGTATCAACCTGATTGGAAGGAACAAGAAGCTAATGTAGTAGAATGCTATAACCTTTCCATTGATGAAGACGATGACCCTCGCAACATTAATATTCCTAAGTCACAAGGACACTGCGAAGTACATGGACCAACAGTCGAATCACCTTAAGTAACTCAGCCCTTGAAAACAAGGAAAGTAAACATTGGATCAGAAGAAGTGCCTAAGTACGCTACCATTGGAGATTATTGGGACGAAGAAATGGTAAGAAAAGTGATTGAACTTTTCCATGAGTATCAGGACTTATTTCTGACGAAGTTCTCAGAAATGAAAGGTATCCTTGGTGATATAGGAGTGATAAAAATCCCTTTGAAAGCTGATGCGAAGCCTGTGAAGCAGCACCCTTATAGGCTGAACCCTAAGTATAAAGAAAAAGTCAGGATGGAGCTAGATAAGATGCTTGTTGCAGGAATCATTGAACCTGTTGAAGAATCCAAATGGGTCAGCCCTATGGTGGTACAAGAAAAGAAGACCAAGGGAGAAATCATAATCTGTGTTGACCTGAGGAAGCTGAATGATGCCTGTTTACATGATCCTTTCCCTACTACCTTTACAGATGAAGTTCTAGACAATGTCGGAGGTCAAGAAGTGTATTCTTTCACTGATGGATTTTCAGGTTACCATTAGATCAGAATTGCCCCAGAGGATCGACATAAAACAACCTTCGCTACAAAAATAGGATCTTTTCAGTATACTGTTATGCCCTTTGGATTGAAGAATGCACCTGCTATGTTTTCCAGAGTAGTCATATCTGCATTTAAGGAATTTATTCATAAGTTCTTGGAAGTTTACTTTGATGATTGGACCATCTTTGGGTTATTGAAAGATCATATAGCCAGTTTAAGGCTTATGCTGGACAAGTGTAGATAGCATCAGATTTCATTGAACCTGAAGAAGTGTATCTTTTGTGCACCTTTTGGAATTCTGCTAGGTCACATTGTATGCAAGCAAGGATTGATGGTGGATCCTGCGAAGATAGACATTATTGTGAACTTACCACCTCCGATGTCTGTTAAGCAACTTCGCACTACGCTTGGTCATACTGGATATTATAGGAAATTCATTAAAGGATATGCTCAGATTACAGCCCCTATGGAAAAGAAATTGAAGAAAGATATTAAGTTTGAGTGGACATCTGAATGTCAGGAAAGCTTGGATATTTTGAAAGAAAAGATGGTAACTGCCCCTATCTTAGTATTCCCTAATTGGAGTAAGGAGTTTCATGTTCATGTCAATGCATTTTCCATTGCTTTAGGTGTAGTATTGGCTCAGTCAGGTGAAGGTAATATCGATCACCCTATTGCTTTTGCAAGTAGAAAATTGTCCACAGCAGAAAAGAATTATACTACGACAGAACGAGAAGGTCTAGCTATGGTTTATGCCTTGCAGAAATTTCAACATTATTTGTTAGGATCTCATTTCAAGATGTTCACTGACCATTCTGCTTTGAAGTATTTGGTTAACAAGCCTGTGTTAGGTGGAAGGATATGCATATGGCTGATTTTGTTTCAAGAGTATGACTTTGAGATCATAGTTAAGCTAGGAAGACTTAACCTAGGTCCTGACCACTTGTCGAGGCTCGAGTTAGGAGAAGAGCCCACTAGTTTGGACGAAGGTCTTCCTGATGCCCAGTTGTTTGTCATCCAGATGGTTGATGACTATTTTTAGGATATTGTTCAGTACTTGTCTACAGGGTTTGCACCCTCTGAGATGACAACACAGTAGAAGAAGCAGCTGGTGGTTAGAGCAGCTGACTTTACCTTGATAGCAGGACAACTATATAAGATGGGACCAGATGAAATACTGCACAGATGTGTCCTGGAGCGTGAAAAGCCATTGATTTTGGCTGAGGCACATTCTGGAGCAGCAGGAGGTCATTATGCAGGAAAAGCTACGGCACATAAGATTCTGACAGTTGGATTGTGGTGGCCTACGATTCATAAGGATGCAAGAGAGTATTGCCACAGCTGCGATATCTGTCAGAGGACAGGAAAACTATCCAGGAGGGATGAGATTCCTCTAGTTCCACGGGTAACTTTACAAGCATTTGACAAATGGGCTATTGATTTTGTTGGACCAATCAATCCCCCTACAAAGAAATCTGGAGCAAGATACATTATTACAGCAACTGATTACCTTACTCATTGGGCCGAAGCTCAACCAGTCAAGGACTGTAGCGCTACTACAGCTGCGAAGTTCATATTTGATAACATCTTGTCGAGGTTTGGGTGTCCTAGAATTCTTATGAGTGATCAAGGATCACATTTTCTGAATAAGAATATTGAAGCATTGACTGAAGAATTTCAAGTATATCATCAGAAGAGTATTGCCTACCATGCTCAAGCAAATGGAACTGTCGAAGCCTTTAACAAGATTCTTGAGCACGCTTTGACGAAGGTTTGCAATGTTAATAGAAATGATTGGGATCTTAGAATTCCAGCAGTATTATGGGCTTATAGAATCACTTGCAAGAAGTTGACAGGCCATACACCTTGTAGGCTGGTATTTGGACAAGAAGCAGTTATGCCCATGGAGTACATTGTTCCTAGTCTCAGAATATCTGCCTTCACAAAGATGGATGATCCAACTATGCTGAATGAAAGGCTAGCGAAGATACTGGAACTAGAAGAAGACAGATTCATTGCAGGTTTCTAGCAGCAAGTACAGAAAGCTAGAGAAAAAGCATGGCATGATAGACACATTAAGAAGAAACATTTCCAGAATGGTGATCTTGTGCTCTTGTATGACAGTAAATTCATGAATTTCCCAGGTAAGTTCAAGACACATTGGAAAGGACCATACATAGTTCAGAAAGTTATCGATGGTGGTGCAGTTCAGTTAGCTAAATTGAATGGAGAAATTTTTCCCTCCATGGTGAATGGAAGTAGATTAAAGAAGTACAGGGACAAGCCTGTACCCCTTGATCAGAAGTAATACCAAGAAGGAGAGTCTAAGTACCAAGAATAGTTGAAATTGGGTACTAGACTATAATGAAGCTATTCTCAGAGAGCTTCAGCAGATTGTTACGCAGTGTCGAAGGTCAATACTGTGTCGAAGGTCCTTATTGTGGCGAAGCTGAAGTGAGTGGTCGTACTAAAGAAGAAAGGCGTGTCGAAGCTTAAAATGTGACCGTTGAAAAAAATCAGATTTGGCAGCGTCGGTATGTTAACTGCATTAACTGCCTGTAATGATGATATTTTAGGAAATCTAGTGTCGTTTGGACAAGATCTACAGCTGCTCTGTCAGAATTGGTGTCTTTAATGCACAGTTATGGCAGATTTGGTCATTGGATTCTATAAGAAGACACCCAGACCTGTGAATTTTGCATTACACATTTTCTTGAGTTGAGTCCATGTCAGCTGATCGCGAAGTTCAGTAATTGTTGAGAGAATTCAGACAGAGGGGTTTGCAAAACCTTATGAGCAACCCACCTGCATCCACACCTTGCGAAGAGACTCCCCCAGTGCCGAATCAACCAATGCAGACATGATCAACCAGAAATAAATTTAAGGCAGAAGTTCGTTCTAAGCAGAATGAAGAAAGACACAAGCCATCAAGAAAGACACTGGAGGATCCCGAGATGAATCCTGCTTGTTCCGCAGAGCTCCCACTTGAAGGTTTTGAAGACTTCGGTGAGGATGAGAACGTTGCATCGCAACGTCCACCATATCTTCCGCCTATTCAACCAGGAGTTCAGCCACCTCGGCGGGCAACCAAGTTCCCATTACGCACCCCTTCGCTACCACAGGGTGTGCAGTTGGTCGGAACGATGACAGGAAAGATAGACCGGCTCAAGTACGTAGACCACAATACAAATGATCATGGAAATTTTCTGTAGTTCGCACCTGGGAAATACTTGCACTCTGTCCTTTATCCGGAGGCTGGTACGACGCTACTGGAAGTGAAACAGTGGGCTGCTGGCTTGGAGCAAGCTGGCTTGTTGAAGATGCTAAATGTCCCCCACTTTGGTCGCATCATGCAGGTTACTGTGGTGGTCAAGCAATTATTGGCGTTGGTGCATGATGGGCACCTATGGATAGGAAACTAGAGAATTTCCATTGATGGAGAGCTAATCCATAGGATCACAGGCTTGCCAAAGGAAGGGCCTGATCCTGGGATTGAGTTTGTCGAAAAACACAAAGATACGAAGCTGACGCAGCACATGAAGGACTGCTTCGGGTTGACGAAAGGAAAGCGAGGGTATCAAACCTCGACAATTCGACACCAAAACATTCGCTTCGCCGCAGAGCTCCTAGCATGAAAGTTAATGCAGAAGTGCAGATCGAATGAAGTACCTGCCCCAATCGTCAGTATTGCTGTGAACTGTACCGAAGGCTACAGTTACAAATGGGCATAGTACATTGCTAGGGAATTCCTCGAAGATGTCTGAGATGCGCAGGAGAAAGGTAGACCCTTTCATTATTCATGGTTGTTAGTGCTTATTGCATTAGTAGGATGGAGAGAACCTACTGAGGCGCAGTTTGTTGATGTGCCTCCGCAGATGCCTGGCGCAGCGAGGTATGCATCTCTTTGGGTCTTGTAGGATAAGGCCTTGCAGCAGATGACGAACTACGTGTTTTCCTTCTATGCGATGAATATTTCCTATGAGATCCTGAAAACACCGCGGCTCAGTAATGAGCTATTTTCTTAGTACACGGGAGTGGCCAATTTCAAGATCGACATGCACAATGTCTTCATCCAGGCCCGCACAGATGATAAACATGCGTGCTGGAAGTTTCCATACGTGGTGACCAAGGAAGACATCCTCGCAGTAGTCAAGCAGTGGCCGGCTGAATGGATGAAGGACGCGGGAACAAGGCCCAACATACCAGTTCCTCTAGTAACAGATGTGGGTGCAGGTCCTAGTCAGCCGCAGCAGAATGACCCACTCGAAGAAAGCGAGGAACAGGATGAGTCACAGTAGAGTGAAGGTGACCAGGGTGGAGATGATGGAGGTGATGAAGAAGAAGAAGAATCGATCAAAACCATCTCAGACCCCGGTTGTCCGGATAAGTGCAAGTCTCCAGAGGAAGAGGAAGTGACTAAGCCTCAGCCTAGAAAGAAAGCTAAGGTGTCGAAGGGAAAGAATATCATCGAAGAGCTCGCCGTGACGATGGAAGAACTTGATCAGGCTTTGACGAAGTCCACAGAAGTATTATCTAGCAAGTGGGAAGAATTTGTAGCTACACATCTTAATGCGCTTGCTGGCGTAGCTCAGCGAATTATAGAGCTGAAGGAGTTAGCAGAAAGATCAACGACTGGCACCGCAGCAAGCAGTGCCCCAGTAAGCGCGTAGCCAGATACGAGACAATGGCCCGCTAGAAACAACAGAGGGAAAGTACCAAGTGCAGCCCTTATAATAACTGACGCAGCATCTCGATCGCAGATGAGTATGACAGTTGAGATAGACTATGCCAAGTTGTCTATGCCGGAGCTGCATCTTTGTCAATTGGAAATCATGAACGAGATCCGAGAATGTGACAGCTACTCACACATGTAGTTAGAGAATACCATGAAGCAGAGTGAAAGCCTCGTAGTGTAGTTGGAAGAAGCGGAGCAGAAGAAGAGGGAAGCAGAAAACAAGTGGGCTACACTAGTACGAGTGTTGGATGAGGCGTGTCGAAGTCTCCCTGACTTCGACATGCAGGCTGAAGAAGAACTGGAGCAAAGAATCGTCAAGTTGAAAGACTATGCACAACAGTCTCGAAGCCTGATAGAGAAGATGAAAGCAGAACATGAGGCTCAGATTGAGGAGCTTCAACTTCGCATCATTCCTGAGAGTCCACCAGAGGTAAGGGAACATCGTCGCAGAGATATTCAGGCTTCAACAATGAAGATCTCAGATCTTGTGAGTAGTGCATCAAAGCTGCTGGACGAAAGTGTCGAGGCCTGGGAAAACTTGTAGGACAACCCATAAGTCGAAAAGTTGCAAGAAACCATCAAGCAGCGATAGACAGAGCTGGACGCAGTGAAAGCGAAAATCAAGACATTGCCTCCTATGCAGAAGATGCTTAAGGTGAAGCAAAGCAATGAGCTCCAGCAATAAATTGAGTTTTGCAGAAGGCAAGAAACTCTGTTAGTGAACTCTGTGCAGCCCCTCATTAATGAGGCTTTGGAGTTAAGCACTGCTGTGGACAACCAGCTCAAAGTCTTGAAGGAGTATGATGCATTTGCACAGGAAAAGGCCAGTGAAGCATCTGCAACAACATTGCAGGAGAAAGGGGAGAAGGAGCAAGCAATTGAAGATATCATGTGCAGCCTCAACAAGCAATTTACTATCTTCGCCAACAAGTTTCTTCCACCAGAAAAGTAGGAGAGTGTCCTGGGATGGGACATTGGTGAGTCTTAGGGGCCTGTTGGGGTTCGGACCTTGAAGGTCCTTAATTTTTGCAACTCCGCGGTTTTGGTGCGAAGCTTGTAAGTGGAGTTGTGGTTTAAAATAGTCTTAGGGGATTCGGGGTTGGGTCGAAGCCCCTCTTTTTGTAAATGTCCCATGGTTTTTGGATGCCCATGGTTTAAGCCCATAGTATTGTAATAGTGCACTTGTATAAATAGGCACTTATGTAAAGGAGTCAGGTACGATTGTTATGATGCTAATTTGATGTGAAGAAGCTAAGGCCTATTTTGGGTTTAAGGATAAGTCCCAGTTGAATACGTGGATGACCTCTACAGCTGAGTGCGCAGAGGGTTTTGTAAGAAAGGTTATGCAGCTAAGTGCGTAGTTTTAGGGTTGTTGAGAAGATCTGCAGCTGAGTGCGCAGATCAGAACTGTGTTGTTGTAAAGAGTTGAATATAAACGCAGTTCTGTGGACGTAGCCCCTACACTGGGGGTGAACCACGTATATCTTATGTTGTTGTGGTTCTTGTTATTTTGTTTCTATTATGTTTTATGTATTTGATAAGTAGATGAATGATAAAGTAAGATAAACTGTTAAGTATTAACTTCGCTGTGAATTCCCAGTTAAGGGTTAAGCAAGAAACTGTCTTTTTATCTAAACTGCGAAGCTATTTAAGTGAATGTTGAAGCTTTGTATTAAATAATTATTATTTGTTAAGGCTAAAGGTACAGTAATATCCCTCTTTTGCCTGCAAAAACCTGATTCTGTGGCACCCATTGCTGTTTCGGGTGAGACTGCAACCTGTTCGCAGGTTGTTGCCGAAAGGGCCAACACTGTGGGTCTCTTTGTTGGTGTGAAGATAAGAGTATAAGAACCCAGGTTTGCCCTAGCCCAACAAAGCAAAAGAAAACCAGACTACCAGAAGACATAGAAGGACAAAAGGAGTGAGAAGTCTAACCAGAGGAAGAAAGGTTACAAACCTTCTAACTTAAGGAATCAACAGAAGCAACCAGCACAAGTTGAGAAGCAGCCAGCTAGAGCAACGAGAGAGAAGCCAAAAGATCCACATTAGAATAGAGGACCACTCCAATGTTGGAAATGTGGAGGACCCCACATGCGTAGGTACTGTCCACTTGAGAATGAGAATGCAAGGCCAACATACAATATTTAAGAGGAAGAAACAGTGGGACAAGTAGCAAGGGTTGTACCTAGAATTTATGCAGCACTGAAAGATCGCTAGGAAGATCACCAGTCAATAGAGGTTGAATTTACAGGTAATATTGTTGAACAATCTATTTCTATTTTGATTGACCTTGGTTCTACTCACAGTTATATTTCTCCTAGAGTAGTGGAGGTTTGTGCTCTTAAGAAAGCGAAGAATAGAAAGTCTTGGTTAGTTCATCTAGCCACTGGAACTAAGAGAAAAATTAATGAAGTGGTGGAGAAATGTCCATTGGTGATAAATAGATTGATCACTTGTGTAGATCTGAATGTTCTACCGCTTGGTTCCTATGATGTTCTCATTGGAATGGATTGGTTAGAAGCTCACAGAGTGAAGCTTGACTGTTATAATAATACTTTTGAATGCATGGATGAAGAAGGGAACCTAGTAGTTGTAAGAGGCATTCCAAAAGTAATCTCCGTGAGGCATATTTCAATAATGCAGTTAAAGAAGTTTTGTAGAAAAGGTTGTCAGTTGTATGCAGCCCATATTGAGGAGGTAGTGGAAAATGAAGCTCATAGGTTGGAAGACTATCATGTGTTGCAAGAATTCAAGGATGTTTTTCCTAATGAGGTTCCGGGACTTCCTCCAAAGAGGTACATAGATTTCATAATTGAACTTGTGCCAGGAGCAGCACCAGTGTCAAGAGCACCCTACATAATGAGTACACCAGAAATGTTAGAGTTGAAGATGCAGCTGCAATAATTGTTGGATAAAAAGTATATCAGGCCGAGTGTGTCTCCTTGGGGAGCACCAGTTCTGTTTGTAAAGAATAAATATTGTACAATCAGATTGTGTATTGATTACAGGTAGCTGAACAAAGTCACGGTGAAGACAAATATCCCTTGCCAAGAATTGATGACCTATTCGATCAAATGAAAGGATCAAAGGTATTTTCCAAGATTGACTTGAGGTCTAGTTACCATCAGGTGAGAATCAAGGATGAAGACATTCATAAAATAGGATTCAGAACAAGTTATGGACATTATGAGTTTGTAGTGGTGCCATTTGGTCTCACAAATGCACCAACAACATTTATGTGCCTTATAAATAGTGTATTCAGCAGATATTTGGACAAATTCGTTCTTATTTTCCTTGATGACATTCTTGTTTATTCTAAGAATGAAAAAGAGCATGAAGAACATTTGAGAATAACCTTGAAATTGCTTAGAGAGCATCAACTGTAGGCAAAGCTGAGCAAGTGTGACTTCTATAGGGATAGAATTCAATACTTGGGTCACATTATTTCATAGGAGGGTGTATCTATAGACCCTGACAAGATTGAATCTATTAAGAATTTTCCTGCTCCAAAGAATGTGACAGAGGTAAGATATTTTATGGGGCTTGCAGGATACTACAATAGATTCATTGAAGGATTCTCCAAGGTTGCACATGCTATCAGTTCTTTGCAAAGGAAGGGAATAAAGTTCGAATGGACCTTGAAATGTGAAGAAAGTTTCCAGCGATTGAAGTATCTTCTCACAAGTGCACCGGTCTTGAAAGTTGTAGACCCAGAGAAAGATTTTGTCATATGTACAGATGCATGTGGCCAAGGACTTCGAGGAGTTCTTATGCAGGACAACCATGTGATATGTTATGAGTCAAGAAAATTGAAGGAGCATGAGAAGAATTATGCCACTCATGATCTAAACTTGCATCCATAGTACACGCTCTCAATATGTGGAGACATTACTTGATGGGCAGAAGATTTGAGCTAAGGACAGACCATTGTGGTTTGAAGTATTTGTTTGATCAGCCTACTCTGAATGCTAGGCAAGCGAGATGGTTGTAGTTTTTACGTGAGTTTGATTTTGAAATCAAGCACATAAAAGGAAAAGAGAATAAGGTAGTTGATGCACTCAGCAGGAAGGTGCAGGAAATGCATGTGGAATCCATTAGTATTTTCCAATTGGATTTGAGGCAGTCGATTGCTAATCATGTTGCTGAAGATGAATTGTATGCACAAGTCAAAGACACATTTTAGTAGCAAAGTCTTGAAAAGAAGTATGAGGGATATAAATTGGAAGAAGATGGAATTCTTACTTACAAGAACAAAATTTATATTCCAAATGTAGTAGATTTGAGGAGGGTTGTTATGGATGAGATCCATCAAGCTCCATATTTTGGTCATCCAGGATATCAGAAGACGGTTGCTACAGCTAGAAACCAGTACTTTTGGCCAGGAATGAAAAAGGACATGGCTAAATATATTTCAAGGTGCATCAAGTGTCAGCAGGTGAAGGTTGAGCATCAACACCCAAAATGTTTGTTGCATCCTTTTTTGGTTCCATAATGGAAATGGGAAGTTATTTCCATGGATTTTATTATAGGATTGCTGATGACTTGGAGACAACATGATTCCATCGTGGTTGTGGTGGACAAGTTGACAAAGGAAACACATTTTATACCGGTTAAGTCTACACCTAATACTGACGACATTGCAAAGATATTCATGAAGGAGATTTTCAAACTGCATGGATTTCTTAGGGCAATAGTCTCTAATAGATATGTCAAGTTCACTTCCAATTTTTGGAAGGGGTTGTTTGCATATTTGGGTACAAAGTTGAATTTCAGCACTACCTACCATCCTCATACCGATGGACCGACTGAGAGAGTTAACCAAGTGCAGGAAGACATGCTTCACATGTATATGATGGACAAACCATCTAAGTGGGAAGACTATTTACACTTGGTAGATGAGTCCATATGAAGCTTTGTATGGCAGAAGATGTAGGACACCAGTGACTTGGGATAATCTAGCGAACAGGGTTGTGCTTGGTCCATAATTGCTCAAGGAGATGGAGAAGGAAGTTGTAAAGATCAAGTAGAATTTGAAGGCATCCTAGGACAGACACAAAATTTATGCAGTTAAGCAAAGGGTGAACAAAGAGTTTAGTGTTGGGGATCATGTTTACCTCAGAGTGAAGGCAAAGAAGAGTTCCTTGAATCTTGGAAGTTGTGCCAAGTTGTCACCCAGATATTGTGGGCCATTTGAAGTGCTTGAAAGAATAGGGCTAGTTGCATATATATTTGCTTTGCCTGCTAGCACTAGAGATCATAATGTTTTTCATGTTTCTTTGCTTAAGAAATATGTACATGATCCTAACCATGTAATAAATTGGGATCTGTTACAGGTGGAAATAGAGGGAGAGTTCCAAATTGAGCCTATGTGCATCCTTGCCAGGAAGGTCACAATGATCTGGAACCGAGCAATAGGATAGGTGAAGGTGCAATGGGAGCACTACGGTCTTGAAGAAGCTACGTGGGAGCTAGAGGATTCCATGTGACTGGCACATCCATTTTTGTTTGAATCTGTGGATTGCTGAGGGCAGTACCAGCAAACATTTTTTGTTCAATGTTGTAAAGAACTGAGGACAGTGCTGTTGAAGGGGGAGGTGAATGTAACACCCCGGTTTTGAACCCGTTTCATTTAAATAAATGATGTAAATAATCATGGTGTGGAGCTAGGAAAAATCCCCACCATCGATTTTGTATTTATTTTTCAGCAATAAAGGTGTGGCCGATGGTATTTTTTTTATTCTAGCTAAACATTAACAACTGAACATCATGTTAAATTGCAATTTTAATTAAAAACCAATAGTCATATATGTCAACGCGAATAAATGAGATGGGGGCATGGTTTTTCCTAAGGATAGGGGTGGGGGGGGGGGGAATTGGAAGAGTGGGAAGAAAATTCGAAATGGGCAGAGCACAATTTATGGAAAAACATTTTTTAATTTTCTTGGGCAAGAAAACACCAAAAACGACCACCTTTTCCTCATGCGGCAGCGTTTCACCTTACCTCAGGATTTTGGAATGGAAAAACATTTTGGGAAAACCAATTCTGCATTCACGCAGCAACAAGCAAGAAAAATCTTTTAAAAATTTCTCCAGTTTGACGATCTGATTCCTTCATGTTTTCGGTTTTCCCTTTTGATGTAATTGTAACTTCGGAATGTATTCACTTGTATATCTTATGTATTGTATCCCAATGTTTATTCTGGGATGTGTCTGTAACGTAAATGCATCATGTTATGCCCCGATGTTCCTATCGAGAGGTTCTATAATGTAAAAAAGTCATGTTGAGTTATTGTGGGTAACCCTCCTATTGATCAAGGGTTAAAGTCCCCACAGTTCCGGGGCACTAGGGTTATTAGACTCTCCTAGAGAAGTCGGCCCTAGTAGGGTTTTGTCAAGTCAGGAAATAGTATAAATAAAGAGATAGCCTCTCTATTGATCACACACACTCACTCACACTCAGTTGTAGCGCATAGCTGAGGAAGACGAAGACACTCGGCCTAGGAAGAAAGAGGTTACTGCTGTCGGGATATCATCTTACTATTTTGGGGTTTTAATTTTGGTGTTGATTCTATCTCTGAGGAAGTTGCAGGGTTTTCTCCATTTATGGTTTCCCCGAGGAAAAAAAATGTGTTCATTGCCTTTTGTGTTTGATTGCTGTGCTTGTTATTCTCTCAGTTAAAGATCCTAACATAATGCTAGCTTAATGTTAAAAATCTAACATGTTATCAGAGCTAACCTGAGAAGAAGACACTATGCAACTGTGGAAACTAGGGCCTCATACTTTGTGGATCTCTCTCCACATATTTTCAGCAAAAGAAGGTTGGATTAACTCTCCTCCCTAGGGTGCATCTTTTTGTCGAAGCAAAATCCAATTTGAGGTTTTTACATTTTGGACCCAACACTACTACCGAAAATTAGGGATTTCCATAGAAGTGGAATTTTTTAGTGATCCCAGGCCTAGATTGATCTCCTCCTCAAAATTGAAGTTTAGAGATCAATATCAAAGCATTTGGTTGGACAGAACTCCAAAAAATAAAAACCCTAATATTCTCCTGAACTAGCACTGCAGAATTTCATCTCCAAATCCAGATCTGACATCTTGACTTGGTAAGATCTAAAAATTTTGTATTTCCATTTGAGGTTCTCAGTTAATATGTCTCATCACACCAAGCTTGATGAAAAGCTTGAGGGAGCTGATAAATTCTGAGCCTAGAAGTATAGGATCTCCCCGGTCTTGGAAGAAAATGAGTTGGACTCCTATATCAATGAGGAGGTTCCAGTTCCAGAGGGAGATGAGGCTAAGGCCTTGCACAAGAAGAAGATGGTTATGGAAAATAGGATTATTTCTGATTCAATCAAGGATCACCTCATACGACATGTGTCCTCCATAAAGACACCTAAATCTATGTTTGATGCCCTTACCAAATTGTTTGAAGGGAAGAACATAAACCGGAGGATGACTCTGAGAAACCAACTGAAGAATGTAAAGATCCAGAATGCAGAGACCATCCAGTCTTACTTTACAAGGGTATCTAAGATCAAGGAACAACTGGAAGCAGTAGATGAAGAAGTGGAAAATGTAGAGATTGTAATGACCACCTTAAATGGTCTCCCTAGATCATGGGACTCCTTTATTCAAGGAATCTGTGCTAGAAAGAAGTTAGTCAAGTTCAACAGACTATGGGAAGAATTATCTCAAGAAGAATCTCAGATAGCAGCTCGAGAAGAGAATATGGGAAGTGAAGATCAAGCTCTCACAGTTCACTCTAAGAAAAGCAAAAGAAACTCTCATCACTCCAGAGGTAAGACCTTTCACCAGAAAGATAAAATTAGAAAAGACTTATCTAAATTAAGATGCTATACATGTGATGAAAGAGGACACTTTGCCAAAGACGGTCCTAGAAACAAGATTAACTCCCATAAGAATAAGGGAAACAAGAGAAGACATCATGCTCATGCTATAGAGGATGATGAACCTTCCATAAAGAGAACCAGATATGAAAGTGAAGATTCTTCAAGTGATGTAGAATATGTTTTGATTTCTTCTCTCACAGGAAACATTACTCATGGAAGCAATGATTGGCTTATAGACAATGGGGCTTCCAAGCATATGACAGGATTCAAGGAATCCTTTGTGAAACTATCAGAACATGACTCACCTCACAAGGTGAAACTTGGGGATGACTACCAGTATCCAATAAAAGGTAGTGGGGAATCCTCCTATAAGATAGACTCTGGAAATTCTATGACAATGAAGGAAGTCTTGTTTGTACCAGGACTAAAGAATAACCTTCTCTCCATATCTGCATTAGATGCGAAAGGCATGAGGGTTGAATTTATAGATGGCCAAGTTATCATGTGGCCAAAGGGAAAGACTATTAATGATGCAATAGTAATTGGGGAACAAGAAGGAGTTCTATACAAATTGAAGGGCCATCCAGAACAAGCCTTGGTCCATGACACAATAGAGCCAAATGAACTTTTGCATAGAAGGCTTGCACATGTGCATTATAGAGAACTACCACTTGCAGGCAAAGCTGTTGAAGGTCTTATAGAAATTCAAGAAAAACATGATTGAGTCTACAAAGGATGTGCAAAAGAAAAGAACACAAAGAAGACATTTCCAAGTAGCGAGAGCAAATCAAAAGGAATCTTGGAAATCATCCACTCCGATGTATGCGGTCCAATGTCATCAAGTTCACTAAGTGGGTATGTATACTATGTTTCCTTTATTGATGACTTTTCTAGGAAGACATGGATTTATTTCATGAAGAACAAAGATGAAGTATTCAACAAGTTCAAGGAATTCAAAGCCTTGATCGAGAATCACACTGAAAAAAAGATCAAGACCTTTCGATCAGATAATGGCGGAGAATTCACATCAAATGAATTCAAAGATTTATGCAAAGACTCAGGGATTAAGAGGGAGTTGTCCACTCCATATAATCCACAACAGAATGGGATTGCAGAAAGGAAGAATAGAACTATCATGGAAGCTGCAAGAGCAATGCTTCATGATCAAGATCTTCCTATGCATCTTTGGGAAGAAGCTGCCAGAACAATGGTGTATGTACAGAACCGTACTCCACACAGAGTACTTGAGAACAAGACACCTGAAGAAGTATTTTCCGGAAAGAAACCAGAAGTCATCCATCTCAGAATATTTGGCTGTCTAGTGTACATACACATTCCAAAAGAGAAGAGGACAAAATTAGATCCTTAAGGAAAGACGGGTATATTTGTGGGATACTTTGAAAGCTCGAAGGCTTACAGAATATGCTTCCCAAGATTCAAGAAGATTGACATCAGTAGGGATGTGACATTTGATGAAGACTCGGCTTACAACAAATCCAGAAAAAGACCTACTAAAGAACCTGAAGAAGCATAAGCACCCAGAATTCATGATACAACCATGAACGAAGAAACTCAAGAAGAAGATTGAGAATTTGAAGAACCACAAGAACCTGTAGATCCACCTTAGGAGAAGAATCCTCATAAGAGAAAAAATTTTTGGGTACAAGAAGCTATCCAAGGTGCAGAAAGATATGGGGCTCCAGAAGAGAATCATAGAGAAAGAAAGATGACCATATCCTGCTTTGGGTATGTAGCATTATTATGTGATTTCATCGATAAAGAACCTTCCAATTATGAAGAAGCGATAGAACGGAAAGAATGGAAGTATGCTATGATTGAAGAATATCAATCGATCATGAAGAATGATGTTTGGGATGTTGTCCCAAGACCAGAAGGGAAGTCAGTTGTAACTTCCAAATGGATCTACAAGATCAAGCATGCTACAGATGGTAGCATAGAAAAATATAAAGCAAGATTTGTTGCTCGTGGTTTCTCCTAGAAAGAAGGAATAGAATATGAAGAAACTTTTGCACCTATAACCAGATACACTTCCATCAGATTAGTACTTGCTCTGGCTGTAGTGATGAAATGGAAGATACACTAGATGGATGTCAATACTGCTTTCTTGAATGGTGTAGTAGAAGAGGAAGTGTATGTGGAGCAGCCACTTAGTTTTGAGACACATGATAGGGAGTATTATGTGTGTAAGTTGAAGAAATCCTTATACGGTTTGAAACAGGCACCCAAGACATGGTATGACAGAATTGACAGCTTTCTATCCAGTTTGGGCTTTACCAAGAGTAAAGCAGATTCCAACCTTTACTACAAGGTTGCAGATGGAAACCCAGTGATGTTCCTACTGTATGTGGATGATTTGTTTGTAACAGGTATGGATGGGTTGATTGCTGATACGAAGAGGAAGCTTGCTGCTGAGTTCGAAATGAAGGACTTGGGTATGATGCATTATTTTCTAAGCATGGAGGTGTGGCAGAATGCAGATGGAATTTCCCTAGGACAAGGGAAATATACAGTAGAGATCCTGAAGAGTTTTGGGATGATGGACTGCAAGGCCATGACCACACCTATGGCATCGAACCTGAAGCTATTGAGTGATGCTTCATCAGAAGCGGTTGATGCTACGATGTATTGTCAGATGATTCACTCCTTGATGTACCTGATGAACACAAAACCAAATATTTGCTTTGATGTGAACACCTTGAGCCAGTTCCTGATAGATCTGAGACATGTTCACTTGATTGCTGCAAAGCAAATTCTGAGGTACTTGAAGGGTACAGTTGATTATGGGCTTAAGTATGAGGCGAATCAGAAGATTAACCTGGAGGGTTATGTTGATTCAGATTTGGCAGGTAGTGCCATTGATAGAAAGAGCACTTCAGGGTGTTGCTTCAGTATGGGATCAGGTGTGATCTCTTGGTTTAGCAGGAAGTAATCCTGTGTGGCACTGAGTACAACTGAAGCAGAGCATGTCACAGCTTGTTCAGCTAGCTGTGAGACAGTATGGCTAAGGAAGCTATTGTCTGATTTGTTTGATCTCTAGTTAGATGCTACTTGTATATATTGTGACAACAAGAGTTGTGTGAAGTTGTCGGAGAACTCGGTGTTCCACGACAAGTCGAAGCATATCGAGATCAAGTATCACTATATCAGGGATATGGTGCAGAAAGGAGCAGTGAAGCTCTAGTATGTTGCGACAGATCAATAGATAGCTGATGTGTTGACGAAACCATTAGCTAGAGTGAAGTTTGAGTACTTCAGGGAGAAGCTTGGTGTTCTCCAGATCGAGGTTCCTTCCAAGGGGAAGTGATGAGTCTGTGATCCATTTTGACATGGTGAGAGGATTGGTTCCTTCCATGGTCAGATGTAAGGGCTGAGCCATTCTGTCATGGTGAGAGGATTGGTTCCTTCCATGTCAGATATGAGTGCTGAGCCATTCTGATATGATTGTAATATTGGTTCCTACATGATTAGATATAAGGGCTATTTTCATTCTTGGAATGGAGGTTCTTGGTAAGTTACCAAGAATAATCGGTCTAGGACTGAGGGCCATTCTGATATGACTATGGGATGTGTTCCCACATGGTCAGATATGAGTGCATGGCCATTCTGATGTGATTGAGGGATGTGTTCCCACTTGATCAGACATAAGGGATGATGCCATTCTCTTGGAGAATAGAGGCACCTGGTCAGTTACCAGGAACCCTCAAGTTGGGGTTGAGAGCCTTTCCAGCAAGGTTGCAACATGTGTTCTTGCATGGTTGGATGTAAGTGTAGAGCCTTTCCAGCAAGGTTGCAGGATGTGTTCCTGCATGGTTGGATGTAAGTGTAGAGCCCTTCTAGCAAGGTTGCAGGATGTGTTCCCGCATGGCTAGATATAAGTGCTGATCCTTTTCAATAGGGTTGTGGGATGTGTTCCCACATGATTAGATGTGAGTGCTGGGCCTTTTTGATAGGGTTGTGGGATGTGTTCTCTCATGGTCAGATGTGAGTGTTGGGTGTGCCTTTCTGACATGGTGTTGTATGTGTTCCTCTCATGGTCAGATGTAAGTGCTGGGTGGGCCATTCTGACTTGGTGTCAGATATAAGTGCTGAAGAAGACCTACATGGAGGCTAGGCCTACAACCAACATGAAAAAGGGCTGGCTCTGTAGAACTTCCTGTGATGAGAAGAATAATGAGATAGCACCCGTGATGATGATCTAGCAGTGATGATCTAGATCGAGTGATGATCTAGATCTAGAGATGATGCTCCAGTGATGATCCAGATCCAGTGATGATCTAGATCTAGTGATGATGATCCAGATCGAGTGATGATCTAGATCCAGTGGTGATGATCTAGATCAAGTGATGATCCAGATTTGAAGATGAAGATGACTTGAAGATGATGAGGACTCGATGATGATTCAGATGATACAGAGAAGAAGACTTGTGCTGATAAATTGTGTCGAGAGAATACCTTCCTAGTTAAGAGGGAGTGTTGATGTAATTGTAACTTCAGAATGTATTCACTTGTATATCTTATGTATTGTACCCTGATGTTTATTCCGGGATGTGTCTCTAATGTACTTGAGTCATGTCATGCCCCGATGTTCCTATTGGGAGGTTCTACAATGTAAACAAGTCATGCCAAGTCATTGTGGGTAACCCTCCTATTGATCAAGGGTTAAAGTCTCCATAGTTCCGGGGAACTAGGGTTATTAGACTCTCCTAGAGAAGTCGTCCCTGGTAGGGTTTTGTCAAGTTGGGAATTAGTATAAATAGAGAGCTAGCCTCTCTATTTATCACACACACTGACTCACACTCAGTTGTAGCGCATAGATGAGGAAGAAGAAGACACTAAGGCTAGGAAGAAAGAGGTTACTGCTGTTGGGAGATCATCTTATTGTTTTGGGGTTTTACTTTTGGTGCTGATTCTATCTTTGAGGAAGTTGTGAGGTTTTCTCCATTTATGGTTTCCCCAAGGAAAAACACTATGTTCATTGTTTCTTGTGTTTGATTGCTGTGCTTGTTATTCTCTCAGTTAAATATCCTAACATAATGCTAGCTTAATGTTAAAAATCTAACATTCCTCTATGGATTGTTCTCTCTCACATTTTCTATTGTCTGCTAGTTATTTTCCTGAACACAATTTCCTTGAATCCGATTTTGTGTCTTTGTTTTGAAAGACCAACAATGTTTTCATTTTGGTATTTTGCAGCAGTTTTTTTGGCATCGACAATGTTCAGAAATTCATAAATTTCTATGTGTGTATGTAATCCTTGGCGTCTGCTATGTTTTGATAAATCCCAGGATTGAGATCATGGTGTGTGCATCCACGTTTGTCATTTGAATTGATTGAAGGAATGGAAATAGAGTCTAGAATTGCTTGATAAACCTAGTGTGTGAAAGAACCTCACATACCAATCTAGAGGGCTGATTTTCTTCTTTGCGTGCCCTGAATAGCACTGGAAGGGAGGGCCTGGCCTGAGGGACTGTGTAGTAGAGAAGAGATTGTTTCCTTGTGTTGGGTGTGTAATTGTTTAGGAATCAGGATAGATCCAGTGTGGGTGTTCCTAGCTTTGGAGTTGAGCTCACTAGCTTAGCATTTAGTCTTTCCACCTCATTGGCAGCCTGATAAACCCAATTGGAAGGATGGCTTGGCTGGTATCCTGATAAACCCATCTATTGGCTTGGTTGTGTCTCATGTGAATTTGGCTAAGTGTAAACCACTTCCTGTGTGAGTCTGATAAATCCAACTATGTTGGCTTGACTGAGTTTTATTATATCGTTGGCTATGGGGAAATTCTGCTAGTGTTCCTTATTCCTCGGGGAAAATCATTCCCAGCTTGGGGGTGGCAGTGTTGCTGAGAGATTAAAGAGCACACTGTACTATGGTTGGATGGAGCATTGCAGCGACATAGCTGGTTGTGGGACGAGCTTTTCCAAAGATACGTATTCTTGTTATTTAAGTTCTGCAACTATATTTGCTTATGAATTATTATGAAATTATCATGAACATGTTGAACGCATGAATGTGTTGAATGAATGATTTGCTTCCGTTGTATATATCTTGTACATTTTATTATGCATCTGTGTATTTATATGCTTTAAGTTCAATGCATTTTTAATTTTGTATTATGTTCATGGGGGCTCAGATAGCCTGGGTTGATAGATGTTGTCACATCCTCTCCACCGAGTAAGGGTTGGGGACATGACAAATTGATTCCTCAAAAAATCATGAGATCATATCATACTAAAAGAGGAATCATACATCACTCAAAGAAATAAATCTATTTTACTGAAATTCAGAAATTTACTCTAGAACACACTAAATTCACACTTACACATTCGTTTCTCAACCAATTGCATTTCCATGGAATGTTGGGAGAGGAATCTAGATATTACTATATTTGTATAATGAATGTGCAATATTTTTTTCAGCCATTGAACATGCAATTGAAAAATCCATGGATTCATGGATAAATGTAATCGTAGAATAAAATAAAAAAAATAAAAAAATATAGAATGAAATAGGGAAAGAAAAGAAAGCTATCAACCATTGGTTTCTTGCTTTAAATCAATCTCTTAATTTGAATAAATCAAGGGGTTGGATCCCTTGAATAGAAACGTGATTCACAACAAGCAAATGGAAATAAGCCATCCGATCTTACATTACTTGATAAATTTAAAATTACAATGTTAATGGAAAGGGACACTGGTCCCAACTATTCCTGGTTTGATTGTTAACCTATCCAAAACTACAAAAATGAATTTAAATACAAATGAGCTCAAATATCTCTTGGAATAGACCCCACAAAATTTGTGGCTCTTTCCAACAACATTTCTACATATTGGTGATACAGTTTTCTCCATTATGAATAATCTAAGAAGTGGCCAATTTACTCTAGTTTTGCAAATGCTTAACTTTTTACATGGTTGAAATGAACTATTTCTCATCGTGCTTACTTTTCTATGTGGTTGGAGGCGCATTCCAAATGCCTATAGTGATGGCTTACATGATTCTATAAGGACCCTTTCCTTTTTTATGCATTCTGCAATGATCCATAGTATGGGATGACTGTGAATTTTATAACACTCGCATACAAATTTTATCAATACAAATTCATAAGAAAATTTGATGAGGGTCTATGGAATTGGATTTATAACATAACATAATTTCATAACATGCTATAGAAACAAAATTCATCAATATAATGGAATTTGGCAACATAAGGTTTGGTAGCACAACAATCTATAGGATAAGGTTTGGAAAGATAGTGTTTTGTAGTGTATAGAAGTACCACCTTTGACTTGAGATACTCATAAAGCCTAAATATTCTATCACTGTGATATCATAATTATGCTAAACACGTCGATTCACAAGCAAATCCTAGATAAATTGAAATGGATAATATTGATAACTATGACAATAATTTAGATATGGAAATGAGTATTTGGAAGGCTTATGGAAAGCAAAATAACAAAGAAAAAATGAACACAAGTAGGGAATTCAGGGTCTCATTAGAATGTAGAGCAAAGAAAGTTTGTCTAGTATCATTTATAACATGATTCTGACATTTGATTTATGTAAATCAATGGATTTTGGTATCTAGGTCATGCATTTAGTGGGGGTTTAAGTATCGTGATATTGCCTATATCAACATGGGTTTTATCATTTGGGTTTAACATTGCTATGGGTTTATTAAGGTGTTATTATAACATAAATGGTTTTAAATGGATTTTACATGGTTTTTGACATAGATCCATCGATAGGGGTTCACTCTCTGTCGACACCCTTAACTCAACGATCTCCCAAAGCATCGCCCCAGACAGGTTTTATCCTGTCCAACAACACCTGCAGAGTAGATGAGGTCTCACCGGAGATGTTCAAGGGAGAACTGTCAGAACCACATTTACGGAGCAGGAAGGAGGGTTTTCTCATCTACTGTTCACTATCACAACATTACTTCACAGATTCAAGCATTAGTTCATTATTGCAAATCCATACCATTAGTTATCATATCACATTAAAACATTTAGATCGCAGTAATATAAAACAGATCGATCATCATAACATGATTTAAGACATAAAAGCATCGCATCATTTAGAAAGAAGTAGCATACTGTGGTATTCATCCATTCACATCACATCACAGGAAAATAGGAAAACAAAAAGATGCAAAATACTTAGTGTTTCCATCAAATCTCTGCCATGTCATATTACTTCCGCATAAAAAACGTAGTTTCTCAAAATAGTTCCACAATTCATATCTCGCATCCAAAGATGTCTCAACATTACAACTCCTAGATCTATTTCTAGGCTTGCACCTTTTACAACAAGGTCCACTTAGATCAACTTCCTAACTACTTGGACCAAACACTAAAAAATATGACCAAAATATACAAAATATGACCAATCCACCTTGCACACCAACTTTGAACTTGCGCATCATGCTAGGTGTTGCACAACTAATCGTCCTAAAAAATTCCTGCCAATAGGCCCCCAAAGAAATCTTGTGCCTTGCCCTCAAGCCATGTTAGCTAGAAATAGCGTAGCCGTTGATATTAACCTTGAAGTCCTCATACTGCTGGGTGACGTTTTTGCCTGCTCCTTCACCTTATCATCGATTTCCATGCATTCAGTAACCTCCCACTCTAGTGGATGATAAAAAATTGTCACATTGACATCTCTTCGAGCATCCTGAACTGCTTGAAGCACACTAACCGCTTTCAGTAAGAGTTGCACACCAATGTCCTGAAATTCTTTCAATTATGTTGTGTGCCTCTGCTAACGCTCCTGTGCCTTTGTGACCCGCTTTTGCAACTCCTTGAGTTCCTCCACCTTTGTTATATGCACAACTAGAGGATTTGATTTGAGCGATGTCCTCAATGTAGCCAGCTATCCCTCTGCTTCCTTCAGCTGCATGTTGAGCTGCTCCAATTGCTCATCTTGGACTACACTTCCCCAAAATTGTGTAGTCACATCCACAACCTATTTCACCTCTTTCTCCATCTCTTCCAGCTGCGTCACCAAGTCCTTTACAACGCTCTTCGCTCTGTAGCCTTCTCCAATAGTGTGCCTGGGTTCACTAGCGCATTCAACTCTTCAATGTCGTGTTTGAACGTTGCAATCACTTCACCAAGTTTCAGCACTTTTATTTCTACATCCATGCCTTATGTGATATCTGGAACTTGCTAACATGTGACAAATACCTCCTTTTCTAACCGTGCCCTGTCTTCCCATAGTTGTGCCTTTTTTACCATCAACCTACCTTGCTCCTTATTCAATTCTTCAATCTCCTTCTTCGTTGCTACTTCATTCTCCTGTGACTTCAACATGTGGTCGCCGATGATCTGCGCCCTATAAACCAACTCTTGTGGAACCAAATTTTGTAGTCGCACCAATGTGTCCATCGATAACTCATTGGAGTCCAATGTAATGGTTTTGAACCATTGCAGGGTTTGCATCCACATCCTCTCTCTACATCTTGACTACCTAATGCAGAATGGGCACTATTATGACCCGCTTCCCCTTACTAATCTCAGCCACCCTCTGCGCCATATTTGCTTCTGGTACTCTTTCCAAAATTTTGTCGATTAATGAAGTGATTTGAGTCTTTACCCTTGTAAATCCCTTTGTTAATTGTTGCTTCAGCTATGCTTTTCTTGCACTTATTTCCACTGTACTTGCCACCACAATGCAGTCTATTTGTGCATCTTCCATTGGAGGTGTATTGTTGGCTTCTCCATGCCCTTGCCTCCTCTTTGTGTGTGTTTCCTCATATCTCCTTTTGGCCTCCGAATCTGTCGAGGTCCTCGATGATGCTTCCTTTGACTCTCGATCGATGTCATGCACTGACGCTTGATCTATTGGCACATCTGCTAGAGGACCTTCCTCATCATCTGATACCTCTTTTGGACTCACCGATGATTTCCAGTCCGTCGACCACTCATCCACCATGGTGTCCAAATCCTCCTTCGTTATCTTGTATTGTGTCACTAACCATTGTCGTTCTAGATCAGGTCGCGCTTGCACATGTATATCATGAAGACCAATAGTGAATCTTATGACTCGCCGATACTTCGCTACTACCTCTTCTATGAGCCATGAAACCTTCATGGATGCAACCTGTAATGCGTCCCAATACAACCAAAATTGTATTTTGTAGTCCTTCATCTTTTCTTCTTCACTAAGGTGTCATAGGTTCTGGTACCTTGCATACTTGCAGACTTGGGAAATTTCAACATCTATTCCTTTGTAGTTTGTGGGCTTCATAGACATGACTAACGTAATAGTATCAATAACCAACTATATGTGAAGGTTCACTTCCCCTTCTACATAATCATATCATCCTTCGTCAACTGGTTCAATAAGAACAATGACCATTTCATTTGTACACCTGTAGCACACTACTCAACACATGAAACCACCCTTGAGGTGCATTGGTTCGACCGATTATTCTGTACTACCTTGCTGGAAATAATTCTGGCTACAACATGCACAAACTGCTCATTGATGCTATCACAACATACGCACGTTCGTCCCGCTCCAAGTCATACTTCTTCTTGAGATTTGTAGCCATGAGATTATCATTGTCTTTTTCGCGGAATTACTGCGATAGGTCAGGCCCTTGCTTGGGAGACCCTGTGATCTATGAGATCAAATCTACGGTGACTCACACTGATCAGTCCAACCACAGGTATCCTCCATGGAAGCATGCCAACAATTTCTTAGCGCATGCATTTGCCTCTGTCAATCGACCAAAATGGGGCATGTGAATCAAGACTAAAATCCCTGACTTTTCCAAACCCAACTCCCACTGTTGTGGGGTGTGCACCGCGGGATCACCCTCTTTCCCTGTCCTCTTCTTGAATGGGTTTGCGATACAGTCTGTGAATGCTAGTAAATCATGGTCCTCATACTTCATTCTGACCAAGCAAGGCACAATATCAAATGTGCATTTCATTCCTTTCGGAATCGTGGGCATCTTGATAGGATATTTTTGGTTCTTCGTGAGCTTCCACTCCTTGGAATCGGGTTTGCATAGGAGAAAATAACCAGGGATGTCCATCACGGTCGCCCCTACCCTCGCCATTGAGGCCTCTGCTACCTCTGCATCCGCTCTTGTTGAAATTCTCACCGTTCTCTTATTTTGCATCGGAGACTTGGGGCGACTGGCCCCCCTCTTCTTCCTTACAACTGGTGTTGATTTGACCAAAATTCTTGCTACTTCTTCTTCAATTGGGACAATGATGACTGGTGAATCCCAAGTGCTCCCACTAGAAATTTTGTGCATAACTGCATCACTCTACATAACTTGCAATGACACAACAATTCCCATTGCACTTTGTCAACCTCTCTCCGCTCTGCAAATCAATCTGACTCAACTCTGTGCTTCAATATCAACTCTGCAACTCAATGGTGAATACAAACCACAGCCCATCAATTCTTATAGCATGGGATCGACCATGTGAAATATTTCTCAATAATTTCGACCAAATCCGCCATTCATAACTTGAATCCGCCGCCTATCCTCTAGATCTAACGGTTATATCCACCATTAATGGGTGTCGTATCCAACAATGCCATTAGATAATTGGTTTAACTGCTGCATGTATTTCCTATTTGACTCTATCGCGTCCTTGCGGATGTCACAACATTGCTCCCAAAATGTGACCTCAACCCATCTGCTTGCGCTTCCACTTGCTCCTAGTGTGCCATCCTCCTAATTACCACCTCATGCAAAACCTACGATGTTTTTATTCATTAGAGGAAATTTCAACTCAAAATGGACCTCCTAAGAAAAATAATAAAATAAAATAATAATATTTATTAATTTTGGAGGAAGAAAAGAAAAAACTACTTTTTTTTCTTCGTATTTTCGACATATTTCCCTGGGGTTTTACTCAAATTTCGATTGGGAGAGCTCATTGGATGAAAAATTAAATTCCGCATCCAACGAGTACCCACTCGGCATAATTTTGGTGGACCCCGCTACCCCCAAAACAAGAAATACCTGAAAAATGCGATGACAATGTCATCATCACATTTTTTCAGCTATTTCCTATTTTTGGGGTAGCGCGGTCCGTCAAAAGTATGTCGAGTGGGTACTCATTGGATGCGGAATTTAATTTCGCATCCAGGGATCTCTCTCGATCGAAGCTTGAGTAAAAACACAGGGAGATATGTCGAAAATACGAACAAAAAAAGTAGTTTTTTTTTATACCTATCCCTAAATTTATATTAAAAAATGGTTTAAGACCTATACAGTATTTCAAATTTAAAACGATTTCATTGGCTAACACATGATGACGTGAAATTTGAATTATGGTTAAAAAGCCCATTTTGATTTGAAATTTCCTCTAATTTTTTTTTTCATCTGTGCAATGCCTCAAGCATCGCATAGCATCGGGCCCATCCTGTAGGGCCTCAACCGGCTGCCATTCACCAACTTAGGCAATATTGCACCATATAACTATTGCAACTATATTGTGCCTCCATTGGTAATGAAAATGATAACATAAGGACCCAACCAATGCATTTTCAACTTACGTGGATGCTTGGACAACTTACTGGCATATAGCAACACCAAGTCTCCTTGCTGAAAATGCTTGTTTTTTATGTGAAGATCGTGCCAAGATTTTTGTCGGTCCTTCTCAACGCACTGATGAAACCTTGTGATAAAGCATTCTTCCTCTAGCTGCACCAATTGAGATAGGTTTTCTTCCAATTATCCTTTGTCATCCATCCCTGTCACTAATGCGATGCACAAAATTGGAACAATATACTCCATTGGCATGGATGCCTCCTTCCCATACACCAACTTGAATGGTGTCTGTCTTGTCAACCTTTTGCATTTAGTGTGATAAGCCCATAATACTGTAGGAATCTTCAGATCCCAGCCATCGCAGTTTGCATTGCAAACCTTCGTGCACACATGCTCTGACACCTTATTGAATGCTTCAACTGTCCCATTCACTTGCAGATGATAAGGGGTACTCTTCCTGTGCTGTATCTAGAACTCCTCTATTAGCGCACTTATTGTGCGATTAAGGAAGTGACTCCTCTGATCCCTCATCAATATCTTTAGACAACCAAAATGAGTGACAACATTGGCAAATAGAAACCATGTTGTCATCGCAACGATGTAATCTGCCACTGGTGATGCTTCCGCCCACCTTGTCAAATAATCAGTTGCTGTGATGATATATAATGCACTGGTTCTCTTTCTTAGTGGGTTGATTGGTCCCACAATATCCACTTCTCATTTATCAAATGGTTGCAACGTCACCTGCGGTACCAAGGGAATCTCATCCCTCCATGATGGTTTCCTAGTTCTTTGACAAACATCGCAAGTCCGTGCATAGAATGTTTCATTGCCGTTGAGAGTTAGTCACCATAATCCTGTGCAGAGTACCTTCCTAGAAGTAGCGTGATTGCTGTAGTTTCCACTTGTAACTCTTGCGTGTGCTTCCTCCAAGATCTCGTCAGGTCCCATCTTATAGATTTATCTAGCAATCAAATGGAAATACGTGGCTCGAAAAAACAAAGCCTTCTTCTGATTTGTATTGAGCCCTTATGGTGTTGTTCTTATTGCCGAAAACTGAATTATTTTCTCATAGTAATCGTTAGCCATTCCAACTTTGAATAGTTGCGCATCATGTAACCCATCTTCAATGTTTGTCGGTTCTTCACCTGTCTCAATTCGCGAAAAATGGTCAGGTCCTGCATTAAAGCGACCTAGATTCACAATTATCTATAAATCAAATTCTTGGAAGATGAGTAGCCAATGACATATCCTCCCCCCAACATAGGATTATTCACTAGGCATTTCAATGTAGAGTGATCCGTGAACATCTTGAAATGACTTCCCTACATGTAATGTCGAAATTTATGTAATGCATAGACCATTTCCAATCCTTCTTTATATGTTATGGTATAATTCTTCTCCACGGATGACAACTTCTGACTAGCGAAAGAAATCACGTGGTCAATATCCCCTTTGCCTGTTTGTTCCAACACCACTCCTCGTGTGGTTGACGATGCATCAACATGAACATGAAATTCCTTCGTCCAATACGGAAAAATGAATATTGGTGTTGTAGCATCTTCATTTTTAATGTGTTGAAACTTCCTTGACACTCATGACTCCATTCAAACTGCGCATCCTTCTTCAACAACTTTTCCATAGGTGTTGTGATCGTGGCATATCCTCTGATGAACTTGCGATAATATCTTGTATGGAATATTGTCGCTCTAAGTTGCTTCACATTAGTAGGTGGCGGCAAGTTAAGAATCAACACAATCTTAGTTGGATCAACCAGCAGTCCTTCCTTATAAACAATGTGCCCCAACAACATCTCAAATGGCACACAAAATATGCACTTCTTCAAAAATTCAGTGAAATCTGGTGTTGCCGACACCGCTCCAACATCAGTCGCAAATTTGTGAGATAATCCTTTACCAGTACATAAAACGTCTAGTCATCCATGTATACTCCCAAAACCTTATGTATAAAATCCTTGAACGCAACAACTACGATCCTAGAGAATATCACAGGTGCATTCTTTAGTCCAAATGGCATCACCGTGTACTAATAGCATCCCCATTCAGTCACAAATGTTGTCTTACACCAATCTTCTTTCATGATCTTGGTCTAATGATAGCCAGAAAAATCATCTATGAATGAGTAGACTTCTTGACCACCCACTCCTTCCAATACTTCGTCAGTGAATGGTGTCATAAATGGATCATGAAGGCACACATTATTTAACTTCTTGAGATCAACATAGATTCAAACCTTGTCTATCTGCTTGTCTTGCACCACCATAGGACTGATCCACTATGATTCTTCAATTGGTTCTATGATTCCTACGTCTAGCATTCTGTCGAGCTCAACTTTTACTCTCTCCTTGTATCACAAATTCAGATGATATGACCGCTGCTTTACAGGCTTCACATCTGTCTTTAGTGGGATTTTCATTTCTCCCAAATCTCCTAATATCCCTTTCATTTCATAAAACTTTGTCGAAAAAAAGTCTTGAAACTCATGCAATAGATTGGTGATCTTCGGCATGGTTTCTTCATCCCAATAGTCGCCAATATTCATGAATTTTGGTTCCTCCTTCGTCCCAATGTTGGCTTCCTTCATATTCTGGGATATTGACATTCCTTGGTTCATCTTCATCCTTAGGCTCTCCTATCACATTGTAGCACTCCATCATTGACTGCATCATTGGTGCTTCGTGGTCCACACAATATGCAACTGGAAATACCTTCAGAACAACGACGCTGATATGTTGTAGCACACTATGAATCATGGGATCAACATCCACAAAGCTGAAGGTATGACTGAAACATATTGACAACTCTTCCCATTTTGTAATCTCTCTGCGAAGCTCGACTGATATATACCACTATCGCGAAATTTCATCCAACGTGTGTACAAAAGCATGTACCCACTCATTCTTGGGTCGCGACACCCACATGGTTTGACATGCAATCAAATGATCATTAGGATCATTACACCCATCATACTTCTCAGCTTGGTATTGTTCTGTTCCACCGAAGTGAACCTCCATCAACCTATGACATAGCGACCATCCATTAATCGAATTCTTATGGGTCGCCCACCATCGTGATGGAGTAGCCTTCAATGCTTCATCCAACACCAACAATCTCTATGGTTCTTACACCCTATCTTTAAAATCAACCTGAAATTCAGGTAAATCAGGTAGTCCCTCATAGGTTGGTAACTCAACAATATTTGTTCCGACTCATCGTAGCAACTGAGTAATCATACCACATTTCCAAATTGATACCTCATGCATATGATTCTACCAATTCTTCAAGGCATCATCACAATTTGAAGATGCGGAGCTAGAGATTCGCCAGCCCAACTCTCCATCAACAGTAGGTTGGATATAGTCTTCTAAGATGTTTTACGCATGGTACCACCCCCTACAAATTATTCCTTAAATGGTTCAACATTCCTTGTTCCTTCATTTGGATCCATTGGGGCTATTAATCCGATATCGTGGTTCTCAAAGGTCATCACGTGCTTCTTGAAATTAATCACCACTAGGATTTTGTTAGCCTATCCAATCCCCAATAGTGGAGGATATGAGCTTCCGCCATAAAAAATCTCAATCACATCGAAGTCTAGATAAGTCCTCATTCCTTCAAATTCCACTGCTAGATGCGGAACTCGCCCAATCGGTGTCACTCTGGCCTGGTTAGTCAATTGCAGCTGCACATGGGACCAAACTAGCTGTGGGATCCCCATCTTCTACCATGTCTGCTTTGTCAGAATGTTGACATCCGAGCCTAGATCCAGAATGATTGAATCTACCTCGTAATCCCCAATCTAGATATTCATTCTCATTTCTTTTCTAGTTTTCTTTTTATGCATGGAGTTCACAACAAACTCCATCTGCCCCTTCTTTGGTTGATGCAATAGAATCACAATATCGGTGAGCCCATTAGGGTATTTTTCCAATGAAAAACAACGTTCAAAGAAGTTCTACAGGTAGCATGCTGCTACGATGGTCCTGTTACCAAATTTGAATAAAAAACAGGTGGCATTTCATAAACAGGTAACTTACTTGGGTCTCTTCTTATCGCATCACATGCTTCAAAGAACATATCCCTCTTAGTGTTGACATCAAATTGCACCTTCTTCTTTCTAGACAACTCGACTTGGGGAATCGGTCCATCATCTCCTATCGTCGCACCTCCATGAGCAATAACAACAACATCAACAGACTGAACTCTGGGTTTTGTTGAGATCTTTGCAACTGTTGGTCCTTGGTTATGGTTTGGTGGTGGATTCATTGGTTGGTTCGCATTATGATTTTTATTCTGGTTCTGATTCTGATTATGGTTCTGCAGCTGCGGAGTGTTCCTTGCTTTCCACTTCACGATCCGTTGTGGACAGTCCTCAACAACGTGATCCACAACGTTACAATAACTACATTATGCTTGTAGGTTTGGACAATATCTTTGATATTGCCTCAGTACTCCACAATTATAACATTGCACAGGTCCATGACCTTGTCTTCCTCCTTGAACAAAACCTCCACCTCGTCCTCCTTGGAATCCTCCATGAAATCCTCCTTGTTGTTGATACTACGGTTGATTGAACTGTTGTTACTGTGGGGGATTCGACTGTGGTTGCGTATACTGCGGTTGAGTATATGATGCCTGAGTATACTACAACTATTTCAAAGCATATTGCATCTGGTTGTACTGCAGCGACAACGAAGCAAACTATGGTTGTAGCACAAATTGTGGTTGCGGTTGTGGCCGTGGTACAAACTGTGGTTGTGACTGTGGTTATACCACTTGCGGTTGCAGTCTCTTCACTGATCGATGGACTTATCCCTTCAAATAATATGCATCCATTGTCCTCTCCTGGAGAAAATCATATTCTCGGCAGTCCTTATCTTTATGGCCAACAAATTAACAAAATGTATAGTACAAATTCGTCGAATTCGATACCATCTTCTGCATAAATACAAAATCTTTGTGTCGATGTCCATGTACTTGATAGATGTGGCACCATGGAATGCCACCATGACTCAACAGATTTGGAGCTCTCGACAACAGATAATTTTGAAAATCTGGGCACTGATCCTTATGATGTCCTTCCACGTGACATTGAGTACACCATATTTCTTCGTGATTCTCTCTTCCATTCTTGATATCCTACAATTGGATCATCAGGTTCACCAGTTATGTTTGAATTTGATTCATACCAAATCCAGTTTCTCCAACACGTGAAGCTTCCATCTTCATTGCGATCTCCAGATCCTCGATCTACGTCACAATATTTTGCTACATCAAGGGCATCCTAATATGCGGTACCAATGACATGATGAACCAATCCTTGTGTTGTATATCACTCATTCCAAAACTGACTTTCACCATCAATGTCTTGAATCACTGATCAAAATACTAGACAAACTCATTCAGATATTGCTTGATCTCCTTTAACTCTGTGATATATTGCACCTCATAATTAGGCTTTATGAACTCTTTGATCAATCTAGTTCTAATGTCTTCTAGAGTCTTTGCTCGAGTCCCTGTAGGAACTTGCACAAACTTCACGTATCAGTACAGTGCGTGACCTCGAAAGGTTTTCTCCAACTGACCTTTCTTAACATTATCGTCTTGAGCTTGCTTTACAGTCCAAACTGCTTTGCACAGAAACTGGTATTGCTCAGGATCCTCATTCTCGTTCCCATGAAATAGAGGTAACTTTACATCATATCCTTCCATCCTAGGCCTTCTTCCCACATTCGTTAATCCGCTACTATTAGAGTGTTTATTACAAGTTGGACAATTTGGTGTTGAGCTCGTGTTTCTTTTAGAATGCGTCGCAGTGCATGAAGGTGTGGGTGTTGTTTCTTGGGGTTGATATTTCCTTAGGCTCAGGTGTAGCCTGGTCATCTCCTTCGTCACTATAGGGTCACTTCGTCCCTTTTGATATTCTCTCGTAGCCTCTTGTTCCCGTCACAACAGGAATCTTCTCAGTCCTATGCCTCTTCTATTGCCAAAACCTTACTCCACTTCGCAGAAGACCACTTCCTTCCTTGGCTTCCCTCACAATCTCGTTGTAACTCCCATCCATTTACCCTGTATCATTCCATCCAACCCTCGTCTCCATGGTACCCGCAACCTCTACACACTAGCGCTCTACTCGTGGGAGTTCATCTTCAATATGCCTTTTTCACAGATGAGCATCTTAATCAACAATTGCAAAGATAACAGAAACCTACCTCTTGGTCCTGTTAGTGCCAGAAATTGTTCTCAGACTACTAAAGAACAAGCCAACACAATCTCATAAAATAAAATTAAGTAAAATAGGTTTTTAGGGTTTCGGTTTAAAAAACTTCATCAGCAAGGAGGAAATAAACATCCACAAGCTAATACAGAACTAAATCATGCAAGTTAGATAAACTTGGGATCAAACACATTCCAATAAGCCATAAACATTACACATGAAATACTAATTCCACCCACAAGCTACAAGCATTTACATGAATAAAACTTTAAACAGAAAATGAAATTGTAGACTGAGCAATCAACCAGATTAGAAATGAAAAAGCATGATAGGTAGAAGGGCTTATCATTTTTTATGTGATCAGTAACAGTCATCCACTTACATAGAGTTATAAATGCTAGCTTGAAAAATCAAAGCTCCAAAAGCCTCTCCTTGAGTGAAAAATCACCCCAAAACTGTATGTTTGTCTTCCTTTTATCATTACAAAAGTAAGGTAGTTCCATAACTACCTTCTAGGTCGAAATTTGAAACAGTTACATCAATTAGTTACGTGATAACTCAAAATATTTAAAGACAATTAATGCAAAAATAGCAAATCAGATTTGGGGAAATTTGGCGAATTTCTGGAAATTTGGGTCTCAAAGACGCCTTCATATCTCTTGATCTGGGACACCTTGAAAATAGGCCACAAATATGTATTCGAATCTCTCAAACTATAATAGTTGTTGCAAAACTGAGAGAGGTTTTTGTGAATGAGTCTGTTGTGGACGAAAACCTCTTTTGGTTTTCCCGAATTCGTTTCCATATCCTTGTAATATGCTCCTAATGACAATGACAAAAACAAGAAAAAAAGAGCTGCTACAGGAATCTCCTCATGAAAATATTTGACAAAGGACTAAAAAATGAGAGTTAGATTATAAATCAAAACTTGGAATAAACTTTTATTATAAGTTTTTGAAATCTTAAAGATGTACATATTAACTAATAAGCCCAAAAGACAAACCTTAAAACTAAAATAATGAAATAATTCAACCACTAAAAGCATTAAATCCAACCAAAATTATTGATTGTCAAAAATTCTTAAAATCAACATAAAATGTAAAATAATTTTAAACCAACGGTTGAAAATTATGACAAAAAGAACAGATAAACTAAGAACAAGATTTAGTTATAACATTTGGCTTTTTCTCTGGGATGAAGTCCTCCTTGTGAGGCTTCAAGAACCTGTAGACCTTGTGCCTTATTCATTGGGTGATGGAGTCATTTACCAAATCTCTGCAACTTTCTCAAACTCTGAACACATACCTATGAAATGACAAAATACCTCTACAAACCAGCATACTGAAAATAATTTACATGCTCGTATAGCGAGCTTATTCCACTATTTACTCCTACTTCTAATCGGAGGAAACAACCCAATCAAGTGTAATCATACTCCCAGTGAAGCCAAGAAACCATTTGACTTGGAATCATAATTCCATGCATGCTACTGTTTGAGAAAACCCACAAAAGATGTGATAAATGCAATAAAGAGTCTATAGGCAGCTGATACTTATGACTGGAAATAGGAAGTATGCCAAAAGCTGGAGCATTAGAAACCTTTGAAAAATACAACTCCATCCAAGAATTCACGAGATCATGAAATTTCCGATTTAAAACTTCAATGTCTTCATTATATTCATCATAAAGTGAAGCATTCTCTTCCTCTCTATTGCTATTCTTTTTAAACTTTGGCTCAAGAATGGAAACCAAGGGCTCTTCAAACTGCTTCTCGACATTTAAATAAAACCCTTGATCAAAACTTGAACAAATAAAATTTTGAAAGTGACTATAATTCAAGGATGGCAACTTATTTCTTATATCAATAGTAAGAGGTTGAAGAACATCAACTTCTTCTTCATAACATGATAATCTCATAGCAGAAACTAAGAAATTTCTACTATAATCCACTGAAAGTATATTATCATCGAAAAAGTCAGCAAACTGATATGAAGAATCAACACAAGCGTCATTTATATCCTTGTTCATATGAAAATCTGAAAATGAT
The DNA here is from genome assembly GCA_001517045.1 of Pseudotsuga menziesii. Classification (NCBI taxonomy): domain Eukaryota; kingdom Viridiplantae; phylum Streptophyta; class Pinopsida; order Pinales; family Pinaceae; genus Pseudotsuga; species Pseudotsuga menziesii. Next base: position 158,001 of record LPNX011209772.1, on the reverse strand, counting down.
GAAGAAAACTGTCTTAAATCTGAATGATACCTACGTTCTTCTTCCTGCTCATAAGCTTGTATATCTTCAACATGAGCCTGATCTTGAAGCATTTTGCAAGCTCAAATGTTCTCCTCCAATCCTTTTGCATCCTCAGACAATTGTCTTAAAGATGATGATTTCCTTTCTAACAGGATAAATACAAGATCTGAATGTTGAGCCATAATATAATATACCATATCAAGTTTTTCTGAAGGTCTGATCTCTGTGGGCATACTGATATAAAAAAATTGACACCTTCAATTAAATTTAGTAATTGGCTCATCATTCTCTCTTTTCAAACTATAAAATTCGGAAAGAAATTGATCACAAGATTTATTCTTAACCCAATACTTGCAAAAAGACATCATGTAACTCTTCCCATGATCCAATTGAATCAGTTTTTAAATTTCGAAACCAAAAACCAACATCTCCAGCAAAGGATTTCGAAAATAACCTCATGACAACATCCTCATGCATGATTTGAAAATTATCAATGAAATTATGAAAAGATTCTAAATGCTTCTCTGCTGTAATATGGTCTTTTCCAGTAAAATGGGGAAGATATTCAACAAAGTAGGAAGGGTAAGGATGTAAGAGAGATGGCAGCAAGAGGTTTAAACATCTTCTGTCTGAGTCTAGACTGAAAATCTGAGAGTTGAAAATGAGGTTCAACAAGATGTTCACAAGTTTCAGCAGTGATGGTAGAAGGTAATAGATTAGCTTTATTCTCTACAAGATGACCAGAATAATCAGATTCAAGAGATATGGGTATATGTATATCATGTTGCACATGTATTTCAAATGAATGAATAGGATCAACATCAATAAAACAAGAAGAATGCAGATTTTCTTCTTCCAAAGAGGGATATGTACTTGAAGGTTTATGATCATCGGAATAGACAAAATAAAAAATAATTCTTTTGACATGCAATGGGAAAGACATGAAAGAACTGATGAATAAGAACAAAACCTCATGGAGGAAAGTAACAAGCTGATACCCAGTCTTTCCATTTGGCTTCTTCATTTTTTTGTCAACAAAATTCTCCTTGCAATGGAATCTTTAATCATGGAGTCGCCGGTGAAAATTTGTTGTCTAAAAGATTTTTTTACTTTGTTCACCTCTCAAAATCAGATGATTAATGATATCCCAGGGAAGATATACTTCAGCTTCATCCTCGGCAATGGCGCCAAAGATGTTAGTGTCAGAAATTTTTCTCAGACTACTAAAGAACAAGCCAACACAATCTCATGAAATAAAATTAAGTAAAATAGGTTTTTAGGGTTTCGGTTTAAAAAACTTCATCAGCAAGGAGGAAATAAACATTCACAAGCTAATACATAACTAAATCATGCAAGTTAGATAAACTGGGGATCAAACACATTCCAATAAGCCATGAACATTACACATGAAATACTAATTCCACCCACAGGCTACAAGCATTTACATGAATAAAACTTTAAACATGAAATGAAATTGTAGACTGAGCAATCAACCAGATCAGAAATGAAAAAGCATGACAGGTAAAAGGGCTTATCAGTTTATATATAATCAATAACAGTCATCCACTTACATATGAGTTATAAATGCTAGCTTGAGAAATAAAAGCTCCAAAAGCCTCTCATTGAGTGAAAAATCCCCCCAAAACTGTATGTTTGTCTTCCTTTTATCATTACAAAAGTAAGTTAGTTCCATAACTACCTTCTAGGTCGAAATTTGAAACAATTAAATCAATTAGTTACATGATAACTCAAAATATTTAAATACAATTAACTCAAAAATAGCAAATCGGATTCGGGGAAATTTGGAGAATTTCTGGAAATTTGGGTCTCAAAGACGCCTTCATATCTCTTGATCCGGGACACCCTGAAAATAGGCCACAAAGATGAATTCGAATCTCTCAAAAGATAATAGCTGTTGTAAAACTGAGAGAGGTTTTTGTGAATGAGTCTGTTGTGGACAAAAACCTCTTTTGGTTTTCCCGAATTCATTTCCATCTCCTCGTAATTTTCTCCCAATGACAATGACAAAAACAAGAAAAACAGAGCTGCTACAGGAATCTCCTCATGAAAATATTTGACAAAGGACTAAAAAATGAGAGTTAGATTATAAATCAAAACTTGGAATAAACTTTTATTATATTTTTTTGAAAGCTTAAAGATGTACATATTAACTAATAAGCCCAAAAGACAAACCTTAAAACTAAAATAATGAAATAATTCAACCATTAAAATCATTAAATCCAACCAAAATTATTGATTACCGAAAATTCTTAAAATCAACATAATTTGTAAAATCATTTTAAACTAATGGTTGAAAATTAGGACAAAAAGAACAAATAAACTAAGAACAAGATCTAGTTATAACAGGTCCCTTCAAGAACTCCCTTTATGCGGCGTTGTAAGATTTGACTGTGTCGACTGCAAACTTAGTGATGTAGCCCTCCAAGATGCTGTCAAGCCACACTTTGACAACCCTTGACGCTCTGTTATCTACCTCTTGCAGCTGCTAGATCAGCTTCAGGGTCTAGCAATTGGGTTCACCTCTTTGAAAAATTGTTTTCTGATAGGTCAACTGCACCAACCACTGATACAAGATGATCAGAAACTCAGAAAAAAAGTATTCATGGAGATCAGAATACAGGTATCTTCTAGCCATTGTTTTGTCGTCAATCTAGGGTTCGGATTCTCCTCTGCCATGAATTCTCGTGCCTTCTGGTCGAACCAATCTTGAATCTCTGGTCTTGTCGGATGCCACAACATGTCCTCCTTCTTTGCGCAGTGTGGTCTCGACAACGGAACCATTTGTTGACACAGATTCGTCGACAATGGTTCACTCTCCGTCGACACCCTTAACCCAAGGATCTCCCTGAGCACCGACCCATATATGTTTTACCCTATCCAGCAACACCTACGGAGCAAATGAGGTCTCACCCGAGATGTTCAAGGGAGAACTGTCAAAACCACGTTTCCGTAGTAGGAAGGAGGGTTTGTGCATCTACTGTTCAATATCACAACATTACTTCACAGATTCAAGCATTGGTTCATTATTGTAGATCCATACCATTAGTTATCATATCACATTAAAACATTTAGATTGAAGCAATATAAAACAGATCGATCATCATAACATGATTTAAGACATAAAAGCATCGCATCATTTAGAAATAAGCATCATACCGTGGTATTCATCCATTCACATCACATCGTAGGAAAACATGAAAACAGAAAGATGCAAAAGACATAGTGTTTCCATCAAATCTTTGTCATGTCATATTACTTCCGCATAAAAAACGCAGGTTCTCAAAATAGTTCCACAATTTATATCTCGCATCCAAAGATGTCTCAACATTAAAACTCCTAGATCTATTTATAGGCTTGCGCCTTTTACAACATGGTCCACTTAGATCAACTTCCTACCTACTTGGACCAAAAACTACAAAATATGACCAAAATCTACAAAATATGACCAATCCACCTTGCGCACCAACTTTGACCTTGCGCATCATCCTAGGTGCTACGCAACTAATGATCCTCAAAACTGCTTGCCAACAATGGTTGCAAGTATTTTGAAGTTCTTAGTTGTAATTCTTGTGGTTATTTTTCACTAAGTTGGTAAGAGTTCAAAGCCTATTAAGAACATAATATCAAGGAAATCAAGTTTGTATTACAATGTTAAATGAAAGATTATAAACAACATGGTTTCCATTTCATATGTTTCATTCTAAGTAATTGGGGCTCTTTATACCAAGTTTCCAAGGTTTTTGGTTTTTAGAGTGTTAGGTTAACTTAATTTTTGCTCCTCATCTTTGTAGGCAAGTTGGGTGTTTCTCAATGATTAATATTCAATCTACTTTTTGAGGTTAATATTAAAGGTCTCCATGTCCAGTGAAAGTGGTGGATCTTTGATCTTACACTTTATTAAAAAAAAAATCTTCAAATCCATGCAATAAAAGCCTCGGCATAATTGTGGAACAAGATCTTTTAAAGCTAATAACTATAAATATTAGTGGAATATTGTCACCATGATTATATTTTCAATATCTACATTGAATAGTGGGGGTCAATTAGTCTAAAAGTATATGGGTTTAGTATATCTTCATATAAACTAGCTTCGTATTCACAAGCATTTTCATTTTATAGATCCCCTCCTCTCCATCATATATTATCATGTTATTTGTGTCATGCATTGGACAAAAGTCATGAGAAAAGTTGCCCTTGATATTGTTGAATAAGACATGACATGAGAGAAGTCCTTTATAATAGAGACATGCACCAACTCCATCATATATGATCATGTTATTTGTCTCATGCACAAAAGACATGAGAAAAGATGCCCTTAACATTGCTTAAAATCATATATGATCATGTTATTAATGGTCACTATGAATAAGACATGAGAGAAGTAATTTATAATGGAGTAAACTTTCTACCCGACTATTTGCACTGATTAGACGACCTGGCTCGCGTGAGCTTTCACATCATGCATTGCTGATCGTCCGATCGGTGCAAATAGTCGGGTAGAAAGTTTACTCCCTTTATAATAGAGACATGCACCAAGACGTGAAAAAAACAGATCTATCACATCAATTATAGTGATGGTAATACTATTCTTTAATTAGATGATAATACTATCGTCGTATGTTAATTTTCATTGGATTGATGTTAATTTTCATTGGATTGAGAAGCTCATTTATAGAGATACATAATTCCCTGCATTTAAAATTAAATAAAATATTCTAATATAAATTTTAAATAATTACATGTATTTAAAATTAAATAAAATATTTTAATATAAATTTTAGGATTATATATATATATTATTTAAAAACAAACAGATTTATAAAAAAATTAAAATATAATTTCATAAAATGCAACACATTCACATTTATAAAATATTAAAATATATTTTCACAAAATGCAACACATATAGGTTAACATTTTGAGAAGAGAACTGTTAATGAAGCAATGTTAACCATTCGTCAAACACGAAAAGATTTATCAATTTGTGAAAAAGTGAATAGTAAACTTACACATGTAAGTATTATTGTAGTTTTAGTAGATGTCGTTATATTAAGTCATGTATTTATTCAATTGGTTAATTTTTCAGTAATGTATATATTTATGTAGTTAATTTTAAAGATGTATGGTTTAGGTAAAATTTTATTATTTTTAATAATGTAAATTTATTTTAATTAAAAAAATAAAAGAATCAAATTCATAAAAATATAAACCTTCCCTAATTTATTAACAAATCAACATCTAATTACATTTTTATCTTAATCTAGAATATAGAATATAATTGCAATTTAAAATATAGAATATAATTGTTGTTATATTATTTATTCAAATTTATTTAAAATCTATCCCATTTTTAGTTTATTAGTTCATGTTGGTACCCTATCAAATTAAACATATTTACAAAGAGTTATATATAATAAAAATATTAATTTTGTTTATTAATATTATTATTTTTAAAATTTAAAAAATACAAAATAAATTAGTTTAACTTTTAATGATAACAATAATATTAAATAAGCCCATGGGTAGAGCAAGTAGTAAAGTGGAATTGTTGAAATTGGTTGTAAATGGAAGGTCTTGTATTCAAATCTCCTCAAATTTACCCGTGTGACATGGTTTGGGCCCTGTGGATGCACCTAGGGGTATAGTGATAATGGGATTGGATCCTTGGACCCCGTGTCATGTGAGTACCAGCTCGACCCCAGTTGCCGATTCCCCTAGTTACAAAAAAAAACCAATAATATTAAATAAAAGTTTTTATAACATAATTCATGTTTAAAAAACATATTTATTCTTTTACAAATTTAATAAATCAATTATAAAATAAAAAATTATATATATATTAATTACATTTATTATTCTTATATATTTAATCAAACATTCCAAGCCTCAACTTGGTAATGATGAGATATTCATCATAACAATTGGTTCACAAAAAACCAAATATATTACAAACTATGGTAATGATAGGATATTCATCATGATAATTGGTTCACAAAAAACCAAATATATTACAAACTAAACTAAATTGGGGAGGATAATAATTCTATCACGACCACTGTATATATAAAGATGAAGAATACCCACTACAACTCTATGTATTCATAAAATCAATTTATTAAGTAAAATGCATAATTGAATTTCATTATAGGATGATTAGTGTTTGATTTAAATAAATTGTATCCATATAATTATCAATTAAATTACATTATAAATTATTAAATATTTTTTGTTATTCGATTATTACATAAAAATGTTGTGTAACTTAATTATTACATTAATGTCAAATTTTGGTAGAGTAAACAGTTGAGAGGGGTTTCATTTGCATGGCGGTCCAAGATAAAAACCTGCTACTTTTGGGAGGCGACATCTAAATCCAATCATACTGAGGGTTGGTGCAGTCTAGGTCCGAGTGCGATCCCAGGTGATTTTGATGGCTTAGATGCCCCTGGATTGTGGTTTCTTATACCAAAGGCTCACCCAGCAAGTCACAGGGCATCCAAGCAAACATAAAAAATCTTAATTATTACACTAACTACTTTATGTTGTTTGTTTTTTTCTCCATTATGATCTTCTTCGAGCACTTAACCACTCGAGCTAATCCATCTTGCGCCAACTTTATAATATAAATATATATTGAACAAATTTTGGGATTTGAAATTTAAATATGAGTTATTAGTAAATTTAAAAATTATATTGTTTTGAATTTGAAAATTTTATTATTTTGAAGTTGGAAATTTTTATATTAAAACGAAATCGTTCATATTGAATAATTGTTCTTTCATTTTAGCCATGTCGATGTCAATCCATAGTATTCAATTGTAGTTAAGTGTTTTACAATTTTTTTTAAGCACGAAAAAATCTATGTTTCTTCATATTCATAAGATGAATAAAAAAAACATTACATAGCCACAATCAAATTCTTGTGACTAATCTCAAACAGACTCAATCTATAGTATTCAATTATAGTTCAATGTTTTACATTTTTTTTCAAACAAGATAAAATCTATGTTTATTCATATTCATAAAATGAATAAAAAATATTACAAACCACAAATATACCATCATAGATTCTTGTGACTAATCTCAAACATATTCTCAAAAAACTAATTGTCCAATATAATTTACCATCACCCAATCTACTATCAAAATCAAAATGGTTTTTAAGTCCTTAATTCTCATACATATTATGTTAACCAAAAATCTCATCAATCATGTCTTCCAAAGCAAATATAATAAAAAACTATGAAAATGTTTCTAATACATATTATGTTAACTATAAAGCTCATCAGTCATGTCCTTCGAAGCAAATATAATAAAAAGTATGGAAATGTTATGAAGCCTCTATAAAAAACCTTTTCCAACTCGTCAAAGTTTTAGTATGTTTGAATTCTATATTACTTTATTTTAAATGGTCAAATCATAAATTTACGTTGTAGGCGTTTTCTCAATGAAAGAAGTTGTCCCAAAACATTCCTCGTCTCCCTGGCCATTAACATCTCGACATGTGTCTCCTGGTTATTGGCCAGTTTAATCGTTGCACTTTTCGGTTATTGTATATCGTGATCCGGCAGGGATGGAAGAAGGCGGCATGGAGTTGATCGGTCGGTTTTTTGTGTCAGGATTTATTCTGTCTGTTCATATTATTTCCACATAAGCTCTTCCTCTGCCAAGTCCATGCTTATCTTAAACTCCTAGTTTTTGGCTTGCCTCGTTGTTTTTTTCACGACTATTTTTTTCACGCAGTTTACAAAGGGTTTTCACAGCATTGTATGGCATAGGATTTTTGGACTTGTACTTGTGCTTAGCATCTAATGTTGGAAATCGGTACATGCACACTTATTTATTTGAACAAATGGTAAATGTCGGAAATTCGAAATGAAGATCTTGCGGAATTTAAAATCGGAAATCGAAACTCAAAAATACAAAATGTGAAAAGAATACAGCAACGGTTTTGCATACGGCAACGTCGAAAGTCGGAAATACTATCTTCGACATTTATTTATTTGAAAATAGAAAAATTGCGAGATCGAAAATGTCGCAAATTGGATCTTGCGGAATCTAAAACGACACCATATGGTGTTTCTTAATGAAAACATACGACATAGGATTTTTGGACTTGGACTTGTGCTTAGCGTCCGATGTTGGAAATCGGTACATGCGCACTTATTTATTTGAGCAAATGCTAAATGTCGAAAACCCGAAACGAGGATCTTGCGGAATTTAAAATCAAAACTCGAAAATCCGAAATGCGAAAAGAATACGGGAACAATTTTGCATACGCCAACGTCGAAAGTCAGAAATACTATCTTCGACATTTATTTATTTGAAAATAGAAAAATTGCAATATCAAAAATGTTGCAAATCAGATCTTGCGGAATCTAAAATCGAACCATATGGTGTTTCTTAATGAAAACATATGACATAGTATTTTCGGAGGCATAGGTTGGAAATTGAAAATGTGCAAATCGTAAATTCGAATATTGGTGTTCCTTATTTCAAATGATGGTATTTTTTGCATCTAAACAAAGTAGTTGTGCACTTATTCTTCTTGCTCAACTAATGCTGCTGCTTTTAATATACACCAATCTACAATACATTAATTACCTTCTTGGGCTTCTGCTTAGCGTTCGATGTCAGAAATCGAAAATGCGCAAATCCAAAATTGGAATATTGGGACTTATCCGATGATTTAAACTGCGATGCTAATACCTTTCCGTTGTCCCATATATTTTCGATTTCATAAATGTCCTATCATGATATTTCAAATCATCAAAATGTTATTATGAGGTTGGGATTTTCATGATGTAGTATATATCTGTAATGAATTTTCTTGATTAATATCATTTGTATATCATTCCCTTATGTCTTGGACAACTCGAAAGATCACTTGAATATACTAAAATATTATCACGTCATCATATTAATTACAGAGGTGACTGTTACCCTCACTTGTTGTCAGTGTTAAGTTATCTCATAGTGTGTAAACTTCACATTTGTCACTTTATCGATGCCTTGTTATGATGGTATTAATATATCCTTGTCTCTTAAACATTAAATCATTGTCAATATCACACACTCCAAGTACCAAATCTTTCAAATCCAATAATTTCACATCTTGTATTCTGCTCCCATTTCGACCTTTCATATCACCGTTTAAGTGACCTTTTGCAGGATGCAAGAGATAAGGGAATTATATACAGATCACATTAGTACAAAGTTAAGGATATATTCTACATCATGAAAATCTCGAACTCATGACAACATCTGTAAGATTTAGTGAATAAATAGACCCTCCTCTTGAGGAAAATATCATTTGGACCTGATTTATGGTTTTTTATATGCACAAAAACTGCACTCGTGAGCGTCATTACTTCCCCTCTCATGACTGCGGAAGAAAAAAATGGAAACATGGTGATACCAAAGGCTAGAATGGGAAGAGATGGGAAGATAAATTCTGAGTCCTGTAGCCAACGAAGGGGCTATAGAAGAAAGGAAGTGCAAAAACATATGGAAATGATTGCACCTTATCTAGAAAACTGTATGGAAATTTAGCTAGCAAAACATATGGAAATGGGTTAGGATTGTAACGAAGATGAATGTTGATCACATCACTTTGTACCATCACGATTTGGTGTTTGCTACCTTATTTGTATTATGAAAATAATGACTATTGACACATTTTGTTCTTTTTAAGCTTCTTCAACATTGTCATTGTGTATAAAACACTTTTGTCTAACATCAATGAGCAAAATTGCATTTTCATTCATCTCAAACCTTTTTTTCCAAGATAAACTGAAACAATTGAAGTATGATGAATAACTTAATAAGTTTATGTTAAGTATTCAATCACCTGGAAGTTGCAGTGTTGAAAAATTGATATATTAACAAACAAAGACAAGCAATCGATAAAACTTATTTATAAAAAATAATAATAATAATTTTTTTTTAAATATTATTAAAATTATCTTTAAAATACATATAATTATAGTAACAATTACTTAGGTGGCTTCACACAAATCCCTATATGTTCCAAATTACATAAACTAAAAATTTCCTATTCTTAAGTTCAGAATCGCGAAGGCCAGGAGCGGAAGCACAAGGGAAAAGTCAAGAAAAAGTTAAGATTTATGATTCCTAACTTCGGACGTTGGGAAAGTAGTGAAAATACATTTAAAAAATTAACATTTCCGATTCTGAATTTCTGAAGTTAGAAAAGTAGGGAAAATCCAAGCATAAGGGAAAATCCAAGAAAAAGTTATTTCCAATTCCAAAGTTTCGAAGTCGAAAAAAGAGGACGAAGAAGAAGACAAGGTCGAATGTAGTGGATTAGGAAATGTAATTGGGTTGAGTAAGATTATGGTCATGAAATGAAGCCCTATTAGCTCCTCCAGAATACTTCCAGATAGTCTATTATTGGACACGTTCAAAACACTCAGAAACATAAGCTATCCAACTTCTTCAAGAATGCTTCGGTTGAATCGATTTTTGGCGATATCCAAGCACGAAATAATTGATTTTGGAATCAGCTATAAGAACTCACATATACGATGTCATATTGAACGTGCACAACAATAACCCTGTGCACCTCTATACGATGATTCAAACTGCAAAGCTAATACCTTTCGGTTGTCCCATAGATTCCTGATTTCATAAATGTCCTATCATGATATTTACTGACTAAATCTTACATAATGTAATTATGAGATCTGGATTTTCATCATATAGTATATATCTATAATGTATTTTCATCATGGAGTTGATCAGTCAAGTACACTTTCTGAAAACGCTTAGGCTTTATTCTGTATGTTCGTATGGATTTGATCGGTACCGTATTTTTTTGCCAGGTGTATTGCATGTTTTCATAACACTTCTATCTGTTGTTGTTCCTGAATGAATTGATGGACTCAATGGATTGATTTTCAATTATGGATCCTTCTTTCTAGTTGGCGTTTATCGTGTTTTTTCAATAGGTGGCTTCCGTGTTTTCACTACACTTTTATATGTTGTCCTAAACGACCGATGCTGGAAATTATTTTCAATTGAGGCTTTCGAACAATTTTGCAGTTCATTTCTCTCAATTTGGAATAGCTCTTGCGAATATTTTTCCCTTGCTAATATTTTCCAAGTTTCAATTTATTTGGGTTTAGGCTATGATTTTCTGCAATATTGGACAAAATATTGGAAAAAAACATGATAGGACAATAACATGTACTGAAATGTTACGTATTAATTTTTTGCCTAATTTAAAAGGTTCCTTATGATATGGTGAAACACCCTTCCTGGGTTTCAATTGATTCTTCCAAATGATATTTGCCTCAAGAGAAGGGTCTATTTATTCACTAAATCTTACAGATGTTATCGTGAGTTCGGCATTTTCATGTTGTAGTAAATATCTAATAACTTGCTATTAATGTGATCTGTATATAATTCCGTTATCTCTTGGAACACGTGAAAGGTCACTTAAATGGTGATATGAAAGGTCACAATGGGAGCAAAATTTGAGATGTGAAATTATTTCATTTGAAACATTTAAATTTTGGAGCGCGTGATATTGACAATCATTTAATTATTAAGAAAGATAGGTCATATATATTAATGATAAATATTAAGTGACGAGGATATATTTATACCATCCTATGAAACCATTGATAAAGTAACAAATGCAAAGTTTACATAGCTTGAAGATAACTTAAGGCTGACAACAAGTGAGGGTAACAGTCACTTCTGCGATTAATATGATGACGTAATATATATTATATATGAACTATCTTGCTTAATCATTAAATCATTGTCAATATCATGCGCTCCAAAGACCAAATCTTTCAAATCCAATATATTTTATATCTCGGATTCTGCTCCCATTCCGAGCTTTCATATCACCGTTTAAGTGACCTTTCGCATGCTGCAGGAGATAAGGGAGTTATATACACATCTCATTAATACCAAGTTATATTGACAATCATTTAATGATTAAGCTTTTAATGGTTGCAACAAGAGAATACCAATGCGGAAATTGGAAATTGGGAAATAAGATGAAAATAAATCACTTAAGGCTGACTACGAGTGGGGGTAACAATCACTTCTGCTATTAATATGATGACGTAATATATATGAAATATCTTGCTTACTCATTGAATCATTGTCAATATCACACGGTCCAAAAACCAAATCTTTCAAATCCAATATATTTCACATCTCAGATTTTGCTTCCATTTCGAGCTTTCATATCACTGTTTAAGTGACCTTTTGTGTGTTACAGGAGATAAGTGAATTATATAGAGATCACATTAATACCAAGCTATAGATATATAATACATCATGAAATTCCCAAACTCATGATAACATTTGTAAGATTTAGTGAATAAATAGACCCTCCTATTGAGGAAAAAATCATTTGCACCTCATTTATGATTTTTTATATGCACAAAAACTGCACTCGTGAGCATCATTACTTCCCCTCTCATGGCTTCCAAAGAAAAAAATCACAGCATGGTGATATCAAAGCCTGGAATGGGAAGAGATGGGAAGATAAGTTCGCATTGCTACTTACAATGAAAGGCCTATAGTGTCTGGAGAGACAATGGATTGGTGAAGATTAGAAATGTCCTTTTATTTCTCTACTCGCTGCAACTTACATAAGGGGTATCATTATTTATTTACCCTTCTTCTCAATTGTTTTCCATCATGATGAGTAATGAATTTGCAACAAATTTATTCTTCAGGATTTCCTAATATGTTACTATGCTATATCTTTATAAACAGGATATCAAATACTTTGCACTTTCTCAGAGATGGAGATTTCTCTACACCCAAATTCCCCAACTCAGCATCTTTCCTTTCTAGCTCTTTTCAGCATCAAGTCTTTTACACTGCTAAAGCATTATCCAGACTTGCAAGTTTTTCACCTTTACAACGATTGCAAATTTAGCTACCGAAACCTATGGAAATGTTTACAAATTTAGCTATCGAAATTTATCTTCTCTCTCTTGAGAATATAATAATAAATGTCCAACATTATCATTGTGTATATATTGAGTGTCCATTCATAAAAATAAGATAACCTTTGTCCTAATTAACAGATTTCCGATTTTCGAGATTTGAGATTCCAAAACATATTCACATTTAACATTTAGCTATTTTCAACTTTCGCTAATATTGTTATTTGAAAATATATTTTTGTTCACTTTGCAAACAATGACACTGCACATATTTTAAATTGTTATCATCTCTTTCGTTATTTCCATATGCATTGAAATACTTTATTTAAGTACAAATAGTGAAAATAAAGGGTTGTGACTTATATTGCTCATGTAACTTCATAATGTTGTAATACACATGCTATGTCAATAAAATTATATGTCCTTATTGTTATTAATTTCTCTAAATTTAATAATTTATAATTTTTTATAAATTTTCTTGGAATTTATGGCTATATGTTCATAAAAAATGTAAATACAATGAATTAATAGTAAACTAAATGATATCTCAAATTCAGTAAATACTATTATTAAAAAAAATGAATCATATTTTGGATTCCAAAAATCCTATGTTTTCTAATAACGAACACACCAAGTTCCGATTTTCGATTTCACGATTTCCGAATATGTGCATGTTGTTATTAATTTATCAAAATTTAATAAGTATGTTTTCTAACAAGGAACATCCTATGTTCCAATTTTCGATTCCCCAATTTCCGAAATTGTATTTATATATAAATAATAACCTATGTCTACTTAGTTCTTCATTTACTTGTTTTAGGTAATGAACTTATCCTAAATCTGCAAGGTCACTACAAATTTTTGCTAATATATTTTTCGTTATTGTTCTCCAGTATTGGTCAATTAATAACTGTTGTTTAAAGCTTAACACTTCGATATACAAAATCAAACCAAGTTTAGACACCAAATTTCCGCCAAATTTACAAAGAGATCGATGAAAAATAACATAGAGCAAATTTAAAATAGAAATGAACTTAGAGGAGGAATTAATTATGCGAAAATTTTGGATTCCAAAATCTCGTAAATAGGAAGTATCGAAGATTCAGAATAGGAACATCAACATGTTCCTATTTGAACACACAAGATTTTTGTATATGTCCATTATTGAAAAACATATGAAAAAGAATTTCTGCAATCCTAAATATTCAGACTTGTGAATGTCATAAATCTCGTAAATGGGAAGTATCGAAGATTCAAAATAGGAACATCAACATGTTCCTATTTGAACACACAAGAGTTTTGTATATGTCCATTATTGAAAAACATATGAAAAATAATTTTTGCAATCCGAAATGTCGCAAAATCAACAAAACTACCCACTTCACCAAGTCGATATACAACATGAAACCAAGTTTGCATAATTCAAAAAGAAATAGGTAAAAGTGGTTTCATTCATGCACAATAACATCAGTCTCCACAAATTATACCAATTTACAGGCCAAAACCCTCGCCAAATTTAGATGCAGATGGATAAAAAAGAATGCAGAGCGAGTTTAGAATAAGGATGGACTTAGCGTAGGAAGAAATTATGCGAAAATAATACGAATAATGAAAATAAAGCCTAAAACACCAAGCCACTTTAACAAAATCGAGGTTTTTCAGTTTCCCATAGCTAAACGTCGAAAATTGAAAATATCAACTTCTACATTTCTTTAATTCAAAATACAAAACTTCCGATAGCCCAAATGTCGAAAATCGAAAATTGGGGAATTCGAAATCGGAACATAGGGTGCTCCTTATTGGAAAACATAGGACATAGGATTTCGGGAATCCGACTTGTCAAAAAATAGGAAATCGGAACAACATAGAGTGACAGATATCTTTATCCTCAAAATGTAATTTCGACTCTCCCAAGCTAACTCAAGCTAAGTCAAAAAAGTTCATTTGCGAAAAAACTTAATGTCAAAACATTTGTCGGAATATCATAAGTAATATAGCCTATATCTTCGAAAATAAGAACATCGACTTGTTCCTATTTGGACACATGATTTTTGCGTTTGTTGCAAAATAAAAAATTGGAAGATAGCATCTTCCTTATTGCAAAACATATAACATAGATTTCCGATTCCAAAATGTCGAAAATTTGCAATAGGAACATGGACTTGTCTTTTTAAACATGATATGAAATGCTTTGCTCCTTCTGACAGATGGAGATTTGTCTACACTCAAATTCCCCAACTCATCATCTTTCCCCCGAGCTCTTTTCATCATTAGGTCTTTTAGACTGGTAAGACATTCTTTAGACTTGGAACTTTATCATTATCATTTTGTATAAATAGCTTTTGTCTTATTTCATTATTCTCATTTTTGTTATTTCCCATTTCCGATTTCAAATATTTGGGATTGACAAACATATTCGCATTTAACATTTTTTTCTTTTCAACTTTCGATAATATTGCTCTTTAAAAATTTATTTTTGTCCACTTTCCAAACAACGACAACATATTTTACATTGTTAACATCTGTTTCGTTATTTCCATATGCATTGAAATACTTTATTTAAGGGAAGTTATAATTTTTCATTTAAAATTTTTGAAATATTTTAGAATTTCCCAATAAGGAACACCATATTTTCCGATTTTACGACATTTCGAATTCTAACAATATTACGTGTGAAAATAACAAACATGTGATGTCCCCATTTCTGATTTTTTAACATATACAAATATCCTGTGTTCAAATACAATTCCCAATTTCCACTTTCGCAAATCTTGATCTCGAAACATCTTTAAACTTGATATTTATTAACATAAATAATTGAAAAAGGATAGTTAAATAAATTTCATATACCCAAATGACCGACAAGCAAGGATAGCTGATTAACTTTAACTTTAGTTGATTCTGATCAAGTGAAAAGAGTGGTCTAACAACCACTCTAATCCATTAAAAGAAAACACTCTACAGTTGAGGTTTTTCTGAGTTTTCAGATATCGAAAACCGTTTCATTACATGCCCCTTCCGACTTAAGATCGTAAATGGGTGTTCAATAAGTTTTTTCAAAAGCATGCTCTTTCCTTTAGAAGGTAAAAGAAAACCAATAGTAATTTTTACGGGTTTATATCCAACAAGATAAGAACCGTTATGACATATTGGTTTAAAACTGTTGTGAGAAAATAGCTTGGCATGTTCTTGAATATTTCGAATGCAGAACAATGTAAAAATATATTATTGAATTTATTACATAAAGAAATCATATAAGACAAAAAAATAATACGTCGCTGCATGTTAATAGTGGTAGTAGAGATCACACTGATCACATTAACAGACTGTGACAAAATCTTGTCAGGCCCGTCCATGAAAATGTGAAAACTAAAAAAATATTATTTGCAAACAAAACAGAACCCCTAAAAATTACTATTGCTTTGGTTTTTATCATCTCCACGAATAAGCATGATTTTGAAAAAAGAAACCAAGTTTAGAGAGGAAATGTCCGCCAAAATTACATGCAGACAGATAAAAAATAACGAAGAGAAAATTTAAAATAGTCATAAACTTAGCAGAGAAATAACTTATGCGAAATAGATACAAACAGTTAAAGTAATGATATTCATGTTTTTGTTAAAATAATTTGTTGCCTTCGCGATTCCGATTTTTCAGATATTGCAAACCCAAAACATATGTCCTTCAATATTCCTATTTACTATATATATACTTGGATATATGTATGTATATAGAATATATGTATATCTCTGTCATCATATATATAGATATTCGTATTTGGGATGAATGCCATCTGTATATAATTCCCGTATCTCTTGGACGATGAGAAAAATTACTTAAACGTACTTAAATATCTTAACGTCATAAGAATGCTGCCCCTTTCTGGCATAACATCATCATATTAATCGTACAACTGTCTGTCACCATCAATTATTATCTTAATGTCATAAGAGAGTCGTCGATTTCTGTCAGAACATCATTATATTAATCACGTAAGTGACTATCACTCTGACTTGTTATGAGCCTTGGGTCATCTGATACTGTTTAAAGTCCACATTTGTCACATCATCCATCCAGTAAACAACAAACATCAAATCTTTTCGCATCACAGATGACATTAATCCCATGTTATAGTTTTTATTTGCACAAAAATTGCAGCCATAAACGTCATTATTTTTCCTCTCGTGCTACTTCCAACCAAGGGCCTATAGTGTCTGGACGAACATCGGATTGGTGAAGATTAAGAATTGCCTTCTAATTCTCTACTCGCTGCCACTTACATAAGGGGTATCATTATTTATTTAACCTTTTTCTCAATTGTTTTCCATCATCATGAGTAGTGAAATTGCAACAAATTTATTTCCGATTTCCAATTTCCGATATTCATATTTGGGATTCTAGTTACATCTTCCAAGTCAATCTTTTGAAAAATTTGTCATTTGAGATAAACCGCCAACGTTGGCAAGTTCAACTCCTTGAATTTGAGAATCCTCTCCCCAAAGTGTTATGTCAATATTGTAGTCTTACATGTAACGGAGTCCAATGGTTCGCCTAACAGTTTCAACACGCTCCCATTTCCGTATTGTGAATGTAAATGAAACTAAAATGACAAGTCCAAGAAGATCAACCATTCTACCTTTGTCAACATAACTTGTATACTCCATCAACTAGTATTCGAATGGCTGCATATGCATAGCAAATTTCTCTACTGCACTATGAAGCTCTACTTCATCACTCTTTTCTTACTCTATACTCAATACAACATTTTGTCTACCTTAAACATTGCCATTTTATACCATGTACACTACTCCTATTTGTATTTGGTAATACAAAGAAAGTACCAATTCACTGAATCCAAATATATGTATTTCAAAACCATAGTTGCTTATGATATTAATGTAAATTTGTCTTGGAAATAACTCGGCCTTGAATGTATCAAAATTTGCTATAACATTGCAGGAATCAATAATGAAAACTGGTTGAGAGAAGCTGAATAAAGTTTAAACAAAATTACAGAAATATTCATAAGAGCCACAATAACCCATGTGATACATGGGGGGCTACGTACAAAATTACTACAAAGAAAATTTATCAAGACACCTAGAAAATTATAAATGAGCATAAACTTAAATGTAAACAAAAGGAAGCCAAATAGACAAAAACAAAACAAAAACAAAACAAGAACAAGCTCATGGATTAGCACCGGTGATAGTGACAGCAAGGTCCTACATGTCCTGCATTTCCTCAACTATATGACAAGGCCTAAATAATTCCTCATCTGAAGATAATAGACTGGGCTTCAGGGCCACGACACTCACTTTCCCCATAGAAAATCTAGTTTCTCGACAGAAGTATCTAATTTCCCCACAGAAGCATCAGACTCATGACCTCGTTTGGAAATGTGAATAATCATTCTAGGAATCCCAATATGCACTGTAGATGCACAAGGCATGGTAGGGCCAACATTCATTGAAGCATATGGAGCCATAGAGACACTCTTGCTACCTCCATCACCCAAGGAGTCGAATTCATGAGCTAATTTTTTCCAAATGACCATAACATGTCTTTGCGTTATGACCATATCTAATTCCACCATTTTGGACGTAGCCTGTGAAATAGCCAACTTAGTATGGTTCCATCTAGATATCATTTCCTCCATAAGCGTGCCCATCATATTTTTTATGATCCAATAGTGATTGGGGCTACCACCATTAGTATCACGAGCAAGGTTGTCGTTTACAAGCCTTATTTTCCACTCATCTATTATTGACTGAACTTACGGAGAAATTTCATTGTTATAACCATCACTAATACATAGTATCAAAATTGTGACGATTTTGTGTTGATATTTCCACGTTTTGTCATCTCAATTGTGACAATAACGGTCGCGATGTTTTGTGGCACTTTTTTCATGGATATAACGACGAACTTTCTCAGTCTTCGATATAGAGACAAAAACTAGCCATCACGTGTCTTCTATACTATGGCCTTGAAATTGATTGTTTTTAATTCATTTTCCACATTTCGTCGCTCTATCGACAAAGTGGTCGTCACTATAACAACGAAAATATGGCCAAAAACTGCCAGACAAAATTTTGTTTCCACACAAAACCGTGGATTACTTTCGACGAAAGTTTGTCGCTATATCGACGTATTCTGGAATTTGAACAAAAATTTCTTCCACGCCATTAGAGGAATTTTGGGGTCTAAAATGGGCCTCCTAAGGAAAATAATAAAATAATAGTTATTAATTTTGGAGGAAGAATGAAAAAAACTATTTTTGTGTTCGTATTTTTAGCTTATCTCCTTGTGTTTTTACTCAAATTCTGAGCGGGAGAGCTCGTTGGACGCGAAATTAATTTTCGACATAATCATCATGTTTTTCAGGTATTTCTTGTTTTTTGGGTAGTGGGGTCCATCAAAAGTATGTAGTGTGAGTACTTGTTGGATGCGGAATTAAATTTCGCATCCAACGAGCTCTCATTCTTGAAATTTGAGTAAAAACATAGGGGAATATGTCGAAAATACAAACAAAAATGTAGTTTTCTTTTATGACAAATATGTCAATTCAACCAGTATGGTTGACTCATTTTATTGAAATTCTATTGGTTCTTGAATTCCAACTCACAAAAACTTATTTTGGCACGTTTTCTTATAAGGCCCATTTTAGACCCCAAATTTCCTCTAATGCCTTTTTTGCTTGATTGACAAAGTTTTCATCCTTATAACAACAAAAATATGTCCAAAAACTGCCAGCCAAAATTTTGTTTCCATGCAAAACCGTGCAATACGTGTGACGAACGTTTGTTTCTCTATCGATGAATTCTAGAATTTGAACAAAAATTTCTTCCACGCATTCGTTTCTATATCGACAAATGTGTCATCCCTATAACGACGAAAATATGGCCAAAAACTACTAGGCAAAATCTTGTTTCCACGAACAATCATTGAACACGTTCGACAAACGTTTGTCTCTATATCGATGAATTATGGAATTTGAACAGAAATTTCTTCTACGAAAAACCATGGAAAATCAATCACTTTCGACGAAATGTGCAAGTTGGACAGCAATTGATCCATGAAACTTCGTCGCTATAGAGACGGTATTCCTGGAAAGCCAGCCTGGGTTTCAACGGTTTTGCAATACCAACGACGAAAGTTTGTCGATATTGAGACAAAACCTGGAGGTTTCAAAAAAAATTTAAAAACCATGGAAAGGCACCTTCCTTTCCACAATTTTGGATCTTCAATAAGTGCTTGTGAAAAAATACATTATATATTTTAAAGACAAAGAAATGGATAAAATATAACACAAGAAAGGTGATTTATAGAAAAGAAATATATTGGGAAAGTAAGATATGGGAAAAAACATATTGAAGTAAAAGGGAAAAAAATAAATGGGAAGTTCAGGGGGGAGGTTAAAAAGTGTTAACTGACTCTAAAAAATAAGGCATAATGATTTAAAAAGTGCCCAAAATTACCCAAAGTGGCCCTAAGCACTCTAATTATTGCCTCAAAAACCGTTTTCCCATTAGGATGCACAAATTCATAATAGTTGGCTAAAATACATAATTCGAGGCTAAAGTGGCACCTTTTAGAGTGGATTCTATGACAAGGTAGGAGGGTACATCTATAAAAATACCATCGATAAAATACGTTGTAAGCACCACAGGGATCATATAAACATTAATTAAATGATACTCTAGGCACCACTGAGAGCTGATTTCTATGATAAGTTAGGGGGTACATCTATAAAAAATACCATCGATAAAAGACGTAGGCACCACTGGGCTCAGATCAAATTATTGTTTATCCGAAATTAGGTTAAGCCCACAAGGGCTTGGAAGGATGCCCACAGATCTTGGAAGAATCCTGCAGAGGCTTGCAGATAGCCACATAAGCTTAAAGAAGCCCACAAGTCGAAAGTAAAGGAATCCCATGTTCTGAAGATGAGGGGAGCCCAAGCTTTGAAGACTGAGGAGGCCCGCATGTGTAAATTAAGCCAGAGAAGGTCAAGCCTGCAATTTCTGGAAGAGATGAAAATGAAAAACTGATCCTTATGAAACCACCTCAAGCATGGTCAAAATCGGTCAAAGTTAGTACCAAATATGCCCGAAAGAAAAAAATAAATTCCCTTGAGCACATGAAAGGAAAGAGACATGTTAATCAACAAAAAAGTGACAACTTATTTCTATTCTTTTACTATGCATGATCTCATATAACAAAAAATTCATCATAGATCACCTTTTGGAATTGATCAGAAGTAGATTGCATAGTTGAGCATGCAATTGTTTTCTGTTTTGAGTGTGCAGAGAAGGCAGTTAAGGCATACGAGGTCTGCAATACATATTGTAGACCTATGTTTGATAAAGGAGAGGGCTCGGATTTTGGCAACAACAGGTCTACATTTTTAGGGTTTTACATAGAAATTCTTTTTTAGGGCTTTCTTTTTGATAAAATAAAAGTTACAAAAACACATAAAAATTAATTCTAAAACCTAAGAGAAACAAAAATAACCTAAGAATAATATTTACAAGTATACAAATCAGAAAATTTAGTTTTGAAAGATAGATGAACAATTAGGGTTTGAAAAATCAAAATTTCTTAACCTAGGGCTTCATCATCCCAAAATTATAAGAAGAAGGGCCAAAAAAAGCCTAATTTCTTCTACGTGATTTTTCTTCTATTTTTCTGCGTTACTAAGAAGCATTTTTGTTTTATGTAGAAGGTTGTCTCCTAGTTTGGATGATAGTCTAAAAGTATTTATTTACTATTGGTTGTATCTCTTGTATCTTAATAGAATGAAATCGAATTTAAGGATAAATACAAACACAGTAAGGATAAAGAACACGTCAAAACCCTTACCTTATCATTGTCCTTTCGCCAAATCCATTCGCCCATACAACTTGATAAGAGTTGTCCATGAGATGCATTTCCATCACCAAGACCTCCATAAATCATCAAAGACAGAATTTTTTATATGACTAAATAATATATAAGCAAATAAACAGTCATTTAAATCCTACTACAAAGTCCGGTAGAAATCAATGAACTGTGAAATGTTAAATTTATTAACATTTTTTTAAGAAATAGACATGCATTTAAAAATTTACAACCATACTTAATATATAGTAATAAAAGAGTATTTATACCTTATTGAGCTCCTCTCTATTTCGAGAACAACTTTATATCCCTACTGAACAGGGCCAACTACGTGAAGGTGGAAGCTCATATGGCCCCTCCCCCCTCCTCACATTACTCTCAATTCCCCATACCCAATAAATGATGTTGTTTACATAGAAAACATTTAAACATTCATGCATAACTAGGCTAGTCATCATAACATAAAAACATTGAAGCATAATGAGGTAAGTCATATAAACAATGTTTTAACCTAACAACATCGATATACATCCAAATACAAGTCATGAATTTATACATCTACTTTTTCTTTGATTTCTATTATTTTGCATTGTAATAACTGACGATAATTGGGATATTATCATCATCATTTGGTGGAATATCTACAAATCCATGTCCTACTAGTGTTTGTGTTTCCATGCCCTCATGTATCATACTTCTTGTACGTCGTTGATTAGGGCATGGAGGCAGTTCTGAAGGGGTGTGAACTGCAACAATGAAAATGGGCATATCGATATGTTGAAATATTAGTGAAATTAATAGTTCATCATTTTGATTAAAATTACAATATTTATCTTTACCTGTCTATGTAGCTGTGACAACTAGTGTGTTAATTGTTTCTCTACTTGCTAATTCCTCTTGCGGTTCACCCTCCTGAGATTCACGGTCTTCCATCAAAAGAAGAAAATTTATAAGTATAGGTCAGGAAATAAATATCTATAATAACAGTAGATATTTCTATTTCCAAAGCACACATACTAGAATGGCCACTCTTCTCCCCACTATCATGGCACATGCACACCCAAACATCAGCTGGTACGTGCGGAGTACTGCTGGATTCAGCGTTGCGGTTGCACTGTTGCTTAAAAGAAAACATAAATATTTAGTTATGGGTGATATAATAAAAAATGAATAGACTTTAATCGTATACTACAATGATTTCCTTATTCATTTTATTTACTTGCATCTGCGTGATTGGGGAGATTGGAGTTTTCCCCAAGCTTTTTCGATATTCAATGACACTTTTAAAACCATACTTGAAACCAAGCTTTAGGTCTTCCTCGATGGGAGCATATTGGAATGTCTTTCCCTGCAATGCATAACACATAAAATTTCCTCTATCAAAAACAAATATTTGTTCGCTACTTTCAAATAAATATTCCCCACAGTTAATCATTTAATTCTTACGATTTGGACTCTTAGTTTTCTATAGCCACCCTGGCCGAGTCTATGTTGCCCGTGCTTTTCCACTCTAGCCTTGGTTGCTTTGGAGGTGTTTGGTAGCCTATATATGAAAATTTTGAAAAACCTTAGATATCATAATTCTTGCTTAAAACAAAAAAGAAAAAAATAAATGAGCATATTTCACTAAAAAGATGATATGTGTTGTACCTTGCTTTTCCAAGCCATAGTTGTTTTCCTTATCTTTTTAGCAAGTTCTCCTTTGCATCCTCTATGAGTTCCTTCCACTCTTTCTACGGAACCATGGGAGGGTGCTCATGCTTGAGATCAAGTTGCAATTTATCCCTATATTGGGCCCTGGTATATTTTAAATTCTCATCGACTAACTTTGCAACCACTTTCTTGTTGAATGTATTGTCGAACAAGTTTACCATGTGCTCTATCAATATATCTCTCTTTGCGCTATCTTGGCTATTCCACCGTGTGCAAATGGTGGAGCCAAACAAATCCAATGCTTTGTCATTCAAAATCCTGTAGAAAACATTGTTTCCTGCAGAAACGTGTAATCCATTAATTTATAACAATTTCAGCGTATGTCCATTTCAATTTCATGATTAAAATGAATAAATTAATTAATAAATACCTACAATATTTTGAATCTTGATCGGAACACAAGCGTCATCCACCAGAAAGGTGATATCTAGTGATCCGATGCTTTTAACTCATGTTGCTCCAGGAAAAGTTTCCTGATCATCTACAATAGGTCCATCTTCGGAGTCATGTGGAGTCCTAGGCTCCGTCTCATCATTATCTAGCATGTCATGCTGATCAGAATCGATGCCCTCATCAATGGATTCGAGGCCAACCGAAGGAGTGTAAAAAAGCCTCATTGGTACATTGCTTTGTCGGTGTTGTTGTTGCATTGGAGCATCACTGCTACCTATACCTGTCTTGGAAGTTTCTCTAGTCATGGGTTGTAAAAACTCCTACAAATGAAAAACTTTACTTTATTAGATCACTTGGAAAAATAGAAAACATAATATTAGATATGAAATCATGTCATAGCTTAAAAAAATATGTTACCCCATAATATTTTATTTGTTCTTTCAGCTCTTCAATCCTTGCCCTGATCTCTTGTGTCATGAGCCTTATGCAAGCCAAGGGAATCACTTCTATGTTTGCCTTTTTTAGGGCCTTCTTTATAGTATCGATAGGTTCTATGGAATAGTAAATTTCATCCTCAAGCTCCTCATCACCCAAATCAAGTGCACTAGACTAAATTCATAAAAAAAATTATTTATTTTAACATCATTCAAACATTGTTATTGTAATGAAATTGAGTTACTATTAAGAACTAACAGTTACCTGATGCGATGTTGTGGCCGGTGACTTCCCACAGTCACCCCATACTGATCTCCTTCTAGTGGGTGATTGTCCACGGTCACCCTGGACCGTGGAAGTAGCAGGTGCCTTTCCACGATCCCCACCCTGACACGATAAATCAATCAATAATTCACCATAAGAACTGAAAAATGTGAATGTCAACAGTGGAAATCGAATGCTAATAGAAAAAAATGAAACATTTAGTTATTTTATTTAACACTTACTTGACGAGGCATAGAGTGTGACCTTCCACGGCCACCCTGGACCATGGAAGCAGTAGGTTCCTTTCCACTAGCGCCACCCTAACACAATAAATCAATAAATAAACGTTATGAAAATAATTATAACATAATAAAAAATGAGATATTGCAATAATATTTATTTTTACCTTAGAAGTAGAGGACACACGTTCTGTTCCATGATGAACATGGGCAGACCCTTGCCACAGTGTAATAAGCATGTTGTCACATGGAAATCTTTTGGGGTTGGAGTTTCTAGTTATTGTAGTCATATTTAGTTACTATATTTAGTTTAGTCAATAATTGTAACATCAACAAAAATGAGATATTGCAATAATATTTACTTTTACCTCTGATGGAGAAGATACATGTTGTGCTCCATGGCGATGAGCAGACCCTTGCCATAGTGTAATAAGCATGTTATCATATGGAAATATTCACAATAAGCACAGAAAAAACGAATGGTAACAATGGAAATTGAATGTTAATAGAAAAAAGCAAATGGTGACAGTGGAAATTGAATGTTAACAGAAAAAATCTCAACATTTAGTTATTATATTTAACACTTACCTGATGGGGCATAGAGTGTGACCTTCCATGGTCACCCTGGACCATGGAACTAGAGGAAACACGTTCTGTTCCATGATGACAATGGGAAGACCCTTGCCACAATGTAATAAGCATGTTGTCACATGGAAATCTTCTGGGGTTGGAGTTTCTAGTTATTGTAGTCATATTTAGTTACTATATTTAGTTGAGTCAATAATTGTAACATCAACAAAAATGAGATATTGCAATAATATTTACTTTTACCTCTGATGGAGAAGATACATGTTGTGCTCCATGGCGATGAGCAGACCCTTGCCATAGTGTAATAAGCATGTTATCATATGGAAATATTCACAATAAGCACAGAAAAAACGAATGGTAACAATGGAAATTGAATGTTAATAGAAAAAAGCAAATGGTGACAGTGGAAATTGAATGTTAACAGAAAAAATCTCAACATTTAGTTATTATATTTAACACTTACCTGATGGGGCATAGAGTGTGACCTTCCATGGTCACCCTGGACCATGGAACTAGAGGAAACACGTTCTGTTCCATGATGACAATGGGAAGACCCTTGCCACAATGTAATAAGCATGTTGTCACATGGAAATCTTCTGGGGTTGGAGTTTCTAGTTATTGTAGTCATATTTAGTTACTATATTTAGTTGAGTCAATAATTGTAACATAAACAAAAATGAGATACTACAATAATATTTTATTTTACCTCCGAAGGAGGATATACATGTTCTTCTCCATGGGGATGAGAAAACCCCTACCACAATGTAATATGCATGTTATCATATTGAAATCTTCACAATAAGCACGACAAAATAGAATGGTAACAGTGAAAATTGAATGTTAACTGAAAAAACCAAAACATTTTATTATTGACATCATAGTTATTTACTATAAGCATAACAGTGCAATAAGCATGTTATCACATGGAAATATTCATAATATGCATGAAAAAAGTGAATGTCAACGGTGGAAATTGAATGTTAACTAAAAAAATCGAAACATTTAGTTATTGTAGTCACGTTTAGTTACTATATTTAGCATTAACCGGATGAGGCATAGCATGTGACCTTGCACGATTACCCTGGACCGTGGAAGCCACATCTATTCGATTTAAGTTGTAATCGATCAACAACTCTTCACCTGGAAGTATTGTTTTTGTTGCACATACAAATATACGATGTTCTTCATGTCCCTCAAATTCGCAAGTTAGTTGCTTAGTTTCTATCACTGGCCGTGTACTATTTATAAAGCTAGCAACATTTCTGGACGCTTTTGGTCTGCCATCAATATACATAGTTTCCCCTTTGTTTTTATTGTGTTATGCTAGTTGTATATAATTTGTGGCAACTCCGTATCTTCTCATACTTCGAGTATATTGGACCAAGATCAACCAGTTATTGTATTTGTATAATGGTCTGACATACTCCATGAATTCAGTTACAGTGCCATAGCCGACCTTTATGACATCCATGGAAAATAGCCCCAATCCATGTAAGGATGAAGGAGCAATGCGATACATCCTCCCATTGATGAAGAAATCTGTGTCCACTTGAGGTAGCTTATTAGGTACCCATCGTTGCACTAGATGCCTATACCTCAAGTGAAACTTGATGTCATCTATGCTCTTAGAATCATAATTACATGACCCTTCGTTGGCAATAAAATATTGCATGCGTCTACGAAATATTTTTCTTACCTTTTCATATCTAGTTGATATAGAACTGGTAGATCTAGTACAACACATATCACTTTCAACCTCTCCTAGTACATCTTCACCATCACTCGAGGAAGATAGATATGATAGATACCTATTTGGTGGTACCTACACTTGATAAAACAAGAATACAAGCTACAAAGGGGATATAATTTAGCATACAAATATATTTACTTATATTGTTTTAATATCAAAAGTTTTTTCTTCCCAAAAACTTTACCAAAAGCTATTTTTCTCTCAAAGATGTAATTTATTTTAGAGTTATTTATATTTGAATTATTTTTAAGTATAAGACATGATTTGATTTGGTTTGGAATTTGTTCACAACATGGATATAGAAGTGTGTTTCTTGGAAAAGGTATAGTATATGGAAAAGAATCTCCAGTTTTGATCCGAGATAAGTAAGGGCTCATTGGACCCCATAAAAAGGATATGTTATTCAAATCCTTATCACTTCAATGGGAGAGTGTCACTAATGATGACCCAACAATATCTAAGGCTTTAGAAATGGCTAAGTTACATATTCAGGTTGAGATGATGATGGTTAACCTCTCATCTCCATCCTCTTGGGAATCATTGTTGGCAATATGGCAGATGAATGTGTTGGCATTGATGTCAATATATGAATGGAGAATTGGTGACATTTGGTGAACTGATGATTGTGGACAAACATACCCTAGAGATGTTCATTAATGACAAAATAATTGTTGATGGGCATAGGCATGTATGATAAAGTTGGAAAAAAGACTAAGTGGTGAAATTTTTTCCTAAACTAGTAGTCTTATGAAAATGTCCACCATATTTCATAAGAAGGAGAAAATGCCTGCCATGTCTTGTCATCCCATTGTTGGTTGAAGTATCTGTCTGACCATGGCAACAGTTCTCAGAACAACTCTTTGAGGAAGAAGATACAGACCTCCCAAAAGAAGTTCGTTTTGGTCAAATTAGACAAGTTTCTCTAGGAGAATGCTCGCCATTATTTGTGGGTTGAAATAAATGCCCACACCATATGGGAATCCTGTAGGTGTTTGTGTTGTCTACCTGACCATGTTATTACTTTGATCTGAAAGTACATGAGGCAGAAATTATGGATATGCCAAAATAGGGTCTTAATTAGCTTTTACATCATACTTCAGTAAAATGCTTGCCGAGGAGAGAGAAAGTAGTTCCAGAGGATGAAACTGGTCTTAATAGATTCATTTGGTTGTGAAAAATATAAGTGTGCCAAAAGTTAGAAAAGTATGCCTGTACAGTCTTGGTGAAATAAGAGAGTAAGCTATAGGAAATTAATAAACATAAATTTATAAAGGGAATTCTGCATATGTTGAGAAGGATTTAAGGATAGTATTTTGGAAGATATGATGTGATCGAAATTACAGAGCATCTATTTCAGGAATAAATGCTCGCAGAGGGTTTAATGAAGACACACACAGGCTACGATATTCTTGATAACCTTCAGACTCTTTGAGATATGCCAAACATAGGTGACCACACTAACTACCATGGTATATGCCGAACAGAGGCAGAAAGATATAAGTGTCGTTGAAAAATAATACTTGTATCAAATGTGTCTTTAAATATGAAAGAGGTATGAGGGCAATTTATTGGATTCAATTCAAATTATAGCCCACAAGTCCTAGGGAACTATACATTATTCCAAAATCCAAACCAGTAAATGGGAAAAGCTTGCAAAGTGTGTTGTAATTTAGGTAAAAGTGAGCATAAAAATAAAATAAAGCGCTTCTTTAAAGGAGAAATAGGTCTTAGGTTGAATTTTACCCAGTCATTATAATTGCAGCTCCTATGGCACTCTACAAAATGTTTTAGACCCACAATAGAAAAAAATCACAAAAGCTTGAAAAGTGTGCCATAATCCATGTAAAATTGACAACCAAAGCGAAATTAAATGTGTCTTTAAAGGAGAAAGAGGTCTCATGTTCAAGTTTCGACAGAATCAGTTCAAATTATAGCTCATAGAGGACTCTGTTCTAGACCATTAAATAGAATAAGATTACACAAGCTTGCACTCTATAGAATGTTTCAGACATGCAATAGAATAAAATAACAAAAGCTTGTAATTTGTGCCATAATCAAGGTAAAACTAATTATTAAAGAAAAATTAAATGCTTAGAAGAAACACGTCTTAGGTTCAAAGTTTTGACAGAATCGGTTGAACCAATTCAGATTATAGCTCCTACAGGACTCTGCACACTGTTTTGGACCATTAAATCGAATAAAATTACAAAATCTTGCAAATTGTGCCATAATTCATAAAATTATACAAGAGAACGATTGGCTTGCAGTGCTCAACCCATATGTCTTTTCCCCGAATTTAAGGAGGAGCTTCAGACGCTCCAATATTAGAAAACCCTTACTAGATCCACCGATAATAGAAGCATTGGTAGCACAACAAAAAAATATAATTTCAGTATCATTGTACTGAATTCATATTGGTTTGGAAATTTGACGTATTTGCCCAAATTCCTACGCTGCTATGGTTATTGGGATTACGAAATTCATTAGGCCCTTTGTTATCCTCTAGACTACGGTCGGATTGCCTCCCCTGGGAACGCTGGTATCCTCTAGACTGCGGTCGGATTGCCTCCGCTGGGAACGCCGATATCCTCTGGACTATGGCCGGATTGCCTCCGCTGGGAATGCCGATATCCTCTAGACTGGCATCCCCTGCTCCTTGATTTACCACTGCTCTACTCATCAAATTACCAGTGCTCTGGATGCTGCTAATGAAATAGTGCGTAGGAGTGAACTTGTTCGTTGTTGTTTTGCTAGTGAGCTAGTGCGCGGGTGTTTTTGAATTCTACGTTTTTTGTTTTTTTATTTACATATTTTATATTTTGTGTTTTGTTTTGTTTTTTTATTTTGCATATTTACCTTTTGTTTAGTTTATTTTGGGTTTTTTTATTTGCATATTTTATATTTTGTTGCATTTTAAATTAATTATAGTTAAACAACTCTATGTTTTTAATTTAGTGTAGTTTAATTTAATTCATCAACAACATCATCATCATCATCATCATCATCATCATCATCATCATCCTTGTCATGCTCATCCTCATCATCGGCATCATCATCGTCATCATCGTCATCTTCATCATCATCATCATTTCATCATCATCATCCTCATCCTAGTCATTGTCATCATCATCATCATCATCATCATTGTCATCATCATCGCCATCATCATTATCATCATCGTCGTTGTCGTTGTCATCATCATCATCATCATCATCATCATTGTTGTCATCATCATCATCATCATCATCATCATCATCATCGTCATCTCCCTCTTCCTAATCAACATCTTCATCATCGTCATCATCATCATTTTCATCATCGCCCTCATCATCATCTTCATCATCGTCATCATCATCATTTTCATCATCGCCCTCATCATCATCTTCATCACCACCACCACCATCATCATCATCTTCATCATCATTGAATGTTGATTTATGTTAATATATGTCTCCTTCCTAACCCACACCATATTGAACAAGCAAATCTCGTGCATCCTTCTTACTCCCCACTAAATGTGATGCCAAGTTTTGTTCTATTTCTAATATACTTGAAAATATACTTAAAACCACTACATAATGGATAATAATAATAATGTTCACAACATGGGCTATATTAGCACTCATAGTAACCATTGTATGCATTAGGGTTCTAAAGGCACTCTTGTATTCATCACTACTATTTCATCCTCTATCTTTAAACATGTATGTCTCTTGACAATTTTATGCTAACTTCCATTGGTGTGGATATGGGATAACATTAATTCATTATAAATATCCTCATTCTAGTTTCATATCTACCTTCATTTATATAAATATCCCCATGCTTTTTCATCTTAGGTATTTTTGTTTTGAAAACATTCAACATGGATTAAGACAATCACTTCATCTACATATAGTTTTAAGATTAGAAATGTTCTTACCAACCCACTTGATGCACACATTCTTGTTTCCATCTTGATGTTGTAGAAGACCATATCTAATCAAATGACCTTCTATCCAATAGTAACAATCACAAGATGATTCCTTCATCTTATTAAGTTGATTCTTCATGTTTCACATATTTTGCTTCCCTCCCTTGTGAACTTATCCTTTGAGACAATACATGTATATCTTTATGTTAGCACTATGTTTGAAATTTTGAGTCATGAACTTGAAAGGTTTGAAAATGATCTTATTTGAGGAATTTTGCGGGAGTGACTTTCATGTTAACTGGTTAGCAAGTTTTCCACCATGGAGCCGTCAGATGGAGAGTGTGTTTTGATCTATAGTGATAGGTATTTTTGTATATTGAAACATGTAGTGGCGGAATAAGGGTAAAGTGTGTTAAACTTCAATGGTTTAGATTCAAGATGGTTAAATTATGGGTTAGAGTAAATGCCCCCAGCACATCGGGGTCTTGTAGAATGGTCTTCGTCCTACCTGACCATGTCTTCAGATTGTCTTAGAAGTGGATGAAGAAAAAGGTATGGACCTACCAAAAGGGTGTTTTAGGCAGATTAGACCAAATTGAGAAATTTGTCTAAGTATGGGATTAGTGTTAAATCTGCGCAAGTGGCCTTAAGGAAATGCCTTCCATGCCTCATAGGATGATGTGAAAAATGTATTGAGAATGTGAGTTTCTAGAGTGTTGTATGGAGCATAGAACCATGTCACTTGCCTCACCAAACTACAACACATATTTAAGGAAAAATTGGTCCCAGCAGCCTTAGTCAAAATTGGTCCCAACATCCTTAAGAGAATGCCCGCCACAATGCATGGTTTGAGAAGAATGCTCGTACCATTGTGGTGTCCTATAGCTGGTTGGTTTGGCTACCTTTTCATGATTTGAGTTTGCTTTAATCTTTCTTGAGGAAAAAGATACAAGCCTGCCAAAATAGGGTTTTTCACCAGTGGATGGAAAAATGGCTAAGTAGCCTCATAAAGATGCCCGCCCTAAATTATGGGCTAGAGTAAAAGCCCGTAGCACATGGGGGCCTTGTAGATTGGTCTTCAGCCTACCTGACCTTGTCTTCAAATTGTCTTCTTCAGTCATGGGTAAGACAATCTAAGAAATCATTGATTGCACCACCAACGGTAAGTATGCCCTAATTCTAAATGGTTTCTAATTCTGCTTTCATTTTATGGTGTGAGGACTCATAATCTATTTTTAACTACTAAATACTAATATGTTCTCGCTGTTTAGTAATCATCTTCCAAGATCAAGGCCAATAAATTAGAGGAAATTTGGGGTCTAAAATGGGCCTTATAAGAAAATGTGCCAAAAATAAGTTCTTGTGAGTTGGAATTCAAGAACCAATAGAATTTCAATAAAATGAGTCAACCATAATGGTTGAATTGACATATTTGTCATAAAAAAAACTACTTTTTTGTTCATATTTTCGACATATCTCCCTGTTTTTTTACTCAAATTTCAATCGGGAGATCTCGTTGGATGTGGAATTTGATTCTGCATCCAACGAGTACCCACACTGCATACTTTTGACGGGCCCTGCTACCCCAAAAAAAGAAATACCTGAAAAAACGTGATGATGATGTCACCATCACATTTTTTAAGTTTTTCTTCTTTTTGGGGTAGCGGGGCCCATCAAAAGTATGCAGTGTGGGTACTCGTTGGATGCAGAATCAAATTCCACATCCAATGAGTTCTCCCGATAGAAATTTGAGTAAAAACACAAGGAGATATGTCGAAAATACGAACACAAAAAGTAGTTTTTTTCTTTCTTCCTCCAAAATTAATAAATATTATTTTAACTATTATTTTATTATTTTCCTTAGGAGGCCCATTTTAGACCTCAAAATTCCTCTAATGAGCATTTCTAGTGATCTTGTCGTACTGAAAATTTATTCTATTGTGCTAACATTTATGTTACCAAATTTTGGAAATGTAACAAATGATGGAAGGCATATTAAATATTTATTTTTTGTTTTTAGTAATAAAATTACAGTTTTTTTCTGTGTTTGCTTATATTTTGTAAATTTATGTCTTTTTTAGGCCAGTTCTATAGGCATTACAACTTTGGGTTATTCGCTGAAATTTGGTTGCATGAGTAGAATTGTATGACATTGTTCCATAATTGGAATTTCAGTTTCATTAGATAAAGAAACTTACATAAATACAACAATACATAACATCTAAATTCTCATAAAGAAATTGAAAGTTCTCAATCCATCATCCCAATAATATCCCTATAATATCAATAGTTCCAAGCAAACATCCAGGATCTACCTATGTCACCAAATCTACTGACATCTCATATCCACTAATCACTATCACTCTTTTAATTTCTTACAAATTCAAATATATATGCCTACAGTACACAAGTCAAGTTTTCAATTTTGATATTGTTAACTTTCTGGCATGTTATGTACACTTATTGAAAAGTTAAATTCAAAATTACCATTCACATTAAATGCATTGAAAACATATACATTGCCGAGAAATACACACACACACATATATAAATTTATGTATTAAAACTTGAAATGTATTTACATACACAACATATATAAATAATGTTATTCTGTAGTTCTAGGCTGCTTTGGAGGTTTAGGGTGCAAATCCTCGTTTTCTAGAAAAGATGAATTTGTAGATTCTAGTCTCTTGGCTTGTCTAGAAGCGTCTGGTTCTTCAGAAGCTGCAACAGGTGCATGTTCTGATTTTCGTTCTAATAATTTCACTTTTGTTGCACATTTCTGCAAACTTTCTCTCAATCTATCTATATCTTGGATGTACTTCTTCATCAATTCCACATTCTTCTTATTTTTCTCTTCGTGTTCCTTTTCCTTTTGCTGAAAACGATCATTTGCACGTTTCAACTCAAACTGAACTTGGGTCAATTTTTTCCTAAGCTGCTCTGTCTATGTCTCCAACTCTTTTTCCCTCAATTCTGTATTATCTGGAGTATACACAATTGCTACTCATTGAATCATGTTGTTCTTCTGCAGAGTGGCAATTTGGGATTTCAGATCTTATATCTCAGACTTACATCCCAAATGTTGTGATTCTCTATCCTCCATTATTTTCAATCTGATCATCCCTCTTAGCTATCTTGTTTGTCAATGTTTCTTTTATGGTTGACCACGTAGAGAGATCATCTCCATCATTCATTGTTGCACTAGCATCCATCAAGGACTTCTCTCAAATTCTTAAGAAGGCACGATAGCTTTGTAACCCCTTTTTGACTTCTGCATGAGCTTGTATTGCATTAAAAGCTATGTCCAGTTCCTTCTCTATGTTTTGCAGGGAACTCTCATACCTTATTAAATCCTTTTGGTGTGTTGACATATCATAAATTTCATCAGAAATCAGATGCCTACTCTGTCCCTTACCAATTTCATATTCTTTTAACTTTTCAACTCCTCTAGTCTATAGTTCTGCAGTAAGCTTTTCAAGTTCAACTATTTTTCCTTTCAACTCTTCATCTTTCTTAGCAATTATGTTTTTCATGTTTTCCTCTTTTTTTCTATATTCATTTATCTCAAGTTCATGTTTATTGTAGTCTTCAGCAAGGTTGTTTTGAAAGTCAACCTTCATTATTTCAATTATTTTGTTTAATTTATTGACTTCAGCGGTAAGTATTGCTTCCTGAACGATAACAGTCCTTAGATGGGGAATGTCCAAAACCTCTGGTTGATGTTTCAGCTCATCTTCCAGTCCCTTTATGGTTTCTTCATCTTTCTTTTGAACAACCATATATTCTTCTCTGCATTTCTAATTTTCCTTTCTAAATTCATCCTGAATTTTCTCTAGTTCCTTATTCAAAGACTGAAGAACATAGTCCTTTCCTGCTATTATCCTTCTTGAACTGTCCATAGTCTTCACAAGGGATCCTTGTAATCTTGCAATTTCTTGTAAACATGGAAAATTTTTAGGAGACTTCAAAAAATGGAATTTGGCAACGTTTTTTTCTAGAAAAAAACATTGAAAAATTCCTCCTACCTTAAAGAGGTCCAGCATTTGAAAATTTTTAATAGAAGGTTCCATAGTATCCACATGTTCTGTTTCTAACCTTTCAATTACTTGTAAATAGTGAAAATTTTAATAAGGCTTTGAAAAAAGGAATTTGGCAACTATTTCTTTTTGAAAAATAGCATTGAAAAATAGCGCCTACCTTTAAGAGGTCCTAAATTTGCATTTGCTTAATCCTACAGAGTTATACACTCTATACTGCGGTAAGATACCAATAGGAAAAATGTTTTCTATGAAATTCAGATTCTTCTTTGAAATGCAACATTTTATTGAACAGTAGCTTAAAACAATTTTACCATCAAAAAAAAAATTGGAGAGGAAGTTTTCTCAATTCCCAACTGTGGAGGTGTATATATAACAAGTGGCATTTCTACACGAGCATAAATATCATCATCACTATGCTCCTCATGTTCATTAAACTCAACATCATGCATCTCATTTACATTTATTTCTCTACCTTCATGTAATCTGGCCAGAATTGAGACAACATCAAATTCTCTAGGGTCACTTCCCATACCTTCCATACAGTACTCAAAAGGCTCTTCAGATACTTGTACATTGTCCTTTGGAGATTGTTGAGGAACTTCTTGGTTAATTTTGTCCAGTTTCGACCTCTTAATGTAAGTATTTTTAAATATGCTTCCTTCTACAGTGCTGGGCCGATATAAATCAACAATTTTTTGTAGTGTGTCAGGGAAATTGAACTTCACTCTCTTCATTTTGCTCTCCTGTAGTGCAAAATGCAATTTTTTTGCCAATAGATGAGGGACATCTATGGCCAGGTGTTCAACCCAATGAATCACCAACTTCATACAATCACCTGAAATATCTTGCTTATGGTGATTCATAAATGTCATAAGTACAATTTGAATTAAGGTTTTGTATAGTCCTGGTGGAACATCTTGCATCTTTAAACCATTCCAGGCAACCTTAACCATTTTTCCACATATTTTGTTTGCCATCTCACCCTTTTCTACTTTGAGGGTTTTCTTGGTGGTCAACATTACTCGCCCCCTGCGTGGAATTTTCGTTGCACCTGACAACAAATCAGGATCCAAACAAACCCTCCTCCCAAAAATAATCAATTCCTTGGACTCATCATCATAACTATAAATGGCATTATCTATCCCTTCATTGTTGAAATTGAACTAACCGAAAATAAAACGATACACTCTTGCTCTGACCAGGACATTTAGCATACATTCTGGCCAGTTGGTTCTGTCACTCCATGCCTCAACGCTCTCTCTGAATTTTCTGACAGTGAACCTCTCAACAACTTCAGAACCCCCTGTTTCAATTGGTGGCATGGAAGATGAGGCTATTGTTTCCATTTTGCAGGATGATGGCACGCTCAGAAAGGAAGAAGGGGATGCACACACAGGATGCACGCGAATGCACGCACATGATACCAACACGCTGACTTTTCCAAACTAAAATAAAAATTACAAATGTGTTCAGACGTTTCCAAACTATAATAAAAGTTACAAATGTGTTCTAACTTTTGCAAACTATAATAAAAATTACAAATGTGTTCTGACTTTTCCAAACTATAATAAAAATTACAAATGTGTTCTGACTTTTCCAAACTATAATAAAAATTACAAATGTGTTTCAAGTCAACTATACACAACTTACATTTTCAATTTCAATATAGTTAACTTTGTATACTTATTTTTCTAGCATGTTAAGTATACTTATTGAAAATAAGAAAGTAAGAGTAAATAATAGAGTAAAAATTTGGCATTCTAATTATTCTGGAAAAAATAGAGTAATAGAGTGAGTAATATTCTTCTCTACATGTTTTGATGTACTCTCAAACCAAACCCTCCTATTAAATGTTTATAGTAAATGTTTTTGGAAATCGGATGGCTAGATATATTGAGAAGACTATCCTTGTGTTAATTTTATATGACCTAACCTCGTATGCTCACAGTAGACCTATGAAAGGTGCAATTCTAACCTTTTTTTAACTGTTATGGACACTTGGTGTAAAATGCAAGCTAGGAATGCATAGCAGTTAAATTGAACATGAATGACTAAAATTCCAAGTATCTTGGCCAAATTAAAAAAAAAAGACTGAAATTCTAAGTTTCATAAAAAACGGTGTCTAAATATTCAAAAATGGGCTTAGAAACATGCACGCCATAGTCCGTACAATTGTCATAAGTTGAAACTAACACCATGGGGTTGAAGATAGATATATTTTTGACAAAATCCTCTTTCATTTTTTTAAAATTATGTTTCATTTGTCCAGATTTAAATTGACAAAATGACAACTTTTGTGTTTTCAACCCAGTTTTACCCAGATCACAAAAATGCCCGCCCAGCCCTAAGTATTGGGTATTTTTTAGTGATTTTAGTTGGAAATGGTATGTTTTACTATTTTCCACATTATTATACATTTAGTTTTTCAATTTTGGTTCAAAAAGTGCATGTTGTGCAAAAACAATGCATGGTTGTCTTGTATTTATGAAATATCCACCTACATTAATAAAAATGCAAGCCAAACCCTCTTATTAAATGTTTATAGTAAATGGTTTTGGAAATTGGATGGATAGATATATTTAGAAGACTATCCTTGTGTTAATTTTATATAACCTAACCTCGTATGCTCAGAGTCGACCTATGAAAGGTGCAATTTTAACCTTTTTTTACTGTTATGGACACTTGGTGTAAAATGCAAGCCATAAGCATAAACATGCAACCTAGGAATGCATAGCAGTCAAATTGAACATGAATGACTAAAATTGTAAGTATCTTGGACAAATTCAAAATTAATGATTGAAATTCTAAGTTGTTACGTAAAAAATAGTGTGTAAATATTCAAAACTGGGCTTAGGAAAATGCACGCCACAGTCCGTACAATTGTCATAAGTTGAAACTAACACAATGGGGTTGAAGATAGATATATATTTGACAAAATCCTCTTTCATTTTTTTAAAATTATGTTTCATTTGTCCATATTTAAATTGACAAAAAGACAACTTTTGTGTTTTCAACCCACTTTACCCAGATCACAAAAATACTCACCCAACCCTAAGTATTGGGTATTTTTGAGTGATTTTAGTTGGAAATGGTATGTTTTACTATTTTCCACATTATTATACATTTAGTTTTTCAATTTTGGTTCAGAAAGTGCTTGTTGTGCAAAAACACTACATGGTTGTCTTGTATTTATGAAATATTCACCTACATTAATAAAAATGCAAGCCAAACCCTCCTATTAAATGTTTATAGTAAATGGTTTTGGAAATTGGATGGCTAGATATATTTATAAGACTATCCTTCTGTTAATTTTATATAACCTAACCTCGTATGCTTATAGTTGACCTATGAAAGGTGCAGTTTAACCTTTTTTTACTATTATGGACACTTGGTATAAAATGCAAGCCATAAGCATAAAATGCAAGCTAGGAATGCATAGCAGTCAAATTGAACATGAATGACTAAAATTGCAAGTATCTTGGACAAATTCAGAATTAATGACTGAAATTCTAAGTTGTTACGTAAAAAACAATGTGTAAATATTCAAAAATGGGCTTAGGAAAATACACGCCACAGTCCGTACAATTGTCATAAGTTGAAACTAACACCATGGGGTTGAAGATAGATATATTTTTGACAAAATCCTCTTTCAATTTTTTAAAATTATGTTTCATTTGTCCAGATTTAAATTGACAAAATGACAACGTTTGTGTTTTGAACCCAGTTTTACCCAGACCACAAAAATGCCCGGCGAGCCCTAAGTATTGGATATTTTTGAGTGATTTTAGTTGGAAATGGTATTTTTTACTATGTTCCAGATTATTATACATTTAGTTTTTCACTTTGGTTCAGAAATTTTGTGAAAAAACACTACATGGTTGTCTTGTATTTATTAAATATCCACCCACATTAATAAAAATGCAAGCCAAACCATCCCATTAAATGTTTATAGTAAATGGTTTTGGAAATTGGATGGCTAGATATATTTAGAAGACTTTCCTTTTGTTAATTTTGTATAACCTAACCTCATATGCTCACAGTTGACCTATGAAAGGTGCAATTTTAACCTTTTTATACTGTTATGGACACTTAGTGTAAAATGCAAGCCATAAGTGAAAAATGCAAGCTAGGAATGCATAGCAGTAAAATTGAACATGAATGACTGAAATTGCAAGTATATTGGACAAATTCAAAATTAATGACTGAAATTCTAAGTTGTTACGTAAAAAACAGTGTGTAAATATTCAAAAATGGCCTTAGGAATGTAAATATTCAAAAATGGCCTTAGGAAAATGCATAGCACAGTCTGTACAATTGTCATAAGTTGAAACTAACACCACGAGGTTGAAGATAGATATATTTTTGACAAAAGTCTCTTTTAGTTTTTTAAAATTATGTTTCATTTGTCCATATTTAAATTGACAAAATGACAACTTTTGTGTTTTCAACCCAGTTTTACCCAGATCACAAAAATGCTTGCCTAGCCCTAAGTATTAGGTATTTTTGAGTGATTTTAGTTGGAAAATGTATGTTTTACTATTTTCCACATTATTATACTTTTAGTATTTCAATTTTGGTTCAGAAAGTGCCCGTTGTACAAAAACACTACATGGTTGTCTTGTATTTATGAAAATAACACCATGGGGTTAAAGCTAGATATATTTACATTTATTAATAAAATTTTATATTGTTAGGTGTAATCTATATGGTGAATTCTACTATTTAATGCATATGAATTATGTATTTGTTCCATTCAATTATGTCTGGTATATTATTGTTATGTTATAATTGGTTTTTCTTTTTGAATAATTTTTTCATTGTATATGAAATTTGTAAGTTTGAAATGATAAAATACATTTCCTAGCATGTGGGT
Source organism: Pseudotsuga menziesii (assembly GCA_001517045.1). Taxonomy (NCBI): domain Eukaryota; kingdom Viridiplantae; phylum Streptophyta; class Pinopsida; order Pinales; family Pinaceae; genus Pseudotsuga; species Pseudotsuga menziesii. Next base: position 117,927 of record LPNX011209772.1, on the reverse strand, counting down.
TATTGTGAAGATGTTTTTATATTGTCTTCAAACTGTCTGAAAAACCTCTTATTATAGCCTTCTAGATATGGTTGGATTCACCATACAACACTCTAGAGATCCACACTCTCAGAATATTTTTATCATTATCCTATGAGCTGTGGGGGGCATTTCCCTAAGGTCGGTTATGCAGATTTTACCAATAATTCCATACTTGATTTTTTTATTATCTTCTCCTAGGCTCAGACTAATTTCCCTAAACCACATTTTCCATGCTACTTGGACCAATATTCCCAAACTTAGCCAATTTCTTGATTTTAACTAATTTGCCTTATTTCTCTAGAACGATGTCATAATGCAACAATGATTTCAACTTCATTTCACATCATCATCTATGCCATGCCATGCCATGCGGGAATCATACTTAGTGCAGACATCAACCTTAATGCGGGCATCACTTATCCCCTTTAAAACACTTAGCCATTTTTTCTTTGTCTTTAGTAAGCAAAATAAGATTTTTCTTCTATTTTCGCAAGTTGATATTTTCCTTATTTGGTCACCATAAGAAAAACCAAGAGCATGGATAGATATCCATTTCAACAATGAACATGATCATATCATCTGATGAATTTTATCATCAAAGGAACGCCCCCTTTCAATCATTTCGAAGTGGTCTCTCAGACTTTTTGTCTAACACTTGAGCAGTTCTCTTCAAACCCTAGGTCACCAAGGTGATTTCATTTTTCCTTCAAATTTGGCAAGTGATATTCCCAATGGGTATAGTTCAACAAGGTGAGTCCAGAAAAACCACTTTCATCTTTAGTAGCTTCTTTCTCTCTCCTTGGCGAGCATTTTTCTGGAGTAGTGAAAATATGGCTAAGAGGCACTTTTGGCACTGTTGATATCTTCTTCCTGAAAGACTTTTTGGTTAGGCTAATTTATTTTTTGGATGCACCATACAAGTTTCTAGAGGTCTACACTCTCATAATATTTTTATCATCAACCCATGAGCTGTGGTGGGCATTTCCCTAAGGCCTGTTAGGTATATTTTACCAATAATTCATACTTGGACAATTTTTTATCTTCTCCTAGGCTTCGTCTAATTTCCCTAAACCACAATTTTGGCAGGTCCATAAATTCTTCTTCAGTGTCTCTTTGGACAAACTGAGACCATGTTTTAGTAGACAAAACAACATCCTACAATATATCCATGTGGTGCGGGCATTTTCTTCAACAAACCATTTGTGGCGGGTATCCTCTTAAGGCTACTAGGACCAACATTCCCAAACTTAGCCAATTTCTTTCTCTCTCCTCGGCGGGCATTTTTCTGGAGCAATGAAAATATGGCTGAGAGGCACTTTTGGCAGATTGATATCTTCTTCCTGAAAGACTTTTTGGTTAGGCTAATTTAATAGTTGGATGCACCATACAAGTTTCTAGAGATATACACTCTCATAATATTTTTATCATCAACCCATGAGCTATGGCGGGCATTTCCCTAAGGCCTGTTAGGCATATTTTACCAATAATTCATACTTGGACAATTTTTGATCTTCTCCTAGGCTTGGTCTAATTTCCCTAAACCACAGTTTTGGAAGGTCCATAAATTCTTCTTCAGTGTCTCTTTGGACAAACTGAGACCATGTTTGAGTAGACAAAACAGCAGCCTACAATATCCCCATGTGGTGTGATCATTTTCTTCAACAAACCATTTGTGGCGGGCATCCTCTTAAGGCTACTTGGACCAATATTCCCAAACTTAGCCAATTTCCTGATTTTCACTAATTTGCTATTTCTCCTGAACGATGTCATAATGCAACAATGATTTCAAATTCATTCCACATAGTCATCTATGCCATGCGGGCATCATCCTTAGTGCGGGCAGATTGATATCTTTGTACTGAAAGAATTTTTGGTTAGAATAAATATATGGTTGGATACACCATACAAGAACTAGAGATCTACACTCTCATAATATTTTTATCATCATCCTCTAAGTTGTGGCAGGAATTTCCCTAAGGAAAGTTAGGAATATTTTACCAATAATTCCATACTTGGACAATTTTTTATCTTCTCCTAGTCTTGGTCTATTTTCCCTAAATAACAGTTTTTGCAATTTTTGTAGGTCTAATTTCCCTAAACCACAGTTTTTTCATGTTGGGCGTGCATTTGAGTAAAGCAATCCAAAATTGACTTGCTTCAGTAAAATCCACACACATGCCTGATTTGATTTTCCCATACCTCAACCTGTCATACACGTGCTAAATTTATTGAATGTAAAATATGTCATATAATCATATATACCTGTAAATGGTAGTTTTCACTTTTCCCTACATGTCATATTCTGAACTTTCAACCGAGTGTCAAATATGTCATTTAACAAACCATCAAATTCCATGATTCGATGAACCTGAATCGAGTTGAATTCTGACTGCATTGAGAATGATTGCATCACCCAAACGTGAAATAAACATTTCATCATGATTAACCTTTTTTCCCCACCTTTCAATTATTCTAAGGGCCAACACAGTACACATATCCAGATTTTGTCTGGCCCCATGGATTCCTTCCTTGCAGCTGCAGTCAATTATCAATCATGTTGCTTCTTATGTAATATTGATAAATAGGGGCCACTGTTATCAGTAGGCTATGAAGTATTCAATCCATTCTCTATGTTGGTTAATTTTTGTCCAGTATGGTCGCAGATGTGCACAAATTTGAGTTCATTGATAGTATGAGTGAAATGGGTAGAATTGGAGACAGTCTCATCCGGGTTCGATGGATTTCATTGGCAGTTCGATTACATATTATTTTTTTTATGTTCGTTTGACATTCCTTTACCATCACTCAGTGAAGTACTTCATGCACTGAGTCATCACCCTATCCCTCTTCAACAACCCAAGCATTCTCTCTTGGTGGCATAGAAGGATTGATTTATTCAATTCCAGCTTTTAATTTGTCCACACTAGATAGGTATTGTTCGCTGAGCCATATTTTTCTATGGCATTTCTCTCTTCCTTACCATTTTCTTATTTCATTGGTATTTCCCTTTTCTCCTTAGATATCTCTCATGCACTGTGCATCTCTATTATAATTCTTCTCTACTCGCATCTCCAATCTAGATAATTGGAATGCAACTTCCTCTTCTACTCCCTTTCTACCCCTGGTGTTGAAACATGTCCACTTCAACCCTGTTTTCCCCCCTCTGTTGCACTATTGTGTTTTCCTTGTTCCACAGTAGTTGGTATCTTCGTTTGAAGCCAGTAAAGTATAGTATAGGATGGGTTGGCTCGTGGGTGAATTGACATTTCAGTTTCACTCAAATGAAATCCACTTGTAACATGGTCAATCCGACCCTTGAGGTCTATAAATAGAATTTAATAGGTAGTAGGGACAGTTATTATTGAAGGAGTTGTTTGATGTTACTGATTCAACTGTTAACTATCCCTCTGCTCTATAATGAAAGCATAATATAATAAAAAATGCTCTTGGGCCCCTTTTAAACTTTTCTTGAGCATCGATCTGGTTATATTTTTGCATTATCTATGTATTTTTCCTCGGAATGTATTATATATGTTATGTTCTCATTTATTAATTTCTGCAAGGAACGATGATGATTTATATTATACTAAAAAAGAAATAGATGATACAAACTTGCAGATCCATGAGATTGGTTTCCAAACTATTATGCCCGTTAACAAGAAACCAACATTTACAGTTGTTCTATTCTCATTTCAAATGTTGGATGCATTCTTATTTCACAATAGAAGTTTAATTTATGTCTGAAATTAAAACTATACTAGTCTAATTAGGTTTTTGTATGCAAACTTCCTAATGTCATACCTACAGTGTACTTCGATTGGAATTGGTGTGCATATTTAGTTCTGGCCATGAAAAATTGGAAAATACTATCAATTGTTGTTTTGGATGACTTGGATTTTACTGTAGATCTTACAATTTACAGAAATGAGTACAAGAGTTTGTAGAAAAGGTTGGTATGTCTATGTTATAGTGCAATTTATTCAATATAGCATGAAATGATGATCTGTCACTTCATTTGTAGAATATATTTCAAGAATATTTCATATGTCAATTCATTTGTAGAATATATTTCAAGAATATTCCATATGTAAATTCATTTGTAGAATATATTACGAAGAATATATTTCATCATTTGTAGTTTCATACACACTTATCAATATGGGTTGCACATTAAACTCTCTTAGATATAGGCAAAATGCACATATGGATTACACATTACACTTGTATTACACATTAGAAACACATTAACTATATCAAAATATATGCATTGCCAAGAAATACTGACAATTTATATTACAACAATATTAGTATGTACATAGACATCAAATGTACACCATATTATTTTAGAAATATAGGCTGCTTGGGAGGTTTTTGCAATTCATCCCTTTTAGAATAAGTAAATTCACTATAGCTTCTCTTGCCTTTTCCAGAACCCTCCAGTTCTACAGAAGCTTCATCAGTCATATGCTTTAATTGTTTTTCTTGCTCTTTCACTTTGGTTGCAAGATTTATCACTTTTGTATGCAATCTATCTTTTTCTTCTAGGAATTTCTTCAACATCTCTACATTATTATTTTTCTGATTTGAGTGCTCATCTTCCTTTATTTTAAGATCATCGTTTGTCCACTTCAAGATTCAGGTCATATTGAACTGCACTTAATTTTATCTTGACCTATTGTACCTTCTTCTCGAGCTCTTGTGCCCTCAAATCGCTATCAGATGGAGTATACAAAATTGCTTCTTCCACAGGTTTATTCTGCAAAGATTTAATTTGGGATTTCAAATCTTGTAACTCGCTATCACATCCTAAATGTAGTGTTTTTCCATTCTCCAATAGTTTTTGGTGAAGGTCTCTAATTTCGGCCTCCTTCTCCTCTAATTTCGGTCTCTTCTTCTTCAATGTTGGATCTGATGAGCCAAATGTAAACTCTACAACATTAATTGTTGAAGCAGCTTCATTCAAGGTCTTCTAACACTGTTGCAAGGAATTTTGAAACTAGAGTAAGCTCTACATAGTTACATCACCTAGTTTTGTATTGCCAAAAGGTTTTGGTGTGATGGCCCTTTTACCCTCCACTTTGGATTCGTTTGTTGTGCTGACCTTTTTACCCTCAACTGTTGATTCTTCTGGAGTGCAGACCTGTTTACCCTTGGTTGTTGATTCTTCTCGTGTGCAGACTTGTTCACCCTTGACTATTGATTTTTTTGGTGTGCAAACTTGTTTACCCTTAACTGTTGATTCTTCTGGTGTGCAGACATGTTTACCCTTGATTGTTGATTCTTCTGGTGTGCATACTTGTTTACCCTCGACTATTGATTTTTTTTCCTCTTCCAACACTTTTAGCCTCGAGAGTTGCTAATATCCTTTCAATTCTCTTTTTTTGTAACAACTCATTTTTATTTTTAATTGTTTTATTCAATTTATCCAATCTTGCTTCATATTCTGCAGTCTCATTTTGTTGTTTAAATATCATTTCTCACAATGCCCTTTGAAACTCAACCTTCAAACCTGCAATAAATGTTTCTTTCTGCTTCAATTCTTGCTAAATTTCTGCTTCCTTACCAAATACAGTCTTCAATGGTGGCATGTTCAAAACTTCAGGCCTGTTTTTAGCTCATTTTCAAGTCTCCCTATAGTTTCCTCATCTTTTTTCTTTTGAGCCTGATACATGTCTTTCAGTCTACCAAGGTCAGAAATCAATTCTGCTAGAACTATGGTAAATTTCGAACATTGATCCTTAATAAGTTGATCCTTCTGGCCAATTATTTTTTCAGTTTCCACAATTCTTTTCTCTAAACCTGTAACATGATGTACCAAATCAAGAATTTGGACATCCTTAGTTCTACGCAATTCATCGCTAGCTTTGAAGGAACCCCCCACAAGGTAGATTGTTCTTTGAAATGTACCATTTTATCAAATAAAGAAAAAACAAATCTACCATCAAAATAATATTTGGCATGAATTAGGTCTTCATCACTCATTGGTGAACAGTCCATATCATTGTTCACAAATTCCTCCCATTGATTTGCATTTTATTTTCCATGCATTCCAACCAAAGTTGTGACAACAACATCTTCTTCAAGGGAAAGTGAAGGCATGTCGTTTCCCACAAGTTCCATATTGTCCTCTAAAGGTTGGCCGATCTTCTTTTTCTGGTTGAGTCACCCGTTGAAGAAGTAGAGTATGACTGATCTCTCTAGTTTTGGATATGGTTGATAAAGAAATCTGGGCTCAATCCGCGCTCAATAAATCACCAAGAACCTTGTCGCAAATATAGAAAATGTGCTGAAAATGCATGAGTTGACCCGCGCATTGAAAGCTGGCATTGGTTTGGTGGGTGTGCAAAGATAGACATATATCGTCGATATAGAGACAAACTTTCGTAAAAAATTAAAAACATCGATATTGCCATGGTTTTTCTGCCATGATAAAAAAATGAAGTATTAATCCACGAATGTTGAAAACATGGAAATATTTCATGGAACTTTTGAGCCATATGTACTAGTGAATCTATGTTTGTCACTTGCTTCACTCGTTTTGAACGACCACCGCCACTCGCAGAACGACGAGATCATCCACACTGCTTGGACATAATATGATGTTTCAGATGCAGAAAAAAACTTAGAAAAGGAAGATGCAAGTTTTTGCAACAAAATATCATAAAAACAAAAGTGCCACAAGACACTGCCAACCAACCAAGAAATAGCTGAATGAAATAAGGCACAAAGCCTAATAATCACACTAAAACCATCGCAATAGACCGCAGCCATTAATGGAAACAAAATATTGTTGTACCACTTCAAATGACAACCGCGTCAAATCATGGCTTAGCTGTACTGACAAAAATCCCTCGACAAGGACAAATTAATGTCGTATCGAATGACATGAAAAAGGACAAATAGGATTATCTGTATCACTCATCGTGCATATACAAAAATTATTATAAACCCTGAAGAGAAACAAGTTACATAGAAATAATACCAACAAAAACAATGAACTCCTTTTTCACAACGACTATTTAACCGATCAACTGCATGTTGCCTTCTTGGGTCCTATACAATCATCGGATACAATAACAACAATATTTAATTAATGATCACATATGATGTTTTTGCAATCGTATCGGTAATTGCCAATTTTTAATTTTGTTACATCCCAGTTATTTTTAATTTTTAATTTTCGCGGTTCTTATATCCCATAATCAGGTAGGGACAGAGCATGCACTTTAGGTGTGGAAAAATGTGGCATGGATTTGATCGGTTAAGTACACGTTCTGAAAACACTCAGGCTTTATTTTGTCTTTTCATATGGATTTGATATGTACCGTCTTTTTTCGTCAGGTGGAATGCGTGTTTTCATGAAACTTCTATCTGTTGTGTGGTAGAGTTCCAGTTTACACAGCAAGACCCATTTCATTAATGGCTAATGAATGTAGAATAGGACCATAAGACCCGCTTCAATAATGCATAATTACTGCAGAATAAGTGAAAATATTCTCGGATGACAAGCAGAGCATGGTTCTGCCACAATACCCCCAACTACTATCCATTTACCTGTAGAGAATTTAATGTTGTTGCAACACGCTTGATCACCTTTGAATCTCGAACAAATCAACATCCAATAATCATCATACTTGCTGCAACCACATTAAATGCTCCACTGCTCAATAGATTGTTGTTGCCGTCAATTCCCTCCTTGCCAATTTGACTCTCATTATCCGCATCCAGAGTTAAAGTTCACATTTATTAATAGAAATAATTGTTATTATTTAATCTATTAACTTCATATACCATTAAAAACAAATAAGAAACATCTCCATGTTCTGATTTGCGATATTCGACATTTTAGAATCTGCAAAAAAAAATTTCCAAGAAGTAAAACTCAAAAATCCGAAATGCGATATTTGACATTTCAGAATCCGAAAATACTATCTTTTCCAAGAACCATGTTATATTCTCTGAGATTTCGGATTCCGAAAACGCTAGGCGTCAAAATCCAAAAAATCCAGAAAACCTAAATTCAAATACAAACATCTGCATGCTCATATTTCCAATTGTCGATATTTCTTAATTTCGAAATCAAGAGCCTATTTTTTCCAATAAGAAACATGCTATGATCCGAATATTTCCTCAGAATTTATTGTGTCGGACTTTATTTTGTCTATTCCTACTCTTTCCGCCTAACTTCTTCCTCCCCCATGGAATACATGCTATAGAAAAATAAATTTTATATAATCGAAAAAGCCTCTACGGGACCAGAAGATTCAGCTTTAGCTTCAAGCTTTCATATTTCAAATTTAAGTAAAAATTTCATATTTCTAAAATAGTTATTTTATTTATTTTTAATTATAAATTCATTTAAATGGAAAATATATCAATTTCATGAACATATAGCCATAAATTCAAACAAAATTTATAAAAAATATAAATTATTAAATTTTGATAAATTAATTGTATTTAGTTAAAAATTGAGATTTAAAAAAAAGCGATTAGCAATATATATATATATATATATATATATATATATATATATATAAAAGTTTAAATGAAAGTGAACTTGTATTAATTTAACAATTAATAAAAAAATCAATAATTAACAGAAAAAATATCTCAAAACAAAAAAAAGAATCATATTAATAAAAAACAGAGGATTTAACAGATTTTAGAATAACAACTCCAAAACAAAACTTCCGCATTTTTGCAACATAACCAGAAATGCTATCTTTCAATTTCCAATTTTGCAACATAACCATAAATCCTATATGTTCAAATAGGAACATGTCGGTGTTCCTATTTCCCACACTTGCGAATCTGATATCTCGAATTTCACACTTTTTTTTATTGTTTGGAATCCTCTGCTAAGTTCATGTAGTGACCTTGCAGCTTTAGAATAAGTTCTTTCCCTAAAACAAGTATATCATAAATACAAATACCTATAATTTTATTGATATAACAACACAGATCAGTCCTCAAACAAAAGTAAGAAAATTACAAAAACAAAATCTACTTACGGACATAGAGTATATTTTATTGTATTTTCAAAAATATATTAACATCCCCTTTAATTTTCAACAATTCCACACAACAGATTGGTTTTAAATTTTTAATTACCATAAAAACAACAATATTCAAAAACTATTTAAACTACATAACTAATATCATAAATCGAACACTTAATTTGTTTCTTCTTGACTCCCACTTTTCGCTTAAAGTAAACTCAAAGCAATAACTACTATAACAACAAATGTTTGGTTTTTGACATTCATGTAGAGCACTAAATAAATTGCAGTTTTCAGAGACAGATAGATATTTTATGCATATAAAAGTGAATTTTTCACAAATAGAATGGGGATATATTGAATTTGTCAAAAAAAATCACTTTTCCATGCATAAAACGTCTATCATAACTGTATAATGACACTTAAACAAACTGAGTAATCATTTCAATATAAAAATACTCCATGGTATAACAAATAAAGAAAAATAATAATTAATGTTCACACATGCAAATCAAGATTATTTCTTCCAACTTACTTTAGAAAACTTGATAAAATCAAGTTGCAAAGAACAATATCCAAAATGTTAAAAACACACAAATTTTATATGCATAAAATATCTATCTATCTCTGAAAACTGCAATTTATTTAGTACACTACATGAATGTGAAAAAGTGCATTGTTCACAAATAGATTAGGGATCTATCGAATTTGTCAAAAAAAATCACTTTTCTATACATAAAACCTCTATCATAACTGTATAATGACACTTAAACAAACTGAGTAATCATTTCAAGATAAATATACTCCAGGATATAACAAATAATGAAAAATAATAATTAATGTGCACACATGCAAATCAAGATTATTTCTTCCAACTTACTTTAGAAAACTTAACAAAATCAAATTGCTAAGAACAATATCCAAAGTGTTAAAAACACACAAATTCAAACTACCCAATAACAAAATGTCTATTTGTCTTCAAATAAGATTACACAGTTACGAGAATAGTTTCTATGTTTCCAATAGGGCAGAAACCCACTTGCCAAATAGCTCCAAAATCTCATCCACTTCCTGAAAATGAGCACTCCTCAACTGAATTTCGGTCTTGCAAATTTTGGAAGAAAACTCCTCCCGTGTCACTTTTTTCCATTGTTTAATGAACACCTTTATCCGAGCTATTGAAGCATGAGGAGCTTTCATCCATTTCTCAATTTCTTGCACTGTCCGCTGACTGATTTGTTGGATCAACTCTTTTGAATCATCAAACTCCTTTTGAACTTCTTCCAAATGAAGTTGGTGAGAAGGTGCCTCATTGATAAGATCCAAAATAGGAAAACTCAAATACGTTAGCAAATTCTTTGAATATGACCACCTTTGTACACAAACCATTTGTCCTGATTTTATTAAATCTTCAATAGAATCACAGACACCCTCCCATGTATGAATTGCAACTTCAGTTGTAACTTGTTTAAAACTGGAAAACCATAAGGTCTTTCCTTAATATAATTTTTCCAACTTGTTACTTGCTCTAAAGCAGCAGATGCTTTTTTTATGCAGTCATGGCGATCCTCAACAGTTTCAAAATGTTTGCTAAACTTGTCATACAACCCTTGCATCTCATCAAAAGAAGTATACAAATCTATCGCAGCCTGTCAGAACTCTTCCTGCAATCTACAGAGTACTTGTTTGAAATCCTCAGGTGTCATATCTAGAAAACATGACGCTTTCAAACCTACTTGAGCATCTTTCAACTGCTGATTGACAAGAGCATTTTGCTCTACTCCTTGCTGATTCACAACCTATGCATTCTCAAGCTGGTGCTTCAATTCTTTAGCTTTCATCTTCCATTGCTCCACTCTATCTTGATGTTCTCGTTTCAACTTACCAATTACTTGTTGATACATGTTTTCTGCATCTGCTAACTCCCATTTCAACTTGTCTAGTTCCTTCTCTTTTTCACCAAAATCCAAACTTAATTATGAAACCGTGTTAAAATTAGCTCTAGTGAAAACTCCCATGGCAGCTGTTGCGTCCACTACTTCTTGAGGAAGATTAATTGTATCTTCCTTCCAAATAACTTGACTAAGGAAAGACACATGTTTTCCTGACCCATGTCTCACTTTCTTCGATCCCCTTTTAACCACAACTTTATTCTTTTTACTCCAATAATATTTGCCCATCGATACCACTGCATCTTCTCCAAAATCTGCTATCACTTCTGATGATTAATTCATCTCGTGTTGGATGGTAACCAACGAATCAATTTCCATTTGATTTATAGGAATATCTATTCTAAGTGGGGCAATGTCCATAGGACTTGAGACAGAGGTAAAGGTGAGTGATGTAATAAAACTAGACATAGGAAAATCTTCCTTTTTAGAAATACCCATAGAGATAGAAGGAATGTTGTCCTCAAACAACTGGGGAATTGACGATGTAGGACACGTATAGATGAGTGAATTAACTGAAAAAGTGGGCATGCTAATAGCAGCTCCATTTATTGACGACAAATTTACCTCAGAAAAATTAAGCTGGGAACATGATGAACCTAACATACTCGGAAGTGTTTCCATTTTCAACATAGTTATAACAACCTCAGGATCTTGTTCCACATCCATATTATCAATCTCAATCTGACCTGAAGATAAGCAAATTACCTTCTCTGCAGAAGCATCTTCGACATGAGTCTGCTCTTTCTTGGCAATTGAGATCGAAGGCAATTGGGTCTGCTCTTTTTGTGCTTCTACTAGTTCAAGTTGTTCACAACCTGTTTCAATGACAGCCTGTTCTGGCCCTTTCTGTAGTGTATCTTCCATTGTGCCAATACAGAAGCTGGATGAGCCTTGAAGAACACGTTTCCCTTTGTCCTTCGGTTGAGCAACAAGAGCAACATCAGAACTTGTTGCATCCTCTCTCGCTTCTTGTTTTGTCTTCTCCTTTTAAAGATCTTCTTTTATTTTTAGTTTATCTCCTCTTTCTCCAACAATTTTTTTCTTAAGATCCTTTTGATACTTGTACATAATCAACTTCCTCTCTGGATCAGTAATTTTATCCATTTCCTGCTTAAAATTGATAGCTCCTGGAAACATGGAATCATCAGGTTCATTTTCATGAACATATTCCAATTTCAAGTGCTCATAGATCAGCCAAATATCCTATTGGGTCATGCATTCTTTTGAATGCCTCCCCCAAGTTCATAGTATAAATCTCCTTTCCCACCGAAGACGCATGAGAAAGACTCTATAGCGTAAGGTTGCCAATATTCACGGGAAATTTCGGCCAGCTCTTCTTCTTATGTTTGCTCAACTTGGGTGAAACGCCATTAATAACACTCTGATATGTGAATTCTTGAAGCACCATTCAGTCTGGAACAATTCTAGGAAACAAATGAAATATATTACTGCCCCAAATTCTTATGTAAGAGAAAAATTGTCCTACATACCAGTTGCCAAAAGATGAAATCATTTCCCTAACACTTTTAGAGAATGCAGGAGCATCATATTTAAAAATATTGTAGTACATTGACCCGAGAAATAGGTCACAGAGTTCATAAACCCGAGGGATAAAATTGTCCTCCCACATATCAGTGCAATATATATGAACCGATGGATATTTTTCCGTCCAATTCCAATTTAGAGCCGGGAAAGCAGTCGACAGACAAAATGCATCCATTACAAACACTGACATATAAAAAGATGGTTTACGATTGTCAGGGGTTTTCTTATATTTTTCAATTTCCTCACGCAAATTAAACGACAGAATTTGCACCCAGTTGAACGGATGACCTGTAAGCAATATATGGTTTGCTAGAGGAACCCACTTCGTTTGGAATGAAGAACAATTGGGTAAACCATATAACCTGCAAATCATAGCGCAAAACAAGGAAAACGGTTCCCTGAACCAAGATACAGGATATGCAGGAAGTGAAACAGGAATATCAAGCATTGGATCTTGCAGGCAAAATTTCACCACTTGTTCGTAATTAAAATTGGCATGACTTTCCTCGACAAATTTTGATGAGAGAAGTTGCTTGAGAGTTGGCAAAGAATAAGCCCTAGAAAAAATATCTGGACGAAACGAAGCAATAATGACATTATGGATATCATTAAATATTCTTTCCTCGAGGTCTACGTGATCCAATGCCCACATAACAGGGTCTGTGTAAGGCAGAAATGGCGACGTGGCACCAACGTGATGTAGCTGAGAATTGCATATCTGAAGGTATGCAAGTTGGTCATGATTAATAGAGGACAAGCCATTATTGTCAAAAATAGTGTAAATTCTAGACCACTCTATAATTAATCTCTCAGACACATAACCACTGGTGTCAGTAAAAACATCGGCATTAGGATATTTGTTTTTCTACTCTGAAAGAGAACTTTTAGATATCGTATTCCTGCTTGTGGTAGATACCTTCTCTGATTGAATTTTAGCAACCATGTCTAACAAAAACCTAGGTTAAAATTTACTAGAAAAAAACAATCACACGACAGAAACTTACAGGTGTAAACGCTTAGAAAGTTACAACTGCGACCGTTGTAACATACAACATATGCACTGTAAAAAAACCCTCACCAAACTCAAAAAAGCATCAATAAAAATGGTAAAAACCCTAAATTCGAATATTAAATAAGCGAACTCAAACAGCCAAAAAGAAATATCGAAAATGGAGAGTAGGGAATATCAGAAATCGGGAATAAAGAAAGAAGACAAAATTCTGCATTCCGAGATCCACTTCGAGTTTTCGATAATAAAAAATCGACAAAAAAGATAAATCATAAATCAAGCTATATTGCCCATATCCAATAAGAAAAAAAATCATTGGAAATCAGGGAAACAGAGACTTGGGACTTAGTAGAAAAACAAAGTTGTCTTTCTCATTTTCGATATTACGAACATCATAACTCCGAAATCGAGAAAAGAGATGTTGATTCATAACGTTTAGGTTACAATTTCCATAGTTGTGACGCACAGGATATCCACTGTAAAAAAACCCTCACTAGACTCAAAAAGCATCAATAACAATCGTAAAACCCTAAATTTGAAAATCAGGAATAGGGAATATCGAAATATCGAAAATCGTGAATAGGGAAAGTAGACAAAATTATTAACTACAAATGAAAAATCACCATTCCTTGATCCACTTCTCGTTTCCAATACTCGAAAAGCGACAAAATAGATAAATCATAAATCGATCTATATTGCCCATATCCGATAAGCAAAATGTCAAATCGGAAATCGGGAAACACTAACATTTGATAGACCAATCAAATTGACAATACGAAAACAGATTTGTCTTTCTCCTTTCCGATATTTCAAATATCATAAATCGGAAATCGAGAAAACATATGTTTATTCATAACGATCAATTGTCTGATTTCCGGATTTTTTCTTTTCCATAAAAAAATATAGCATAAAATAGAAATCTATTTGTCTCGTATTTTTTTATTATCTTACTATCTCATTATAACTAATTCTCTAACAAAAGTTTTAGTTGCAAAAAGACACAATATTTTTACCCCCTCGACGTTTCTTTGCACCTCTTGGTGCAAATGCTAGTAAAAAACTAATAAAGACATTGTATATATGTATTTTCAACTTGTTAAATCATATCTATAAAATTAATAAAAAAATTGTACTTGTTTTCATATGTACTTTATAAATACTGGAAAAAAAAATTGCATTGTATTTTTTTTTTAATTTTAATATTTATATGTAGTTTGACCATGGAAATACACATTACATCACTTTTTTTAAGCAAACAAAAGAATATTTTGAATTTAATTTTTTAATGATAAACTGTTTAGAAACATTATAAAATTGAATGATTGTTTTCAATCTATATAACTAATTGAAAAAGGTGAAAACAATAATCATGGATTAATAATAAAAGCACCATTTCAAATAAATTTTATTTTTATATTTTTTTAGTGTGACTCAAATTGGGTTCCTTGTGCTACTTCTATGTTCAATTTATTTTAGGCATGCACCCTTCTATAAGTAACCTTAATGATCTTGTGGTCAAAGTTATCCATTTACTGTAGAATGATTTTCTTATGAGAATATGTGAATTTGAACTTAATGATCTTGTGGTCAAAGTTATCCATTTACTATAGAATGATTTTCTTATGTGAGTTCAAATGCAAATATAATTAGTGTGGGTTTGAATTCAAATGTTATGGGAGGAATACCAATTGTTAAATGATGGGGAGAACATTGGAAATTACTTATTCATTTAAGGTTCAACCTCAACCTATGTTGTCAACTATGGATTAACCTATGTTGTAAACCATGGATTAAGGGACATATTTATAACTTTCAAAATATTTTTTACATTATAAAGACTTTGAATAAATATTTCCTTTGAATATTTAACAATAAATCTAGGCTACAAAATAAATTCTCTCCATTATTATAAATAAAAAAACCTCAACTTCCTTGGTCAATTCCCTCCAACCCTCAACCTCCGTTGTCAATTCCCTCCACTATTAGAAATAAAGGAACTCTCAACCTCCCTTATTAGAATGACGAGGTTGGATAATCTTGATACCTTTAAGTTTAATGTCCACATGTAAAAAGCAAAGGTTCCTCATTTTGGGTTTAGCTATTAGCCTTCCATTTATTTACCCCTAAATTCTTCCCATTACTATCCTCCACCATAAACATATTCAATAAATTGTAAGGACAAAATCATAAACATATTTTGTATTTGTTAAAACACATTTTCATTGAGATTTAATGGGATTAAGTTGGGAAAGATAAAAAACATTGGTTTGGTTTCGTGTAAAGTTTTCTCAATTTTTTGTATGAATTTTGATGGATTTTGATTTGGTTGTTGGAATTGATTTTCCAATCCATAGTCATAACATCAATGCCTATTAAAAAAATGCTTCACCCACTCAAGTTTCATTTCTTAAGATTTTGGAAGGAATTGATTTTCCAATCCATAGTCATAACATCAATGCCTATTAAAGAAATGCTTCACCCACTCAAGTTTCATTTCTTAAGATTTTTGAAGGATTTTTTTTGTTTGTAATAATGTTTCTTTTGATTAAGTAATTTAAGATTTTTAAATTTCTTTTTAATAGTTATAAAATATTCTAACATTTGTTTTTTATTTAAGTGTAATAACCAAGATTATATATTTGTTGTTTGTTGTTAAAGGGAAAAAGTATTTAACTTGCAATTTTAGATGGGGTTATACTAAGAAATGGATCCATTTGTTTGATTGAGTCCAATGATAGTAAAACCAATAATCTTATCATTGACCTAAAAATTTTGGTAAGCTAAGTGATTCCAAGGTGATGGACACAATTATTTGTATTAAGAATATTGTATGTGTATATGTCATCTTAAATAATGTTTTTTCAGTAATAGATTTTCAAATTTTCATCTCAATAAATGAAGGTATTTTTATATTCTTATTGAATATGGTCATCTCCTCCACATTTCATGATTTAGAAAAATGGGTAGAACTCACATTTTGATAGGCACAAATGAAAAGGATTTAGAGATCATTTATTCATTGTCCATATCTTGAGTTGAAAAACTTTACAAATATCACATAGTTTATGCACAATAATAAATTGAAAGGGATAATTATTAGATGCCCATTTTAAAGAAATGTTGTTGCAAGTTAAAGAATTGCTTCATCCTTGAGAAAATAGTCTACATAGTTATACTCCGAGTTGGTATGAAGATGTTGTATATGAATTGCCTTCCCTTCATTTCAAATAATAAAATATTTACCAAATATAGAGTAGGAAGGAGATAAATTCAAAATGAGATATTTTTTGTGGTTGCATCAAAGGTAATGATAATGAACCATCCTATGTTCATGAAGGATATATTAAGCTCTTCCTACATATTAATTATGTCACAACAATCTTGAGACAAAGCACAAACTTACAAGAGATTCAAGACAAATTAGGCATGAAATGACATAACGGTACTACAATAGGAGGTTGGAGCTCTGTATAATCAATAAGGGAATAAAATCAATAATACAATGTCATGCAAAATGCATGAATACCAAGACCATTTGAATTCAATGGAGGTCATTTGAATTGCATGGATATGTGTAGCTTAACTGACTGTAGCCACACTGAACACACTTAGTTAACCACTAATCTAGCCATGATTGACTCTAACTGAGTCCTAACTGAATCAGAGTGCAATAAAATACCGAGTCTAACTAAATGTAACTCAAGTACATGTCACTACATGTCAATTAGTATGTGGTAGCACATCATTAACTCTAGATAGCTCCGATGAAGTGAACTACACTGATACTGGTAATCAGAAGTTGTTGGAGGCGCATTAACTCACTCCAATTCACTCAAATCAGCCCAAAATAGACAGTGACATGAGGGAGGTGCCTTTACAACTCAGCTTAATTGATTGTTAGGTGAAACAAAAATCAGTTAGTTATTTGGTGCACTTATGACACTCAGATCACCCCAGAATTGCTCCCTGATTGAAGGAGGAAGCCTAGTTAGCCTCCTTGATTAAAGGAGGGCATGGGTTTGCTCATGTTGATGATGATGCCAATTGAGTCAATAAACTTAGGATAGTGGGTAATTAGGCCAAAATTGACCAAATAAAGTGTGTAAGTTGGATAATGACTCCAACACCCCCCCTTAAGCTATACTTGGGAGGAGTAAAAAAAATAATGCATGAAATACTAGGGCCCCGACAACAAGGCCATAGGTCGCCCTATACAAAAAAACTCTAACAATGCTCAAAATAAAATGCTAAGTGAGGAAAGAGGGAAACCCCAGTGGGAACCCCCCCCCCCTCAAGCTAAACACTGAAGAAGTAACTGATCACCGTGATGAAATCACCCCCAACAGTGAATGGAGGTAAGTGAAATTTTTCTCTGTAAATATCTTAGTGAAGATATTTGTAATCTGCTCATCTGTAGGGTAGTATTGCAGAACATTGGTCATGTCATGCACCAACTCTTTGATGTAGTGCATGTGTATCTCAACATGTTTGGTCCTCTACTTGGTAACTGGTTCTGTGGAGATCTTAATAGCACTTTGATTGTCACAAAATATGATTGTGGACAAAGCACTACCAATCCCAAACTCTGAAAGAACTCCTTGCAACCAAACAACTTGGATGCAAGCATTCACTTCTCCCTTGTAATCGACCTATGCTAAGGAGAATGAAATGGCATCCTTCTTTTTGATAGAACAGAAAATTGGGCCACCACCAAACATAAAGACATACCTGAAAGTGGACTTCTGATCTATGGAATCCCTTGCCCAACCTGAATTAGTAAAACCGACCAACTCTAGCTCAGAATCTGTAGCATAGTGAATGTCATAGGATCTTGTGCCCTGGATGTACTGAAGGATCCTCTTGGATGCATTCCAATGGAAATGAAACTATTGCATATATATTGATACAGCATTCATGGCATAACAAATATCAGTTTGTGCATGTGTCAAGTAAAGCAAGCTACCGATCAAATGGCGGTAAATTGTGGGATCCATGGGTGGAGTTGTTTTTCCCTCTTCAAGGATGATTCCTCAGAGGAAATGGAATGGTGGAGCCTTGATAAAAAACATGTTAAACTTCACTAACAGGTCTACAATATATTTAGACTGATTTACCATTATCCTATCAAAGTCTTGTGCAATTTCAAGCCCCAAAAACTGTTTTAACAGGCCCAAATCACTCATCTCAAATGCATCATGGAGGGAAGTTTTTATGAAAGAAATCGAAGCAAGTTTGCTTCCAGTTATCAAAATATCATCAACATATAAAAAAATGATAATAATATTACCATCATACTGCTGTAAATACACATTCGGATCATATTTGGATCTTTGGAAGTTTTATGAAAGTAGAAAGGCATCCATCTTGGCATACCATGATCTTAGGGCCTGTTTCAACCCATATAATGACTTCTGCAATTTTCAAACCAAAGAAGGATATGATATATATCCATCAAGATGCTTCATGTATATTTCCTCATCCATTTCTCCATGAAGAAAGGAACTCTTGACATACATATGATGCACCTCCCAGTGGTTGGATGCGGTAATGGCTAAAACCAGTCTAATGGAGTCCATCTTTGCCACCGGTGCAAAGGTATCATGATAGTCCACTCCTTGGACTTAGGAGAACCATTTTGCAACCAAAATTGCCTTATATTTGTATTTTTTTCCATCAGAAGCAACCTTTGTCCAAAACACCCACTTGCATTGAACTAATTTCCTCCTAGGTGGAAGAGAAACTAGCTCCCAAGTAGCATTTTTCCGAAGAGAATTAAACTCTTCGTCCATAGAAGCTTGCCATATCGGATATTTCCGAGAATGGTAGTAGGAATTAAGATTTGAACCAATCATTAAATAACAGGTCTTGGATAGCAATGAATCATGACGAGATAGAGAAATACCTGCTCTTTGAAAATCAGACCGGGTTCTTCTTGGATCAGCAGGATTTCCAATGTTTGGCCCGACGGAAGAGAGGGTATTTTTGGCCCAAGTTGGGAGATGTGTTTGCACTTCAGAATATTATTCTGAACCTGATATAACTTTCTCACTGATATCAGATATTAGATCTAGAAAATCAGATCCTTCACTTCCACTTTCATTACCCAAATTATTAGTAGAACAAGAGGGAATTTCAGCAGAATTTTTTTCAACTAGTTCTACCTCTTGGAGAGGCTCTTCAAATCAGACACTTCTTTCAATGAAAATTTGTTTGGTTCTGATATTCAGAAGCTTGAATCCCTTAGATTCTTTTGGATATCCAATGAACAAACATTTAATACTTTGCGGTTGCAAATATTTCCCCTTGTCATGCGGAATTCGGGCCCATGCAGTGGACCCAAACACCCTGAAAAATGACACATCCAACTTGTATGAAGCAACATTCATGTCCTCAGCCCATAAATTTGCAGCCAAACTCTTGGCTTCTAGCATGCAGGTGGTCATCTCCTTGAGGGCCCGATTTTTTCTCTCTACTACACCGTTCTGCTAGGGAGTGTAGGGAATGGAGTGTTGGATCTTGATCCCACTGTCTCAACATATTTTTAGCAACTCAGAATTGATATATTCCCCTCCTTTATCAAATCTTAGATATTTAATATTTCTCCCAGAGGCAGTCTCAACCAGTGCTTTCAACTCAATGAATTTTTCCAAAACTTCATATTTTTTCTTAATGAAGAAAACCCAAGTGTATCTAGAAAAATCATCTATGAAGGTGAGTACATATCGAGATCCATTCAAGGATGTGGTGGGAATAGGTCTGATGATATCAGAATGAATCAGCCCCAAGATACTTGATGCATGACTTGCCTTTCCCTAATCAAACTTGTGCTCAGGGCGCTTGCCCACAATACAACCTTTGCAAATTCCTTTGGAAGTTTTGATGGCTGGGAGGCCTTCAACCATGGAATTTTTTTGAAGTTTCTATAAGTAAGTTGAAGTTTAAATGACCAAATATCTCATGCCATAGTCTATTGACCTCATTTCCATGAGTCAGAAGAGCGGTGGGCTTTTCAACAGCCACAAAATGGGAAAACTCACAGGCCTTAGTATGATGGTTTGCTAAGCCAGTTGCAACAAGTTTCTCAGATGCAATCTCAGTGATTTCTACATCATTGGGGATGAAATTAACTCGATTGGGCACTCCCATATGAGTCATTTTATATACACTTAGGAGGTTGGAGGCCAAGGAGGGTACATATAGAACATCAAAAGAAATACCATGTTCAATATTTACCGTACCTTTTCCTTTCGAAATGATGGTAGAATCATCTCCCATGTGGATGTGAATTCTTTTGTCGGTATCCAAGGATGAGAAGGAATCTCTGCTTTCCATCATGTGATTTGAATCTACAGATTATATGAGGAGAGCATTGGGATTCGAGGTGCTTGCCATGAGAGAATGTCCTCTTTCTTGCTAGGTATCCCGATCTTGGTTATCTCTCTTCCAAACACTCTCCTAAAGATTGATATTGTTTCTCTCGAGGAGAGAATTCATCTCATCAAGATTCTTCTTCATGTAGTCATGTTCAGGTTGGAATCCCTTCCCACAATAAGAACACTTGACTTTATATTTTCCTTGGTTTCCTTTATTCTTGTGTTTCTTTGAGCCAGAAGACTCTTCTTGATGCTGGTTCTTTTCTTTAGGATTTGGAGCATCAAATTTAGCCTTTTGATTCTTCTGCTTCCCTTTACCCTTCAGATATTTTGGCCCTGAAGAAAACAAAGATTGATCTTTTGAGGATTTGAGGATCCCCATCGGTATAAGCTTGTCATACTCATTTGTGAGGGTCTTGATGAAGGCATTTTCCAATTTCGGGTTGTTAGCTTCCCAGTATAGAATGTTGAAACAAATACCGAATAGTCCGGACCAAGTTTTGCACTGCTTTAACTGGAGCACCAAATGTTTGAATTTTGTGAAAAATTCATTCATAGTTTCTAAGTTGCTTGGATTCAGGGAAATCAACTCATTCTCAACCTGATAGATCAGTAAATCATCTTGTTTATCCAACAAGAAAGCAAGATGATCCCGAATCTCCTTCGAAGTCTTCAATCCTGAGATGTGGAAAAGAAGATATTCAAAGATAGACAAGCACAAGAAACCATAAGCCTCATCCAGCTTATTCAAGTATTTTATCTTCTCCACATCATCATTAGGCTCTATTTCTATGTTCATTGTGACAGGGTAGATTTTTTTTGAATGGAATTGAATCTCCATGTCCTCCTTCCATTGGTGGTAATTGAAAGAGGTAAGAGGATCCAGAGTAGAAGCCATGGAGCTGCTGTAGTGAATGCACTCAAGAACTTGTGAAAACATGCAATCAACACAAAAGGGGAACCGTAAGGTCATACATCCTGCACATTTCAAGTTTTCATCACACCCAACATAACTGATCAAGAAATATTGATCAACAATTCCTTTACTCGGGGTATTAAGAGGTAAACCTTCGGCTTCTTGTGTAGTGCTGGAAATTTTGATCTTTTTAGTTAGTTTTGCATGCTAGATCCATCAAAAATCATGTTTTTCTGAAGAATGAGCTTCATCCCGTCGTGGATCTGATACCATATTAGTTATGTCACAACAATATTAAGACAAAGCATAGACTTACAAGAGGTTCAAGACAAACTAGGCATGAAATGACATAACGGTACTGCAATAGGACGTTGCAACTCTATATAATCAATAATGGAATAAAATCAATAATACAATGTCATGCAGAATGCATGAATACCGAGACAATTCGAATTGCACGGATGTGTGTAGCTTAACTAACTGTAGTCACACTGAACACACTTAGTTAACCACTAATCTAGTCATGATTGACTCTAATTGAGTCCTAGTTGAATCAGAGTGCAATAAAAGACTGAGTCTAACTGAATGTAACTCAAGTATATGTCACTACATGTCAATCAGTATATGGTAGTGTATCATTAATTCCAGATAGCTCCGTTGAAGTGAAATACACTGATATTGGTCATCAGAAGTTGTTGGAGGCGCATTAACTCACTCCAGTTCACCCAAATGAGCCCAAAATAGACAATGACATGAGGGAGGCGCCTTTACAACTTAGCTTAACTGATTTTTAGGTGGAACAACAATCAATCAACTATTTGGTGCACTTATGACACTCAGATCA
This sequence comes from Pseudotsuga menziesii, assembly GCA_001517045.1. Classification (NCBI taxonomy): domain Eukaryota; kingdom Viridiplantae; phylum Streptophyta; class Pinopsida; order Pinales; family Pinaceae; genus Pseudotsuga; species Pseudotsuga menziesii. The sequence continues at coordinate 95,268 of LPNX011209772.1, read as the reverse complement.
CCCCAGAATTCCTCCCTGATTGAAGGAGGAAACCTAGTTAGCCTCCCTAATTGAAGGAGAATGCTGAGTTGGCCTCCCTGATTGAAGGAGGGCATGGGTGTGCTCATGTTGATTTCATGGTGTGTTGATGATGATGCCAATTGAGTCAATAAACTTAGGATAGTGGGTAATTAGGCCAAAATTGACCAAATAAAGTGTGTAAGTTGGATAATGACTCCAAGACTACATACGATGGAGAATAGATATTTAGAATTAAAGGTAGACTGATTTATCTAAACACAAAGTGAATAAGTGACTTTAGTTTTGTAATTTGGTTGATTATTTTCTTCTTCACTTTTTAAAGTTTTTTTTTTGTTTTTTTAATTGAAAGGAAAATAGTAACACTATTCACATATTACATTGTTAGTCAATTTTAAAGTCATATGGAACTTAAACTCATTATATTTGTGAGTCATTTCTTGGTAGGATCAATTTCAACGTTGGTCACATTATGGATACTTGGAAAGAGGCTAAATCAAAGGTCTCTTTTTATCATAATTGATTTACCTTTAGTGAGATATGATAGACTTCTTGATGTAGTTGGCCATGAGAATTGGGTAAACAAATTTTATCATGTGATTTCTAAGCATGATATTATCTTTCAAATTCTCTGTGAAATTGAGTCAATTGGTGTTCAATGTGTGAATTTGAGTCAATTGGTGTCAAATAGTTATCACACAAGATCTTATGGGTTGTTGCTAACCTGGATAAATGACCCCCATATGCTCCGCTGCGAGAATCATTTAGGACAAGCTCAGCCTCCTCATGGGTGAGGCACCGATGCAAAATGGAGTCTACCCCTCATCTATATAAAGTATCACTGATTATGAGGTAGTTTTTCACATTTACTCTTATCTTACACTGATCTTCCATGAGAAGGTCGTAGGACATTTCAAAGTCTAGAGATACACTAGGATATCTCTGTACCAAGGGTTAGAGATTGAAATTAAGAAAATGTGCTCTTCTGAAAAATGACTCATCTTCTATCACTACGGTTTCCTCAATTGGGAATTATGAGATAAGTTCCATAAACAATATGGACTTCTTAGATTTAGCAGATTGAAAATCTAGGTCAAACTCCTAGAGAATGACAATCCATTTATTAAATTTCCCCCAATTATTTGTTGGGATAATACGTATTGGAATGTATTTACATCTGCAACCACAATGGTTGTCCTTAGTAGAATGTAGTGTCTCAACCTCTTGATGGCATAGACTGCTGCCGAGGCCAACTTCTCCATGTGTGAATACCTTAGCTTAGGGCCAGCCAAAGTGCAATTGAGATAATAGATAACATGCTCTTGAAGCTTTTCATCCTTCTGAACTAGCACTATGCCTATCGTAGAATCGGATGCAACTAGATACAATATGAAGTCCTTCGTGTAATCTGGAGAGCGCAAAAGAGGAGAATATAGTAGTGCTTTATTTAATGCCTCGAAGGATTGTTGTGTGGCTTCGTCCCATAGAAATGGGGTGTGTTTCTTAAGAAAGCGCATGAAGCCCTTAGTGATCTTGGTATAGTTCACAATAAATCGATGGAGAAAGTTAGACTTTCCTTGTATACTTTGAAGTTGTATGATTGTTCAAGGAGGAGGAAAATCGATAATCGCCTCTACTTTCAACAGATCGACCCTAATACCTTTATTGGATACTATGAAACCTAGAAGTCACTCGGACTTGATGCAGAAGACACACTTATGGGGATTTAAGCAGATCTTGTAGTGTCTGCATCCTTCAAAAAGTAAGCGAAGATGATCTGGATGATCCTTCCTCTTTCAAGAATGGGTAGGCAGATCATCTAAGTATGGTTCAACAATGTGCTTAATATCGTGGAAAGAAAAGTTCATTGCACGCTGAAAGGTTGCCCTTGTGTTTTTCAAACCAAAAGGCATCTTTTTGTATGCGAATGTACCCCAAGGAAATATAAAGGTTGTTTTGTGTTGGTCTTCAGGTTTGAGCTGAATCTGGCTATAGTCCGAAAAACCATCCATAAATGAAAAAATATCACTACCCACACATGCATCAATAATCTAATCGATAAATGGCACGGGGTAGTTGTCCATGGGACAAGCCTTGTTAAAATCCTAAAAATCTGTACAAACATGTATAGTCATTTGCTTCTTGTCAATCGAAACAGGATTGGACACCCATTCTGTCAAAGAGATAGGGTAGATGAAACCGAATTTCAACAACATTTCCACTTCATCCTTAACGGCTACTGCTTTATTCAAACAATTATAATGTTCGAGTAAGTTCTAATTTCATGTTCCATAATTGATGGATCGATGGATGGAATCTCTTCGTAAGACCTAGGAAAAATTCCAAAGAAGAGTTTTCTTTGATATGCACATTTTCCACAACATTTGATTTTGTAGAGATATTGATCGGTATGGTGGAGAAAATGTTTTCCATCTTCCCCTCAGCAAACACTGCCTCCTTCGGAAAAGGATTCACAGGTTGATCATTACCTTGAGCTAGTATCACATGGAACATAGAATTTTCTATCCTGCTTAAATCTAGAAGGAAATAGGACTTGGGATGTAAGTATTCACAAATATTCTCGGGTCCTATCATGGCTTCTAGAATGAATTTTACATAAGATAAAACCATATCCAAGTAGTCATAAGAATATGTAGAGTTCTCTGCCCATGTGTGTAATTAAGCTTCATCTGACTCATCTAAGATGGAATTAGTCACGATGGAGTTAACAATAGCATAAAATATAGTTTGGTATGCTACTTCTACTGCTGATAAGGGCACCTGAGGCTCTTCTTGTGAAGGGAGAACCAATGGGTCCATTCTATTACAACTATGTATACGTTCTTCCCTACACTCGTCAAACCTAAGTAGTTTATAGGAGCAGGCATATCGAAAGTTCCCATCAATGATGTATACATCCCGACTCCCAAACTTTTGTTCATTGGGTATGACTGGCCAATCAATGGTATGTTAGAATTTGAAGTCTCCATACGAACTTTTCGATTATATGTCAGTTGGTCAACGGTTACCAACTTTCCTTCGTGTGGAAACACAAGGACTCAGAAAACGGATAATGAAATAGTGCACATCGTGTAGGTCCAAATTCTCCCCAACAATAAATTATAGTCTAGCAGATCATCTACAACTTCAATTTGTATAGATACTTCTTTCTCTTCCAGTTTTATTTCAAAAGATGGTAGAATACCATGTGGACGAAAAGCTCTTTCACCGAAAGATGTCAACAAATAATTAGATGAGATCAACTTAGGGGATCCCAAATCCTTCCAACATGAAATGTACATCACACATGTGGACACGCCTTCGTCTTTTAATATTCATTCGATGGTTTTTTCTCCATGGAATACATCGATCGAAAATGAAACACGGTAAGGTAGGCATGGTTTTACATCAGAAAGATTATACTTATCCATTATGCTCGCAGATTCCATACTACCAATGGCCGCCAAAAGTGAATCACACTGTGAAAGGAAAACTTTGGAGCACTTCTAAGGAATAAATTTCACAAGGTGTTTGGGTTAAGTATTCCACTACTTAGTAGTTATAAGTAGCCCTCGCGTTAGGGTTGTGAAATATGTTTTTGAAAAAACCTTTCGGTATTTTTGGCATAGGATCAAATGATTTTTTAATTGAAAGTGGGGCTAAATATTTGACAATTTTCTTAGCCTTCTACGAAGCCTCCATTTCATAATTCTTGGCTCTGGTCTATAATAAAGTACTGGATATGACCATATTAATATATGATTGATCAGTAGAAGGAGGATTTGTGTGCCCCCAAAATTCTTTGGATCGCTAGAAGTTGTATTCTATCCTTATAGGAACATATCCTTCAGGATGACAGGTTATTGTTGTTTCAACAACTTCTGTGCTTGATCCATCAAGGGGCATTGATAGGTCAGGTGATCTTCCTGACACAGCTTACAAGGAAATTTTACCTTCTTTTTATCCTTTTTACCCCCCTCAGTATTATTGGCAAGTTTTTGTTTATCTTGATTCCCCTCACCCTTCTTACCCTTGTTCTTTTTCCCATCGGGTTGTTGAGTGCCCTTTTGGGTAGATTGTGCAAAAACATTTGCATTCTAGGTTGAGAGAGTGGTAGCCTTAGTTGCCTCCATTGCAGATTGCTTCATTGAAAATTCATGGATATGTTTATCCAGTAACTCTACAGTCGGTGTCTCCACTGAACCAACAATGCCATCAATATGTGGTCCAGGACTCTATTTAGAAAACTCTATGTTGGACCTTGGCACCTCAGGAATTATTTCGTGAAGAATCCCAGATTGAGCATAGAACAAATCTAGCTACTGGGCCCTAAGTATGGCCTCCTCCTCCGAGGTCACTCCCGATGTTGAAAGATCCTTTGAAATGTAAGGAAATAAATACTTTAAAAACCTTTCCAAAAGGAATTTGGGAGGAATATTTGCTTTGATGACCCTCTTCCTTCTTTGCCACTCCTAAATATGATCAGATATGTGAGTGGCTTTATTCTTCTGAAATCTTGGCAGAAGGTCTGTACCAGCATCATACCATACATGAAGTTGGCAGTGGTTTAATAAAATGATCACTAAGTCAAGAAAAATGTCGTAGGCGGCAAACAAAAGTTCTATGTACCACTTAGCCACTTCACTGGTCAGAATTCAATGAAATATCCTTATCTAAATCAAATCATTGTTCAACGAGTTGGAGGAGAACCACAAATCGAATGTTGTGACATGGTCACTAGGGTCCTCTCTAGTTTTCCCTTCAAACTTAGGGATTCCATAAGGTAATTTAATTGGGATTGGTGGCCACGTCAGATCATGGTGCACAGGGTCATTCGTGAGTTTCGATAATTTTGGAAAGTTTAAAGTTTCCAAAAAGGGAATTCTTGCCATATACAGAGTTTGATATTAAGGAGTCTGGGGCGAGGAATTGCCCGCACCAAGGCTCCCAAAAGAGAGGTTTGGGTTGCCCCTAGCCACCGGTTGTGATGAATTAGCAAGGTTTTGAAATGGATTCCATCCAAAATCCATAGGATTGCTAACTTGTGGTGTGTGATATTGTGTTTGACCAATTCCATCCAAAGTTGGAGTTGCAGACACAGGAGTTGAGATTCCCCACTAAAAAGTGATAAAGTAGAGCTTCCAAATGGAGAGGCTAACACTTGACTAGAAGCATGAAAACTAAAACCTGAAAATAGATTATGGTTCCCAGATGACACACCAACATAAGTAAGTGAAGGGACTACATAAGGTGCAGATGGAGGAATGTGTCCTCCATACCACAAAAATCCCTAAAGAAATGAAGTGGAACCACTAGGACCACTTCGAGTGTTTTTCAAAAATGGAGAAGAGGGAAAATGTGCACTGGGTATCCCCATAAAAACCCCACCAAATGGACTAGAAATGTTTGAAGGTGCTAAGGGACTAGCTACTCAAGCACTTGGAGAAACTGGGGTTGAAAAATTCAACAACACTACAGGTGCAGTGGGTGCATTCAACTGTAAAGAAATCACTAGTGAGGGAGAGACTCCAATATCCATCATAGATGAGGTGGGGGTATACATGCCCCATAGACCTTATCCTAAATTAGACATAACTGAACTCAAAGGGACACCAACCTCAGATAACTTGAAAGGACGAACTTGAACCAACACAAGGTCTCTTCGGTCAGTAAGAGGTGTATTGTAATTTTTTGCAATCTCGTCGGCTTGCAAATCTTCGATCTCTACCGACGAAATATCAATCTGATTGTATCTAAGTTCCATCTCACCTGGAACTTCACTGACACCAATCGATTCAAAAAAATCGTTTATTTCAAGTCTCCGCGTTTGAGGTGACGGTGGAGGCTCCACTGCTGAAAGTGGAGGAAGGTTTTGCAACCTTCTAGACCTATAGGGAGGTTGATCCTCCAAAGCTAAATATTTAAATCACACACCTAAAGGCCATCCAAGATCATAAGTGGACCATAGAGCACACTACTAAAAAGAAAATCCTAAGTATCACAAACATACGTAGGTAAAATATACACCTTCCAATGGAGTGTCTCAGATGATTAAGGCCCAGAACAAACCAGTGAATATCGAAGAGCAGTTACCTGAGGTCCCGTGATAAGTTTTCTGGGTGCAAAAATTTGAATCATCAAACCACCCTCCCAAATTTTTATCTGGGGTTTCCTACCACGTCTGCACTAGGTACACTGGAAATAACCTTCCATCGTCACCTGTGAAAGAACCCTAAAGTATGGATACTAAGGTTACCAAGCTTACAAAAATATTCCATGAAACAATCGCAGGTTTGACTGGTGTGCATGGGCAGAGTAGCTAAGCTCGAAATTCAAGTAGCACCAACACCTCACGAGGCCCATGTTGGTACTGAATGAACCCTCGTACACAATAATCCTGGTATATGCTCGAATGAAGTATTGGAGGGGTATATCCGCAGCTAAGTCCTTGCATGACCTCATGCTTAACTCATTTGTTAGAGGATATTTCCCGTTGATCTCTTGCAAACTTGGATTTACCTAATGATAAGCCACTAAGTTTGAGTTCAAAATGATCTCGGATAGTTAAAAGATTCCCTTGTCCAAGATCCTAGCCTAAGCAGCTAGTTGATGTAGACCCTAGAAAGAAAATGCTGCTAATAGATTTTAGTTTATAGTGTTCTCTTTAAGGTTAATATTACTCAAGGTGGAAGAAGTGCAATTCATGGTGTTTTGACTCAACTGAAAGCAAAGATGTAAAAAATTTTCAAAACAAATGCTATTCAAAATGTTTCTTTCCTTTTTTTTTTTGAAACAAATGAAATTTGCTTAAGAACTTTAAAAACAAAATACTTTTTTTTACTTTTTTTTTTTGAAAATAAAGGAAAAAAAACAACCATACAATGAGATTAAGCTAGGGCTAACAATGTAACTACAAGTGCTTTGTTTTATTTTCTTTTCAAAAATCATAAGCTAATGCAGCTAAGTATATTAATAAACTTGAACATGTATAAATACAAGATCAGTAATCAGATCTATAATTACCATCTTGAAATACTCAACAATACTAGACCCAAAACCCTACTTGGGATGAACTATTGACTTTGCAAACCAAGTAGATCAAAACAATTAACACAAGAAAAAAATTTCATATCACTACTACAACAATCAGACACAAAAAAGTAGATCAAAGGACTGACAAAGATCACGATCTCACATAACCACTTACAATCAAACCAACAAATCCAAGAGGAAAGACCCAAATAAAATTATGGCACATGTAACCAATCTAACCTACTCAACCTAAACCTTGCAAACACAAGATATAAACCTATTGAATTTTTATCCACCATAAACATATTCAATATATTGTAAGGACTACACTACACTAAATCATAAACATATTTTGTATTTGTTAAAACACATTTTCATTTAGATTTAATGGGATTACGTTGGGAAAAATATAAAACATTGGTTTAGTTTGGTGTAAAGTTTTCTTAATTTTTTTTTATGAATTTTGATGGAGTTTGATTTGGTTGTTGGAGTTGATTACCTAATCCATAGTCATGACATCAATGCTTTACCCACTGAAGTTTCATTTCTTAAGCTTTTGGAATGATTTTGTTTGTTTGTAATAATGTCTTTTTTTACTAAGCAATTTAAGATTTAAAAAATAAATAAATTTAATGGTTAGAAAATATTCAACATTTTGTCTCAAGTTTCGTTTCTTAAGCTTTTCAAGTTTCGTTTCTTAAGCTTTTGAAAGGATTTTGTTTGTTTGTAATAATGTCTTTTTTTTACTAAGCAATTTAAGATTTTTTTTTTTAAATTTTTTAATGGTTAGAAAATATTCAACATTTTTATTTATTTATTTAAGTGCAGTAACCAAGTTTATATGTTTGTTGTTGAAGTCAAACAGTATTTAACTTGCAATTTTAAATGATACTAAGAAATGGATCCATTTGTTTGATTCAATCCAATGATAGTAAAACCAATACTCTTGTCATTGACTTACAAATTTTGATAAGCTATGTGATTCCAAGGTGATGGACACAATTATTTGTATTAAGAATATATTTATGTGTATATGTTGTCTTAAATAATGTTTTTTCAGTAATATATTTTAAAATTTTCATCTCAATAAATGAAGGTATTGTTATATTATTATTGAATATGGTCATCTTCTCCACATTTCATGATTTAGAAAAAAATGGGTAAAATAGAAAAAAATGGGTAAAACTTGCATTTTGATAGAAAAAAATGAAAAGGATTTAGAGATCATTTATTCATTGTCCATATCTTGAGTTGAAAAACTTTGCAAATATCACATAGTTTATGCACAATAATAAATTGAAAGGGATAATTATTAGATGCCCATTTTTAAGAAATGTTGTTGCAAGTTCACCATTGATTGAGAGATTACAACATTTCTTGCTTCATGTGATTTATTGTCAAAGATTTGAAAAGAATTTCTTTGTCCTTGAGAAAATAGTCTACATTAGTTATACTCTGAGTTGGTATGAAGATGTTATATATGAACTGACTTCCCTTCATTTCAAATAATAAAAGATTTACAAAATAGAGAGAAGGAAGGAGATAAATTCAAAATGAGATATTTTTTTTGGTTGCCTCAAAGGTTATGATAATGAACCATCATGTGTTCATAAAGGATATCTTAAGCTCTTCCTACATATGATGGAGAATACATATTTAGAATTAAAGGAAAACCGATTTATCTAAACACAAAGTGAGTAAGTGACTTTAGTTTTGTTTGGTTGATTATTTTCTTCTTCACTTTTTAAAGATGATTTTTTTTTTTAAATTCAAAGGAAAAGAGTAACACTATTGACATATTACATTGTTAGTCAATGTAAATCCATATGGAACTTAAACCCATTATATTTGTGAGCCATTCCTTGGTAAGATCAATTTCAACCTTGGCCACATTATGGGTACTTGGAAAGAGGCTAAATCAAAGGTCTCATTTTATCATAATAGATTTACCTTTGGTGAGAGGTGATAGACTTGTTGAAGTAGTTGGCCATGAGAATTGGGTAAACAACTTTTATCATGTGCTTTCCAAGCATGATATTATTTTTCAAATTCTCTGTGAATTTGAGTCAATTAGTGTTCAGTGTGTGAATTTGAGTCAATTGGTGTCAAATAGTTGTCACGCAAGATATTATGGGTTGTTGCTAACCCAAATAAATACCCCCACATGCTCCGCTGTGACAATAATTTAGGACAAGTTCAACCTCCTCATGGGTGAGGAAGTGATGCAAAATGGAGTCCAGCCCTCGTTTATATAAAGTATCACTTATTATGAGGTAGTTTTTCAGATTTACTCTTAGCTTACACCGATCTTCCTGTGAGGAGGTCGCATGACATTTCAAAGTCTGGAGATACACTAGGATATCTCTGTACCAAGGGTAAGAGGTTGAAATTAAGAAATTTCTTATCCGGAAATGACTCATCTTCTATCACTACGCTTTCCTTGATCCGAAACTCTGACATAAGTTTTGCAAATACTAGGGACTTCTTAGATTTAGTGGATTGAAAATCTAGGTCAAAATATTGTAGAATGACAATCCATTTTTTAAATTTACCCCCAATCATTCGTTAGGATAATACGTATTGGAATGGATTTACGTATGCAACCACATTGGTTGTCCTTAGCAGAATGTAGTGTCTCAACCTATAGACAACATAGACTGCTAGCAGGGCCAAATTATTCATGTGTGAATACCTTAGTTCAGGGCCAGCCAAAGTGCGACTGAGATAATAGATAACATGCTCCCATAGCTTGTCATCCTTCTGAACTAGCACTATGCCTATCGTAGACTTATATGCGGCCATATACAATATGAAGTCCTTCGTGTAATCTGGCGGGCGCAAAGGAGGAGCAGATAGCAGTGCTTTCTTCAATGCCTCAAAGGATTATTGTGCGGCTTTGTCCCATAAAAAAGGGGTGTCTTTCTTAAGCAAGTGCATGAAGCCCTTAGCGATCTTGGAATAGTTCACAAGTAATCGACAAAGAAAGTTAGACTTTCGTTGTAGACTTTGAATCTGTCTGATTGTTCGAGGAGGAGGCAGATCGATAATCACCTCTACTTTCAATGGATCGACCCTAATAAATTTATTGGAGACTATGAAGCCTAGAAGTCACCCAAACTCGACACAAAAGACACACTAATGGGGATTTAAGCGGATCGTGTAGTGTCTGCATCGTTCAAAAACTAAGAAAATAGTATCTGGATTATCCTTCCTCTTTCAAGAATGGGTAAGCATATCATCTAAGTATGGTTCAACAATGTGATTAATATCATTGAAAGAAAAGTTCATTGCACATTGAAAGGTTTCCTCGACATTTTTCAAACTAAAAGGCATCTTTTTGTACGTGAATGTACCCCAAGCACATATAAAGGTTGTTTTTTGTTGGTCTTCGGGTATAATCTGAATCTGGTTATAACCTAAAAAACCATCCATAAATGAAAAAATATTTCTACACGCACATGCATCAATAATATGATCGATAAATGGCATGGGGTAGTTGTCCTTGGGATAAGCCTTGTTCAATCTCAAAAATCTGTACAAACACGTATAGTCATTTTCTTCTTGTCAACCAAAAGAGGATTGGACACCCATTCTGTCAAAGAGTTAGGGTAGATGAAACCGACTTTCAACAACTTTTCCACTTCAGCCATAACGGCTACCGCTTTTCACGAATTAACAAATCTAATATTTTTTCAACCATTTTTAATGTTCGAGTAAGTTTTGATTTCATGTTCCATAATTGATGGATCGATTCCTAGTATCTCCTCGTAAGAAAAGGAAAAAATGTCACAGAATTACTTAAACAAGGCAGTGTAAGTGGCAATCTCTTTCGGAGAAGAGTTTTCTCTGATATGCACATTTTCCATAAAATCCAATTTTGTAGAGATATTTATTGGTATGGTGGCATAAAGTTTTTCCATATTCCCCTCAGCAAACTATCCCTCCTTCGGCAAAGGATTCATATGATGATCAATACCTTCAACTAGTCTCATATGAAACTTGGAATTTTTTATCCTGCTCAAATCTAGAAGGAAATAGAACCTGTGATGTAATTCTTCACAAATCTTCTTGGATCCTATCATGGCTTCTAGAATGGCTTTGTCATAAGGAAAAACCATATCCAAGCAGTCGTAAGAATATGTAGAGTTCTCTGCTTATGCTGGTAATTAACCTTCATCTGACTCCTCTGAGATAGAAGGAGTCGCAATGGAATCAACAGTAGCATCACATATAGTTTGGTATGCTACTTCTAGTGTTGATAAGGGCACCTGAGGCTCTTCTTGCAAAGGGAGAACCCATGGGTCTGATCTATCTACAACTATGCATACGCTCATCCCTACACCCGTCGAACCTAAGTATTTTATAGGAGCGGGCATATCAAAATTTCCCATCAATGATGTATACATCCCGACTCCCAAACTTTCATTCACTGGGCGTGACTAGCCAATCAATGGCACATTAGGATTTGAAGTATCCATATGAACTTTTCGAGTATATGTCAGTTGGCTAATGGTTATCAAATTTCCTTCATGTGGAAACACAAGGAATCAAAAATAGATGATGGAATATCACACATCGCATAGGTCCAACTTCTCCACAACAATAAATTATAGTCCAACAGAGCATATACAACTTCAATTTTTATACAGACTGCTTTCCTTGCATTTTTTATTTCAAAAGATGGTAGGATACCATGTGGATGGAAATATCTTCCATCAAAAGTAGTAAACAAAGTATTAGATGGTACCAACATAGGGGATCCCAAAGCCTTCCAACATGAAATGGACATCACACATGTGGATGCTCCTTTGTCTAGTACTGTTCGTCCGATGGTTTTTCCGCCATGGACTACATTGATCGAAAATTCCACATGGTAAGGTAGGCGTGGTTTTACATCATAAAGATTAAACTTATCCATTATGCTCGTAGATTCCATACTGCCTATGGCCGCCAAAAGTGCATCACGTTGTGAAGGAGAAATTTGGAGAACTTCTAAGGAAGACATTGCACAAGGTGTTTGGGATAATTCTTCCACTACTGAGTATTTAGAAGCAGCCCTCAATGGTTAGGGTTGTGAAATGTATTTTCAAAAAAAACCTTTTGATATTTTTGGCATAGGATCAACCGATTTTTCAATTGAAAGTGGGGCTGAATATTTGACAGTTTACTTATCGTTATGCGGAGCTTCCATTTCATAATTATTTCCTCTAGTCTGTAATAAAGTACTAAATCAGACCATATTGATATATGATTTATTAGTGGAAGGAGCATTTTGTGTGCCCCCGTCAGTCTTTGGATCACTAGAAGTTGCATTCTGTCCTTGCGGGAACAAATCCTTCAGGACGAAAGGTTGTTGTTATTTCAACAACTTCTTTGATTGATCCATCAAGGGGAATTGATAGGTCATGTGATCTTCCTGACACAACTTACAAGGAAGCTTTACCTTATTTTTATCTTTTTTACCCCCCTCAGCATTATTGGCAGGTTTCTCCTTATTCTAATTCCCCTCACCCTTCTTACCCTAGTACTTTTTCCCATTGAGCTGCTGAGAGGCCTTTTGGGTAGATTGTGCAAAAAAATTTGCATACTGGGTTGAGAGAGCGGAAGCCTTAGTTGCTTCTGCTACATATTGCTTCAATGGCAAATAATGGATATGCTTAGTCAACGAATCTACAGTCTGTGTCTCCACTGAACTAACCACGCCATCGACATGTGGTCCAGGCTTCTATTTAGAAAATTCTATGTTGGACCTTAGTGCCTTAGGAATTATTTTGTAAAGAATCCCATATTGAGCATAGATCAAATATAGCTATTAGGCCTTGAGTATGGCCTCCTCCTCCAAGGTCACTCGCGATGTCGAAACATCCTTCGAAAAGTAATGAAATAAAGACTTTAAAAACCATTCCAAAAGGAATTCGAGAAGAATATTTTCTTTGATGAGCCTCTTCCTTCTTTTCCACTCCTGAATATGATCAAATATATGAGTGGATTTATTCTTCCGAAAGGTTGATAGAAGGTTTGTGCCAGCATCATACTAGACATGAAGTTGGAAGTGGTTCAAGAAAACGTCCGCTAAGTCAAGAAAATTGTCGTAGGCAACAAACAAAACTTCTATACACCACTTAGCTGCTACAATGGTAAGAGTTCAATGAAATAGCCTCATCTGAATCAAATCATCGTTCAACAAGTTGGAGGATCACCACAAATGCAACGTCATGACATGGTCACCAGGATCCTCTCTAGTTTTCCCTTCAAACTTAGGGATGTCATAAGGTAATTTAATTGGGAATGGTTTCCAGGTTGTATCGTGGTGTACAGGGTCATTCATGAGTTTTGATAAGTATGGAAAGTTTAAAGTTTCCAAAAAGGGAAGTCTTGGACTAGCATGAGTTTGATATTGAGGAGCATGGGGCGAGGAAGTGCCCGCACTAGGGATTCCAAAAGAGAGGTTAAGGTTGCTTCCATCCACTGGTTGTGATGAAGTAGAAATGTTTTGAAATGGATTACATACTAAATTCATAGGATTGCTAACTTATGGTGTGTGATATTGTGTTCGACCAGTTCCATCCGAAGCTGGAGTTGCAGACACAGGAGCTGAGATTCCCCCACTAAAAAGTGAGAAAGGAGAGCTTCCAAATGGAGCGGTCGACATTTGGCTAGAAATATGAAAAATGAAACCTGAAAAGGGATTCTGGTTGCAAATTGACACACCAACATAAGTAGGTGAAGGGCCTAGATAAGGTGTAGATGGAGGAATGCGTCCTCCATACCAAAAAAATCCTTGAAGAAATGAAGTGGAACCATTAGGACCACTTTGAGTGCTTTACATAAAAGAAGAAGAGGTAAAAGATGCACTGGGTATCCCCGTAACAACCCCACCAAATGGATTAGCAATGTTTGAAGGTGTCGAGGGACTAGCTACTTGAGCATTTGGAGAAACCGGGGTTGAAAAATTCAATGACACTACAAGTGCAGTGGGTGCATTCAATCGTGAAGCACTCTCTGGTGAGGGAGAGACTCCACTATCCATCATAGATGAGGTGAGGGTAGACATGCCCGATAGACCTTCTCCTGAACTAGACATAATTGAACTCAAAGGGACAGCAACCTCAGGTAACCCAAAATGACGAACTTCAACCAACACAAGGTCTCTTGGGTCAATAAGAGGTGTATTGTAATTGCTTGCAAACTCGTCAGCTTGTAAATATTCAATCTCTACCGATGGAAGATTGGTTTGATTGTATCTAAGTTCTGTCTCACCTGGAACTTCATTGACACCATTCGATTCAAAAGAACTGTTTGTTTCTAGTCTATGCCTTTGAGGTGGCGGTGGAGGATCCATTGCTGAAAGTGGAGGAAGGTTTTGCAACATTCTAGACCTACGGGGAGGTTGATCCTATACAACTAAATATTTAAATCACACACCTAAAGGTCATATTAGATCACAAGTAGAACACAGATCACACTACTAAAAATAAAATCCTAAGTATCAAAAACACAGTAAGGTAAAGATACACCTTCCAATGGAGCGTCTTGGATTATTAGGGCCGAGAAAAAACCCATGAAGATCAGGGAGCGGTTACTCGGGGTCCCGTGATAATTTTTCTGGGTGCAAGCATTTGAATCACCAAACCACCCTCCCAAATTGTTATTTGGGGGTACATTGGAAATAACCTTCCATCATCACCTGTGAAAGAACCCTAAAGTCTAGATACTAATGCTACCAAGATTACAACAAGATTCCACCAGAACAATCATAGGTTTGACTGGTGTGCATGGGCATTGTAGATAAGCATGAAAATTCAAGTAGCACCAACACCTCATGGGGCCCAAGTAGGTATTAATTGAACCCCCGTATGCACAACAATCCTGGTATATGCTTGAACGAAGTATTGGAGGTGTATCTCCGCAACTAATTCCTTGCATGACCTCATGCTTAACTCATGTGTTAGAGGAGATTTCTGGTTGATCTCTTGCAAACTTGGATTTACCTAATGGTAAGCCACTAAGTCTAAGTTCAAGATGATCATGGATAGTTAAAAGATCCCCTAGTCCAATATCCTAGCCTAAGCTAGTTGATGTAGACCCTAGAAAGAAAATGTTTCTAATAGATTTTAGTTTATAGTGTTCTTTTTAAGGTTAATATTACTCAAGGTGGCGGAAGTGCAACTCATGGTGTTTTGACTCAATTGAAAGCAAAGATGATTTAAAAAAATTTCAAAACAAATGCTATTCAAAATGCTTCTTTCCTTTTTTATTGAAACAAATGAAATTTGCTTAAGAACTTTAAAAACAAAATACGTCCCTTTACTTTTTCTTTTTGGAAAAAAAGAAAAAAAAGACAACCGTACAATGAGCCTAAGCTAGGGATAACAATGCAACTACTAGTGCTTTGTTCTATTTTCTTTTCAAAAATCAAAATCTAATGCAAACTAGTGCAGCTAAGCATATTAATAAACTTGAACATGTATAAATGAAAGATCAATAATCAGATCTATAATTACCAGCTTGAAAGAATCAACAATACTAGACCCAAAACCCTACTTGGGATGAACTAGTGACTTTGGAAACCAAGTAGGTCAAAACAATTGACAAAAGCAAAAAATTCAGATCACTACTACAGCAATCAGACATAGAAAAGTGGGTCAGAGGACTAAAAGAGATCACAAACTCACATAACCACTTACATTCAAGCTAAAAAAGGCAAGAGGAAAGACCCAAATAAAAATCTTGCACAAGTAACCAATATAACCTACTCAACCTAAGCCATGTAAAGACAATATGTAATGAGTTGCACCTAATAACATATCAATCCAGACCAAATAAACAACCTTAAAAAATCAGACAAATGCCAAAAATGATTGAAAAGGGGAAAACCCTAGAGCTTGGACTTGAGATTACAGAAAACCATGACTATCTATTGAACAACCCGTGAATCACTCATGACTCTCACTAAGGAAACCCGCGATTACAACCTAAAACTCACGACTGTTACTACAACAACCAACGAGTGGTTGAATTTTTTTTCAAAAGAAACATCCCAAGGCTAGAAACCCTACATGCCTAGAAGAACTGTCTGAAAAAAAAAGTTAAGTGGAGATCAAAATAGAAACAAACAGAGCAAAAATGGACTGAAAACAGGGTAGGAGAGGCCCCAACATAAACTAGACTCCTCGGCGTAGTTGCCAGTTCTGTGTGACGGATATCAACCTTATGACATGGGGGCTTAGGGTCACCAACATACTAGGGGGTGGTTAGCAGACATTAAGGTTTTGGAACATAAACTGATAGAATAAGGGTTATCAATTAAAGTACATTTTTCAGACGGTTGATCCTAGATTTCAATACCTTTTCCAAATGCTCCAAATCTCTCTGCACTTCAATACTGCAACAAATATATGCTTTTCCACATTATCTCTTATTGTTATATAAATGAACATGAATATACTATACTTGCATTAAAGATAAATGACAACATAGATCATGATTCATAACAACAAAATCATGCATAACAACATAAGAGGAATGAAAACATTATTTATTACTGAAGGTTCTGAGAACATTACAACCCAATCTGAGGCAAGCCTTCTTCTGCAGACCATGAACTGTGTCCTCCTGGCTCCTCTCTCCAAGATATTTTCTCCAGCAAAAATTTTATTTCTCAAGTTGCTTCCCCTATCCTCTACCCCTCCCCTCTATTTATACTTGCTGGTGAGGAGAGGTTACGAGGCCTAGGATGGTTAGGGAAGTTGGGGAAGTTATGATTTTGAACCCAACTGCCCCTAGACTAATTACGTTTTACTTTTAGTTTTGTCTTAAGGAACTCATGGGTTCATATAAGGGTGACTCGCGAGTGACTTGCACCTTCTATGAAGGAAACTCACGAATGCAACATTTTATAAATGACTCGCTCATTGTATATGAGAATGCCCATGAGTGACACGCGACTTGTCCCAAGGGGGGCCCGCGAGTGCAAGTCTAATTTATATATAAAGGTAGAAATGCTAGAGAAAACAAGTATGTATCAAGGCTTAGCTTCATCTATAGTGTTTAGGATACTTCAATCCACTTTGTCCTTTTGTGTCCTGACACATTTGGTGTCAGTACTTGAACGGAGAAGTTCCATTTCATTGTATAACATGGTGTATATGATTACTTTAATAAGCATGTTTATATCACTCTACTTCATCTTTTGAGGAAGTTGGATAAGGTTATAAATGGAAGCCCATATAGATATTTTGGTGCTTACATGTTTTTCTTGATAGATTGTATTGAAACCTTTGAGACCATTTTAAATATTTTTTAATTTAACAATGCAAAGAAACAATAAATCTTATGTCGAGATTGTGTAGGAGCACATAAAATATAGTCTCGTTTTAAAGGACGTGATACAAAAATTTAGAAGAATTTTAATTTCAAATACAAAATAGGAACCCCATTGAGCTTGAAGTTATTGTTGTTAGAGATCAAATCATCCTTAATTCCTTTTAAAATAAATTTTTCAAAAAGAAGGAGAAAATTACATTATGTGGTTACCTCAAAGTTTTGTTTTTCAATTACCTTAAAAAGTATCATGGAATGTAGTATAGATCCATGTACTATGTAATACCTTAAAATTATATATATGGAGTTATTTAATATTGATAGGAATGTTACACATACATATACAAAGATACATTAACCTTTCCTCTAATGTGAATATAACACACCTCACTTTTTTAGTTCAAGAAGATTGTAATTCGATGAACCCTTATTATTTATTATGAATGTTGTTTTCCTAATCCGACGTTTTAGGTTTTCTTTAATTATTTGGAAAGAATAGAACTGATTTACCCTTGGCTTGTTTAGATCCTTGTGATGTAAAATTTGATATTAGTAATTATTGTGGCAGTCTTTATCTACATTTTCTTTATATTATTTGTTCATTTGAGCACACTAATCAATACTTAAAATGTGTTTTTGAATTGCTAATATCAACTATGTGTAGGATGATCATGCACTTACAGCCCTAAGATGAGTGATAGAAATATAAAATAAACCTAACACAAATGATTCCCCACTAGTTGTTAAATTAAGAAAAGCATAATCTAGAGTGGTAGAGTCAAAGCGATATACAGAGCTTTGTGAGAAGGAAGACATTTATGATTTACTAAATAATAAACAAGGATATTATGCTTTCTTTAAATAAATAAATGAGGATGGACATTAATGCAAATTTAGAGGGATACCAATGCAAGCTCCTTTAGGTAAAATTTTTCCATGTTTTAGGATGAGATCATTAAAATAAGAAAGAAACATGAGTTTCCAAGTGATTCCCACTTCCCAAGTAAGGGGAAATATGTTCATAATACATATAGAATACTTCTAGAGACTTTGATATTTCACATTTTTATTGCATCTGTAATGTTGTGGGTGACTATATTCCAAA
Organism: Pseudotsuga menziesii; assembly: GCA_001517045.1. NCBI lineage: Eukaryota > Viridiplantae > Streptophyta > Pinopsida > Pinales > Pinaceae > Pseudotsuga > Pseudotsuga menziesii. The sequence goes on along the minus strand of LPNX011209772.1, from coordinate 76,790 downwards.
TTGAAGACCCACTCATCATAGACTTATTCAAAAATGGTTTGAAGAGATTGAAAAACTTTCAATTATGAAGATCAGAAAGATAACAAAAAGCTATCATCCCTTAATGAGGTCTCAATATTTTGGTCACATGTAGAAGAGGATTTTGAAAGATCTAAAATAGGGCATACACTAAAAGAAAGAAATTTTAAAAATAAAATTGAAAACCTTTTAACAAAATGATCCATGATCACAACATTTCTTAGATGTTTTCTTGGAATGAAGTAATTTCATGACATAGTTGCAAGAATACAATAAAATTCAATTTGATGAAAGGAAATTAAGCTCTCCACTGTATAAAATGGACACTACAAGCCAAGTTAAGGTAGAAATGTATCCAAATTTAATTTTTACAAGTAGGTAAATGATTTTTCTAATTAATTGTTGTGGAAACGTTTATTATTTCCTATAAATTTTGATTGATTCACTATTGCACCCTCTTATTGGATACCATATAAAATATTTGTTGTGTTCATTGGCCTAATGTATAGCATTGTGGAGGAGTTGTGGACTCACAACAAGTGGGTTCCCTATGTTGTTTATGTTATTGATGATGACACATGTGTTTTGACAATACACCCATTAATATTGACAAAAACAATGTAAAAATGATTTACTTATAAGAAATGTGAAGGAAAATTATGAAAACTACAAAGATGTACTATTAATTTGAGCCATCTAAGATTACCTTACTACAATATATGATTTGGAACCTCAAAAAATAGAAAGCAAATATGCTAATACAATTTTGAGCATTCTAGGATTAATTGATTAGAATATTTGACTTACAACCATATAAAATATAAATAAAGATATGGGAAACCCAATTAATTTTGTAGAGCAATAATGGGGAAGTTGATCATTTGAAATAAGTTACATTGGTATTCAGGGTTCTAGTAGCATGTGCTATTATGTTTTATCTTTTTGTGGAATACATTTCCCGCGGAAACTTGCTCGAAATTTCCCTCATTCTTAGGATTATACCTAGGGAAATTCGATTCTCTAGAAGCTTGAGGATTATTCAACAATATTCTCATTTAAGAACTCAACATGTCACTTATGAGAATTGAACCTGGCTAGGGAGGATAAAAACCCATTCACAATTGTCCTAACAAGACCCAAATGATAATGTCATTATGCTTTATCTTATGAAACAATTTCATGTATTTAGAGTTTGTAAAGTTTTATAATATTTTCATAAAAAATATAAGTAAAATTTTTGATAAACAATTTTTTTTTTCTTGAATGTCCCTAACTTGTGGGACTACCATTTGGTGTAAGAAACCATGACCTAGGGGTATCTAATCCATAAAACTCACCTAGGGATCTCACCCATCCTGGGCCACACCAACCCTTAGCATGGTTGGATTTTTCTAGTGTCTCCTCCCACCACCATCAAGTTTTGAACCCTAGGCCTCCTAAAAAACGATACCCCTCAAATACCAACCACGCTAGTAGAACTTGACATTCGATAAACTAAAAGTTGTTCACACACCTGCTAATGTGTATATCAAGGAAAGTATAGTGTTTATGTCAAGGCATGATCTTTTAATTAATGCAAGTCATATTTTTTTATTTTTGTTCTTAATAGTGACTTTGAATTTTTCTTAATCTATCATATGAGTTTATTTGTTAAACTTAACTTATGTTATTTTAATAGCTTTTTAAAATTCTAAAATTGTTTATTTAGATAATTAGATAGGTACCAAGTTGCTTACAATAATTAATGTTTTTTTAACTAAAATATCATAACAAGGTTGAGAACAAGCTGATATTGTGATGCAATAAATGGATCATCCATGGTGGAAGACTTATTCTACTAAAATTCGTATTGGAGACCATACCAGTCTCCTGGGTCTCTCTTTCTTATGTCCCTATGGGTATCTTAGATTAGATTAGAAAAATTTCTTACGCTTTTCTCTAGAAATCAAATTCTTATGATAGGTCTTTCTCCTGGATTGCGTGGGGAAAACTTACATTATCGAAGGAGATAGGTGGGCAGCGTTTGAACAATTCCTCCATATTTACAAAAATTCTTGTGGAAAAACGTATCCAACATATCATAAAAGGCGAAGGTTTGTGGATAAAATCGATAATACAAAAATATATTCCCTCCTCTCTACTGAGAAATGGATTAGATTGAGACTTAAACCAACTCGGGATGTCTCCCCTATGTGGTAGTTTCATTTGATTGGTGACTAGTTAATGTGGCAAGTTTGTGACAGTAAAAGAATTTGTATCAGTCAGGATCCATGGGATGGGTGTTCCGATGGGTACAGGATTCCACAACAACTTCCACAGCATATGATAGTTCATCTGGAGGATCATGGATTCATATTCTTATCGTAAATCAATGATATTCGACACACTTCTCATATGCACCACATTTGGTTGAAGGCTAAGGACTTGGATTTTTTGATTGGGGACATCAACATATGGAACTCATATATAAAGAATATTCATGACTGCAATATTAGACTTGCTAACAGTGTTGAAAAACTTGTTTGGTCCAAAAATATCGAAGGTGGTGAGTATCTTCCTAGACTGGGATATCAAGTTCTCAGGGATGAAGAGGACTGGACATATTTTCTTTGGTGGAATATTGCTCTATGGAAACTTCAATGTCCACTCAAAATCAAGTTGTTTTTATGGCTCATGCTCCATGATAAGGTGCATGTTTGGGATGTGTTGATAAAAATATTTTTGTCTGGACCTGGTTGGTGCCTAATATGCAAGTCTAAAAATGAATCTTCTAAATATATATTTTTATATTGTTTGTATATCCAGAGAATGGTGGATTATGTCTCATGGTTCAAAGGGATGAATCTCTTATAACAAGGTGTAGATATAAATGAAGCTCTTCGAAATTGGTTCGCCAATGGTAATTTTTAGGATTATTTATCACTCTCATGTCTCTTGATTTGGAATACATGGATTGTAAGGAATTCTATCATTTTTCAAGAGTTTTATATCAAACCATCCTTTCAAGCCCCAAAAATCTTGGAAGTTCTAGATCTTTTCCCACATGTGTCAGATATTTTGAAAATATGTAATATTGTGGTTGATAACCCAGATAAATCTAGGTGTTGGGGATATTTTTATGGGGCATCCCAAGGGAACCCTGATCTAGGTAGAGTGGGAATCATATTATATTTCAACGATCACTAGTGGATCAGATTTTCTATCGATATATGTATGAGCTCCAATAACCGTGCGAAGTTGATGGCCATTAAACTGATTTTGATCCTCTCTCACTCAAAGAATGTACAAAATCTTCATATTTTTAGGGACTCCAAATTTGTTGTTCAATGGATGAAGAAAAATAAGCCCCAAAAAATCCCAATCTTTATCCCATTTTTGAAACATCTTTTAGATTCTCTAAAATGTTTATGAATATCACTTTCTATCATATTTTTAGAGAAGGGAATGAAACTGTTGACCATCTATCCAAGGAAGGTCTTGATGTCAAATTTGTTTATTAGATTCTTAAGGAAATGGATTGTGACATATTGATGGAGCATGATCCAGGTCCCCATCCTGGTTAACTACTCTTTTAAAACACTGATATTTTCTTTCATAGAAATCCCAAGTGCTCTATATTGGGTTTAAATTCCATACCTATTGTTACTATATGGGTTGATATTAGTTTTTTATTTGCAGTTTGCAAAATGTTTTTGTTTGGAACTTATGGTCTTTCATAGACTAGACAATAAATGATGATAGGATAAATTCTTTATACAAGCATAAATCTTGTAACTATTTTGGTAGACTATGAGCCACCAATCAATGTAAAAGGTGATTTATATCTAATATAAATTGCGCTTTTTATTCCAAGGAAAAAAATATAACAAAGTGTACTTTTATATTAAAATTATCCAAAATTTGCATATGAATTTAATGGCATCATTTTATCAAAGTTATTTAATCTTTACACCAAATCTCAACTTAGTTCCAATAAATCTATTATGTTAGGGTGACCTAGAACTTACATATATCCTAAGTAGTACTATTTTGTAAAAGTTACCTATAAGTTGAATTTGGCCCAAACTTTCATATATGAATGCTTTAGGCTAAAAACCATAACATGGTGATACATTTCCATCAACATCAACCAAAACTTACATTGAATACTAATGGTACTATTCCATAAAATAACATAAAACAAACACTAGAATTCAGCCTATTCATAATCATTGCAATAATGTCTTTGAAGAATTGAATAATAAACCATACAAACCACACCATGTAATAATTTACAGTTTTTCTACATATAACCATCCTTACAATAATAATTAAATTTTAATCTAGATTACACTAACCCTAGTAATTTTAATCCGTACCTTACACTAGATGCTATCTTCATACCCTCTTACTATTAAGTGGATGGAAGAAATTGAAAAGTGAATTCATATCCTTGCAATAATGAAAAGTTATCCTTATATCAACTAAAAATTTAAAAGGTCAATTGAACTTTTTTCCAAATGAACGTTGTGTGCATCCTTCATAAAATGATCAAACTACCATCATTGACACCAAGGAATTTGAGAGGTATTTGTACACAACAAGGAAAGTTTTGGATAACAAAGCAAGGCAAGTGGTATTTCTACATGACAAGGTGAGTTTTGTACAAGGAAAGGAAAGATTTGGATAGTAGAAAGAGTAAACTTACCAATGCTAAAGTTTACAACCACATAAAATAGAAGGGAAGCGATAAGAAACCTAGGGTTTCCAGTGTTGAATGTAACTATACATTTTTTTTAGAATGCACTATAAATAATAATAGGGATAGAAGAATTAATATTTTTTTTGAAATAATGAGGGGAAAACTTGAGATAATTAGTAAGAAGTTACATACTAAAAATTCTTCTCTACAAAGTTGTATGTGACCTACAATCCCATTCAAATTTAGATTTTCATAAAATATGGGCACCCACAAAGACTTCCATGATAAATCTCTCTTGCGTAAGACCCCCCTCAAACTTCTGGTAAAATAATGAAATAGTGTCTAGGGTTTATATTATGAACTCACTTTTAGAAAATGAAATTCGCGCTCATTTGTTTACTAAATAATTTGGTTCATTGATGAGAAATGCATGTGTTTTTATTTTTTTATTTTAATTTTAGATTTCAGTGCTCCTTGATTGTAATGTGCACTTGTGCACTATTTTGAAAAAAAATACCACTTTAATACAAATACAAAAAATACAAATCTAAATATCCACTATTAAAATTTTGTAGATTTTTCATTTGCGGAAGTTGTTGCAGATGATCATTTTTGGTGCTTATTATAATTTCACGCACTATTATTTATTACATTTATGTATGCACCATTGTAGTAATATGTATTAAATGCACTAGTTAGATTAAAAGTCACTTTGTATGTATGTTTGAAGTTAAAACGTTACATGCATCCCAAGATTTCTTTGCAGAATGTAGATACATAAATTATAATACTTATGGGATACAAATGTTGCTTAAACCCACACCTATACTTAAAAATTAGTTGCAATAGTCTATTTGAAGTTAAAATTTTATATGCTTGCTAAACTTTACTTTAAGAAGTATTGATTGTTGATTTGTCTCGAATAGAAGTAAAAATAGCTATAATATCAAATGGCCAATTCTTTAGATGCCAACTCATTCCATATTTTCGTAGCTCATCAAGTCATTCTCTATCGTTTGTAGTAAGTTTATATTTTATTGATATTTTGATTATCTAATTGAATTTATGTTATTTATGATGTCAATGTGAATAATTATTCTTTGAATTTTGAGTATCTTGATTTGGGATCAAGTTCAGATGCACAAGATAATCCACTAGTCAAGAAATGATGCAGTCTCTTCTCAAGAGCAAGATATTCCAAGAATCTAGTAGTGGAAAATGAAGAGCCGTTTTACCTTTCCAATTTTAACATGTCTCTTATAGCCAACATCTTGGGTCTATGGTACTTCATCATCAATTGGATCTCATTTATGACACCCCAGTAGGGCATGGTTTCTCAAAATGCAAAGAGTTGAAGGATAACCATCGACGTGTTAGACTAGCCCATGATATTAATGATCGAATATCCAATGTTGATGTTCTAATACCTTCCACTACAATTCAAAATCCAATAGGTATTATAGAGAAGACACACATAAAAACTTCTATATTCTCTTTTTTTGAAATGATGGAAGACACATTAGAGGAATTTTGGGGTCTAAAATGGGCCTTATAAGAAAACCTGTCAATAATAAGTTCTTGTGAGTTGGAATTCAAGAACCAATAGAATTTCAATAAAATGAGTCAACCGTAATGGTTGAATTGGCATATTTGTCATAAAAAAAAAACAACTTTTTTTGCTCATATTTTTTACATATCTCCTTGTGTTTTTACTCAAATTTCGATTGGGAGAGCTTGTTGGACGCGTAATTTGATTCTAAATCCAATGAGTACCCACATTGCATACTTTTGATGGACCCCACTACCCAAAAAACAAGAAATACCTGAAAAAACATGATGATGATGTCATCATCACATTTTTTTTCAGGTATTTCTTGTTTTTTGGGTAGCGGGGCCTGTCAAAAGTATGCAGTGTGGGTACTCGTTGGATGAAGAATCAAATTTCGCATCCAACGAGCTCTCCCGATTGAAATTTGAGTAAAAACACAAGGAGATATGTCGAAAATACGAACACAAAAAGCAGTTTTTTTCTTTCTTCCTCCAAAATTAATAAATATTCTTTTATTATTTTAACTATTATTTTATTATTTTCCTTAGGAGCCGCATTTTAGACCTCAAAATTCCTCTAATTTGAAAGAACTATCTTTTGTCCTAAATAGACCAACTTGTCTCCTTTTTTTGAATCAATGAAATTTTGAGTGAGACACAATATGATATCAATACCAATCAAAAAATTTATACTAGGAGATCCAAAAGTTGTACAAGATAAGAGAAAAAATGTCCAAGTACACACTAAGGTTGTTTCAATTGTTCGAGGCTAGTGATGATTTCTCTCTCTCTCTCTCTATCCATGTGAAAAGTAAATACCAAACGTTTTAGAACTATGCATTGTATAGCGCTTGGCCATCTTATCCACACGTGGCCGATGTTGGGACCAAATTATCTTTTTATGGTAATAATTATATGATTGTCAAGTCTAAAATAGATGTTGCAAATATGTGGATGTTTATCCTTTAACATGTATTCATTCCTCCCAAATATTCAATAGCAGTGATGTCATTTTGTGCTCCTCTTTATCATTGGTTTTATTACTTGAATATTATTAAATACAAACATAGCATTTCCATGTATAGTATGATTATGGGAACTTTAACATGAAGAACATGTTATATATCAATGGGAATCCACACACTCATGGGAACATTGTAGGGTTCATAAATAGTTGTAGGTGCTCATTGTTTAGTGCAAATTGTTCAATCGAGTAACACTCTAATGACAAGAAGTTCTTTATGAAAATAAAACTTGCCTATATTTGTTGTTTTGCATACAATACATAGTTTGTAACCTGGTGACAAGTTGTTGATAACTATAACTTTCATAGATGATCAATTGCTCATGAAAGACGCCTTACACTAGGACTAACTATAGATGTCCACTTGGGGTGCAAGAAAAATGTCATTGAGTAATTGTATTTTTATTTTTATTTTCAATGGAATTAATGTAAACATATTACTTAATTTGACATTTTGTTTTATAAAGTGGTTGGTTTCACATGTATTATTGGAAACAAATATCCATGCTCCTAGAAATTGTTTGGTGTAATTTTTAAACATACTAAAAGCATTGTGTTTACTAATATAATCAATGAAATATTATATATTCCAATAAGAATTATGACAATGAGCGACTTGTTCATCGTCTTCCATTGCACCCCACTATGATGTCAAATTGAGAGAAAATGTGAAATGAGCACAACTCAAAGAAGAAACATACCAAGCATCGTTGGATGAACCACCTATTCAATTCCCACTACATCCCAAGTCAACAATTCAAAATGTATTCAGTAACACTGGTTCTTCACATGTTGATAATGAAGGAAATGCAATAGATATTAATATGTATGATATCTTATGGAATACAAAATTTCCATGGAGGTAATGTTGTTACAATCATTCTAGCAAGATGAGCTAGTGGATGATGCTCATATCATGGATACCTTCTTCGAAAGCTTGAATGTTTTCTCCACCACCCCTCTCTTTGGACATGAGTGAAACTCTACGCAACTAGGGACCAAAATGTTACTATACAGCTTGAAAGCAATGTATGGTTTGCCAGACATGTGTTTCTTGACACTATCGAGGTACTAACCATTAAGTCCCGTGCATATTGAAGAATCTTGTAGCATAATCAACATTAGAAATGGTCGATTTTATGTATGCCTGAGGAAAAGGTACATTTTTATTTCCCACTAATTGTAGGTTACTCAAACTTATGGTAGCTTTGAGTGAAAATGTCTTTCTCGGTAGTTGCAAAGAGGAAAATGAATTGTTTGAAAGGTTGTGTGTTAAGTACATAAGATATCATGCATGCCTGAATGATTGTATTTTATATAGATGAGAATATACAGAAAAAGAGATATGTTGAAAATGTGGGCATGAGAAGTACCATAACTTAAAAATAGGGGAAAAACATGGTCCTCCTTAAAATATATTAAGGCACATGGATGATTTCATGAAGATGGGTAACTCATTTTGGCAAAATATGGTGATGAAAAATGGAAATTTTACCCATACGTATTAAGTTGAAGCCCTCGAAACTTATATTTTCCATATGAATCTTGACACGTGGTTAAGAAATGAAATGTAGAGAATTATGTTGGATCTCCAATGATTTTCTTTTAAATATGCCAATGTCATTTAATGTGTAAAATTTTCATTTAACGAAACATGTGTCCATAAAAAATTGAAGAGCAATTAACAAGTGGCTTGTGTGTGTGCAAAATAATTTAATGTTAAATTAATAAGTTAAAAAACTGAAATATGTGAACATGATCTAGACAGAATGCACTAGTTCCTGCATATTTTTCTTTTAATTTTTCTCAAAAAATTATATTTATTATTATTTTTCGAAACTGACTAGTGAATATTTCAGTCGCATTTTGCACACATGTGCGTGTGCGCACCAAATATTTTAATTGTTTACATAAATTAAAAAACTAAAAATACCCTTTTGAAGAGAACACTCCGATGTAGTGATTATATATTTTTTTGATTTTTTTGAAATTGTACTTTGAATGTTGTTGATTTATCTTTGAGCTCGTTCGAAGTTGTTGACATGGTTTTTCAAGGTAAGCTTTAGCATAAATTTTAAAAAGAATGGCATACCAAGATTAAAAAAATAATAATAAATTATATGTCCATGGATAGAGGATTCATTGACGAATCCAAAGGTACTAGGTCCACTCATTAATGTGCATTTAATGACATAGTTTAAGCCCCTGAAAGGCACAAAAAAAATTATTTCTGCAAAAAAAGGGCCATGGGCTTGTTTTTAAGGTCCTCGATTGAGCTAATATCTCGATTGAGGACTTGAGGTTTCAATAACTCGATGGAGTTCTAGGTTAAACACTCGATTTAGGTATTTTTAATCCCTCTATCAAGGTGTTTGTAATTCCTTGATCAAGGTATTTAAACCTCGATCATGGGTTGAACTCGATTGAGAGTCTAATGCACATATTTTTGGTGCTCCACTTGCCAAAACTTGTGAAGCACATTCATGGAATCGCCCACATGCCTATAATCCCAAGGATTCAAAGTCTATTTTGTTGGAATGAATTATTTGTGTTGAAGGGGTGGCATGCCTTACACAAAAGTGATTTGGGAGTTATGTGAATCACAAGAGATTCAATAGCCATGAAGCATATAGAGGATACATGGCCTAAAAAAATCAAGTATGGAGTATGAATCTTTTGTTTAAGCATATCCATTGATGGAGTTAACCCATATTCCCTCCAAAACACCAACAATTGTTAGCCATTAGTTGTGATTAGTAACAATATGTCCCCATGGTTGTCCATGAAGAATGGACATCTTATGTTGGCTCTTATAGTCCTTGGTAGAAGATAAGTGAAGAACATGAATGCCTACCTACAACCATTGATTGATGAATTTAAGCAATTATGGGAAGGAATAGATGTATATGATGTATAGAGACCCATCCTAGGGAGAGGTCTTTTACGTTGTATTTCATATGCGCATACACTATGCATGATTATTTGGGATTAGGATTTTTCTTTGGTAAGTATATTTATTAATTTGTTTATATTCATACTATTACTTTGCATAGTTAATTTAGTGCCATTGTCTTCTTTAACACCAATTTTATATGTATACAATAATATTGCAAGGCTTGTAACATTAGGGTATCATGGATGTAAATGTTGTGGACCTTCTATAAAGGCTAGGTGGTTCAACCAGCTACGAAAATTGGTGTATGACTACTCAAGGGTATTTCTCCCATAAGACCACCCTTAAAGAAGAGAATCATTTGGTTTCAATGGTAAAATAGAGAGAACTCGATAACCTAACATAATGACATCGATTGATTGGCTTAGGTCATATGATGCAGATAAGGATAAGGAATTTGTAGAATTGTTCAATTCAAATTGAGAACCTATGTTTGATAATTCCAATTGGGATGAAATCGAAATCTTTATTTTATGATATTCCACATTGGGAGCATATTAATATTTCCCACTTACAAGAGCCCATGCATATATTTAAAAACAAAATCATCTTCTTTATGAGGGCACATATCATTGATAAAATGTGACACACTGGGTGTATGAGAGGTCTTATTTTTTCAAATGCAAAAAATAAGCGTTTTCCAAGAAATGAAAGTAGAGGAAAAGCTAGTCCCTCTTGGTATTTTAAAGGTGGTGTCTCATGGAATTTGAAGAAACATTATCTTCTTTGGAGGAAAAAATTATATTAGGTGTGAATGTGCCTTCTTTATACAGGTCAAGTCTATAATGTTGCTCCACTATAGAAGAACATTTTTCAGGGTTGAAATTACATGACCATTTGAACCTTCAAAGGGTATGTATGTTGAATACGTGTTTTTTTCCTGCAGTGTAGGTTATAATATACTATGTACTCATAATTTATGGCAATTAATTTTGTATGTGTTTATTTTGTAGTGTTATTATCTTTTTATCGTGCATGAGTGTGTGAACCATGGCTTCCCCTAGGACCCGTGGTGCATACGTGTAAATTAACGATATTTGTATATCTGATCACATCGAAAAAGATTCATATGGCTAGCTATCCATGGAAATGTAGAGAGATAGTTAAGACTATTTGTATGTTTGATAAGGATTTGTCCACAAGTTTCGTGGACTTGTAGGTTCATCTTCTAATTCACATAGTTGATGATGTAGAATTAGTCGTGGTGTCTAATGTCATTGGATGTTATTCTTATATAGGTACATAAAAAGACTAAAGGGATTTGTTTGGCAAAAGGAAAACCCCAAAGGGTCTATGGTAGAGGCGTACATAGTATATGAGTCATTATACTATGATAGTGAGTACACCAAGCAAATCAATGACACACCAGGCATAGTGGTTTTGGACAACCAATGGGAGGAGGGCATAAGGGAAGGGGATATATTCAAAACAAATGGAAAAAGGCGCATGATAAAGAGTAAATCATTATCTTTTTTTTAATTTCCACAGGGTAACTATTTACACTAAGCTTGATAATATATTATTTATCTCATTCTATTCTTTTTTTTTTCATGAATACATCAATGAATTCATAAATTGATGTCATTAATAAATTCATTCTTTACAACATGGAGGAAACATAATCGTGCGTCACATTGTATGAAGAGAATAGAAGGAAGTGTGAGAGTGAAATGAAAGAATTCAAGAGGTTGAATAGTACAATAATGCATTTCCTTGATCATTATAAAGAAAATATGCCAACGATCTATCCAAATAGTTGGATGGATGATTATATCAGAGAGAAATATGGTGTGTAACACCCCAGTTTTGACCCCAAGGGGGAGGGGAATGTGTGTCCCGGTTTCGACTCCATGGTATTGAATTGCATATGATGTAAATAGTGTTAATAAATCGTGGTGTGGAGCTCAAGGAAAATTCCCCACCATGGATTTAGTGTTTTATGTTTCGGCATTTAAAATCGATGTCGATGGTTTATGTGCTAGCCAGGCACAATATGTTTTGAGACATCATGTAAAAATGCAAATTAATAAAAATACCACAACTAACTATGCACCACAACGTTAAAGAGATGGGGGCATGATTGCACAAGGAATAGGGAGGGGGGAATATTCAAACCCTTGAGCCGATGGTGAAAATCCAAATGTCAAGGGGAAAACCCATAAAACTGTCAACTATCCATTTTGTCTTTTTGTGCAAATCATTTATTTCTACCAGAAATTGGTTGAGGAAGTTATTTCCTTGGGATGGGAAATGTATGGAGGTCAAATTCGAATTGGGAAGACCACCCATTTTGGAAAAATGTGTTTTTGACTTCTTGGGCAAGTAAATACTTGGAAATGCGTGCCCATCCCATTATTCACTAATACGTTTTTCTCTCTCATGCAGTTGGAGTTCCTGGGCTCTTACCTTCACATTTTCGGTAGTTTCCTTCACTTCCTCCATGGCTGAGAAGTTGTTTTTGTAATGCTCAGTGGCTGGGCTCTGTAATCTTATTTTATGTTTATTACAGGCTCTTCCCTTCATGATTTTGTGGTTGTTTCCTCATTCCACAACTGGGAAAATCCATTTTTGGTATTGTCCAGTGAATGGGCAGAGGAGAACCACAATTTGGGGTTTTTAAGAGGTTGTTTTCCCTTTCCTCACATAGTTGGAGATTGTTGTGCATTTACCTCACAAATTTTTGTGCTTTCCTCATTGTTCTCCAAGTTGGAAACCCATTTTTGGTTATGCTCAAGGGCTGGGAATATAGATCCACGAATTGGGGGTTTGTAGTGGTCGCTTTTTCCTCTCTAAAGCCATTAAACATTTCCTGAACATGGATTTTATCCCCTAGGTTTTTTTCCCCATCCGCCATTTCTATTTTTCGTTTCCAAATGTTTCTCTGCATCCAAGAACTTTTATTTTGCTGCGAGGGACATCCTTGTGTTGGTTTGGCTGAGTAAGTTCAAGGAACCCATCTGCTAGATGGTTGACTGTGTTTAGATGTGATTGTTGGCTTGGCTGAGTAAGTCCAAGCAACCCATATGTTATTTCCTTGTTGCCTTAGTAGCCTTTGAAACCCAATTGTTTGTTGGCTTGGCTGGATAGTCTATGAAACCCAACTGTGTGTTGGCTTGATTGTGGGTGTATGGTCTTGCTGTGTGTAAGCATGTTGTTCCTTGTGGAAATCATGTCCATCTCAGGGGTGGCAGTGATGCTGAGAGATTGCTGAGAACACTGGCCTATGGTTGGGTGGAATGTTACAACAACATAGCTAGTAGTGGGGAAGCTTTTTCTCAATATAAGTATTCTTGTGTATTTACCTCTGCAACTGTATTTATTTTAATTAATTATGATGAACATGATGAATGCTTGAATGAATGATTCGTTTCCGTTGTATAATTGCATTTCTTATGCATCTATGTATGAATGTTACTTCAATGCATTTTTATGATTATGTCCATGGGGCTAGGTTGCCCGTTTTTATAGCAGCAGGGTGTGTGCAAGAAGTTGATGGACCTTTTAGATGCAATGGTAGAATGAAGTCAATCACGCTTGATCCATAAAATAGAAATCATCCCAAGCAATCCCGACCCTGCCAAGCCTAATCCCAAGGCTGCCAACATGCATGCCAATTAGGATAGTAGACAAAAACGCGCGCGCGTTTTGCTTCACTAAAACGCGCTCCCGTTTTGCTTCAATAAAACGCGCGCGCGTTTTGCTTCACTAAAATGCGTGCACGATTTGCAAATCATAAAAAAAAAATTAAATACACAGTCCCGCCCATTTTCAAAATCAAGAAAGTGAATTCAAATATTATTATTTTGTTTACTAAATTTTTTTTTATATCACNTCTCAAAAAATCCAAGTAAGTTGAGGGATGCCTGATTTTTCAGGTTTCTATTGCATCTAACGCGCCAAAAAGGTCCATCATCTTCTTGCACTGACCCAGCAATGTGTTGGTCATGTCCTCTCCATCATCGGGATGAGGGGAGGGTACGTGACATGGTACATTTAGTCATTACCCATGTGGTGAAGAGGATGCACTAAACATAGGGATTGAGTGCAACTACTATATCATAATCTCTATGTGTACATTTTAACTTTATAATGCACATTTGAGCTATAACATATATATGTATTTATTAATGCTCATGTTATTAGACATGTGAAATCATCATTTGTTCACATTTTTACATGTACATTTGTTCCCATATATGTGGGCATATGCACATCATTTTCACACTGAGGATGTCTAATCGATGATGTACATGTCACACTCAATTGTCGAGTGGAATCCAGGTTCAACCAATATAGTCATGCTAGGCACCATGACCAAAAAGTAATCGAGGGGACGTCAAGTTACATTGAAAATATAGAAGAGCTCATGTAAGTGGACTTCTCATCTTTCTAATGTGTTATTTTTAGGTGCAAGTGGGGAGATAACTTTGATCAGAGAAATCAAGAGGAATATTGTGATAGTGGGTTAATATGTATCAACTCTAGAAGGACTTGGGATCAAAACTAAGGAGCCTTATGTTTTCCCAAAACATTACATACAAGTCTTTTTTTCCACATTTATATTGTGGATGTGTAATTTTAATATGTTTTTAATTCATTTTATGATATTGGAAATGAAAAGTTAACAACCATTTTCAACCATCATATTGAAAAATAGTAATGATGAATATCCTCATTCCATTTTGATAACCTTATCATACATATGTATTCTAAGATGCTGAGAAAATTAAAAATTAAGTACCTAAAGAGGTTTAGTTATGAAGTCTTTTTATGCCATTGCATATTTAATTACCTATAATTTTAAGTGGTTTTGGAGACTTTAAAGATATATTTAAAAACATGTTGTAATTTACATTATATATAATTTGTAACTCTTTATTAAAAAATAAAAATATTTACCGTTAATACTAAACATTATTATATTTAATTTTAAATTTTCATAAAAAATTACAAATAATTTTTGTAAGCCTATAGCTAAGAATAATTTTGATGATTTTTTAAACCATTTTAGTTGGTTTAAAATCAATATAATGTGTAATGGTGCTATTTATCTATCTAGTATTTTATGATTGTATGGAAGAGTTGATTGGGAAATAATTTTATTTAGTCAAAGAACACACTCTCTCATATTTATTTTGATGAATGCACAATTTTAATATATTTTTACTAAACTAATTACATTTGTAACAATATGACAATATATTCTCAAAAACGTGTTTACATTTGTAACAACATGATAGTAATTGCATTGTTAGGAAGAACTTTTAATGATGTTTTCCAATAAACACCTTTCACATTTTGTGACAATAAATAGGCACGGGGTTTTCATGATTTAATATGTATGATGTTACAATATATAAAAATAGAGGGATAATTATTTTGTTAAATTTAACTATAATAATTTCAACTTGATCAAAAGTAATGAAAAAGCGTGCGTGCGTGTGTGTGTCCAAAAATGGATTTCACATATTAATATAAATGGGAAATCATAGATTGAATAATTTGATATTCATGTTTATAAACTTGTTTGATCAACATATAATTCAATAACTCATGAATCACAAATACAATACATAACATAAGTTCAACTAGGAACCTACACACTATGAAAAATAGACCAAATCCAATATAAAATTCATGTGTGAATAGGTATCCCCTTAGTTATTGACTCTCCCTTGATTCTATTCCAAATGGGGTACACAACATATAAACATTATTTCTATTAACTAAACATCATTTTCAGGTAGGGCACATATGATTCATATGAGGAGATTAGTCATCTCTCAAAGTACAAGTTAGGGATATAGAGTTGATTAGGCATATGTGGGTTTATAAAGGTTTAGAGTTAGTATTCATTGGGGGTCAATGTGAATAAAATTGTTAGCAATTACTAAGGTTATAATGATTAGGAGTTGTTGTTTAAAGGGTTTGAGGGTTTGCATGGGTTTAGTGTTAACATCAATTAGGGGCAAGGTGGTTACATGGATTAGGGTTTAATAAAGATAGGTGGGTTAAGGTGTTTGTGGGGTTATATTGTTTGAAGCTTTGGGTAGAAGGGTATAATGGGGTAGTGGTCTAGTGTTCATGGATTAGTGGATTAGGAGTTAGGTCCAAGTTATTGGGATTGTAGTCATTAGGAACACACATACATAAAACATAAAATAAAAAAATCTAATTAAATGACCATCTTTACTTATTAATAATTGAAACAATTTTTTTTCCCAAAAAGTTGTTTAACACTACTAGTGCATCAAAGTTGTGTTAATAAGAAATAATGAATTAACCAAAATAATCTATTATAAAATTTTATCTTGACAAAAGTATATTTGTAGTTAAATTATTAGTTTTAAAAAGAAACCAAATAAAATTGATAACCCATCCAACAATCAAATCCATAAATGTTAAAGAATTCAAAGCATTCTACATCTAGTTAACACTCTAAAAAATATTCATAGGTAATATGCAATATCATGTTCACTATTGAACACATGTGTCACATCTTAGAATAAATTTGGATGCTTCCAACCTCTGGAATTTGAACATGTGATCTTAAAACAAACATATTATTAAACATTAAAACCATTCAACTTGTACAAAATTATGTGTATTCACCCTTCAACCTTTATGTGGGAACTTGTACCATAATTTTGTATGAGTTGAATGGTTTCAATGTTTAATAATATGTTTGTTTTAAGATCACATGTTCGAATTCCAGTGGGAACTTGTACCATTATGTGGATTCACTAGAAGGTGTTTTTCTTATAGTGTATACATGATAATTGTTGTATTTTTTTGTAACTAGGGTAATCAACAACTAGGGTTGGGATCATACTCGTGTGACATGGGGTCGATTCCAGTCCACTACCATTATACCCATAGGAATACCATTGTTTCCCCATGTGAGACACATAGAGATTGGTCAAAATATGAACCCACAATGTCACAAGGAGTTCCTTAATAATGCACTCTACCACCAACTGATCTACACATAGGGGCAATGTAATAATTGTATAAAAAATAAGAATTAAAATATTAAATTCAATATTATTATAACAAATATTTGATTTTCTAATGATTTTGTAACAAATAAGAAGTTGCATTTGCATGGCCACAATGTGGAAAAATTCAACAATGAAACATATCATTGCATTATGATCATTTGAACTCAATGGTACAATTCATACCTATTTGTGGAATGGTTCATTTATATGAGCACTACACTTTGGCATGAGATATTGTAATAAAAGCATCATTACTCTTATTGACAACAATTACACATTTTATTGGTTTGTTAGAAATTCTCATCACTCGGGGCCAGTGCATTTCAACCATTGGCTAAGAAATTGCAACCTAGGGGAATCTAAGTCATCAAAATCACCTAGGGATTGCACCCATCCTGTTCTACACCAACCCTTAACATGGTTGGAGTTTTGGGCATCTCCTCTTGACTAAAACACCCCTAAGGGGATTGAGCTCGGGTTTCCCTACTGACGAGACCCACACCTTAAATGAATGGGCTAGAAATAATTGATTAAATGTTAAAAGGACATGGGGGTGGGATTTGATCCACCTATATGTCCACATGTTATGAGATCATTTAATACAATATATCTAGGTGGAACGGAATGTTTGACCACTACCTCAAGGATCCCCCATGGCTCCAAATTCATCCCTCATTGGAATCAAACCTTTCCCATTGATGAAAAACTCCTCACTCTTCACCAATGGATACAACCCCTTTGGAATTAAATTTAAAGGACATGGGGGTGGGATTTAATCCGCTTATGTGTGCACAAGTCACAATATTATTTAATACAATATCGTTGGGTGCAACCACACATTCTACCACTACCTCAAGGTGACCTCATGCATTTAGGTTAGACCCTCATTGGAATTGAACCTTTCCCACTGGTGAAAAAATCCTCACTCTTCACTATTGGATCCAACCCATTTGGGCCTTTTTAAATTTTTATTATTATTATTATTTTATTCAGCTGAAAATGACCAGGAAACCCACCAATACTTCTCTAGTTTCATGGATGGTAAGGGTGGTAAACCATTGGCCTTCCGTGCTGAACAAGAACCTTTTTCAAGTGGAAACCCACCAACTGTCTACCTTCCTTGCTGAATGCTTGACCCCGAAGGACTCAAGGATCGATATCGTGACCTTAGTGTGCACATGTTTTACCAATTGAGATAACCCTTGGGGATGGAAACAGTAACACTTATTCGTTCATTAATACCATAATTATTCCCATTATCCAAGTTATTGTTATCACTACAAGAACTTATTGTGGGCAAGATGATATACATATTGGTTCTTTTACATATGTAATACACCCTAATGTTTATACATATGTAATACACAACCACTACACAACAATGATTATACTATATAAACTTTGTACCAGTGCACAATATATATATATAAAATCCCTAATGCATATAAGACCATGGGGCACCTGTGTGTATTATAGATATAAGTGCTCTTTTGCTTTCAATATCTAAAATATGCATTGATAATTTGTAAATATGTTATACTCACTAATGTGTATTAGTATGTAGAACACTATAGTGTGTATTTAATATGTTGGCACAACTATGCACAATATTGATATAATCACACAAGGGAGGCAGGTGCAGGGGGGTGTAACTCTTTGACCCCTAAGGAAAAAAATGGCTTACTATGCATGGGGGATAGACAAAAAGAGCAATAACCAATCATAATATCTTTCTCTAATGCAAGGAGTAAGGATCACAAAGCAACTGGAAATAAAGATTGCTTCTCATATTTGGAGATGGAACCATCATCATTAGACACTTGGAATCCCACTCTCTTCCCCACAATGTTTCTCTTAATACGATAAGTCTCTTAGATATTCATGGATCTTCATGCTTTTGATGAGGTTGAATTCTATCGTGTACTCAAAGGTCTAAATTCTAAGGATGGTCACATGGCTAACATTACATCTTCTTATAACTATGGTGAGTTAAAAAGAGGGGAGGCTAATGTTCTCACTCCCCTTCCGTAAGTTCTAAATACTTTCCCATTCAATTGATCTACATTTACTTCATCGATGGGTGGAAAAGGGAAGACCCATCATCCTCAAATGCACCTCGTTCTACCCCCCTTTCACACACTCAAGAGTTTATTACTAGGTCATTGGTTGGATTCCACAATCCATGTGGTCTTTCCCACCTTGCATCCCAACTTGGATGCGTTTATGGAATGTTCATGTTTGTTATTTTCATAGTTAAAGCTTATCTTGATGGAGCTCCACATTGAATTGGAATAAGAGCAATGAAAGCATTGTGCCTAGTCTCCTATTCACATGGCTTAGCCTATAAACACATAATTACCAAGGATAAGCAAATAAAAGGTTGTTCCAACAATTTGAGTGTCCATGAAGTATCTTTATGTGTTTTAGACTACCCATTAGAGGCTTCTCTAAGTGAATCTATTTCCCTTGGGTTTAAAAACATTGTTAGATTTTTTAGATGATCCTCTTTGAAATATTATTATGAGATCCCTTCCTTTGAGGACATATCTGCAATAGAGTTATCGAAGCTATACATGATGAAGGCTATGGTAAGTGGAATGATTTTGTTGTAAATTTAGTGATTGAGGCTTCTCATTTTAGCCATTCTTCTTAAAGGTGGCATGATGCTTTTGAGTTTAAATATATTGAAATGGAAGCATTTTCTAAGACCCCCCAAGTCTTTGTGCATGGTCTCCATTGAAGTGGATTGTGCAACAAATATGTGGAAATGATTAAGGTTGAACGCCAAGCTGGTAAGTGGATTTTTTTTTGGCTCATCGAGTTGACTTTTTTAGTTAATTCTCTAGTGATGGGTCCTCATCTCTGTGGGAAGTGGGATCTTGTGAATTGTTTTGAGTACACCAACAATTTAATTATAAAGGGGACCAAAATGGGACACACCAGTCATTGTCTCCATTCCAAGATACACCAATATGTCAAATATTATGGAAAAATCAATGATGATTGCTAGAATGCAACGAATAAAGTGTTAAATAAATGGGAAGCATGACACAAGGATTGGGAGGCTAAAAAGTGATTAAGGAAATTAAGGAAAAATAAGGAAACAAATTCTGATGAAAGCACAAATTGGAAGGGAAAATAGGAGAATAATAATGCTGGAAGTTGACAATGAAAGCTAGAATTTAAATATTGAGGAGGATTCAACCAAGGTCAAGAAATTATAGGAAAGAGTATTTCAATTAGAATTGGAACAAAGGCTCGGTTTCAAAGAGTTTATAAACAAAATTTCTCATGAATCATTAGTAAGCTCCCTAGGCATCGTTGCAATGGAAGAAGATACAATTTAACATAACCATGAAGAGAAGAAGCACCATGAAAATTACAACTTGGCCTCAATAGTAGTACTTGTAGTGCCCAACACCCTTGTGTAAGTTCAAATTTCAATCATTTTCTATGTTATCTAAATTTTTCTTTTTGAAAGGATAATTTGTATGGTTAGATACCAACCACAGTTTTACTTCTACAAAAATCATACTTTTTCCTAGGGAGAATGGGGTCAGTTCATGTTAGTCTTAGTACTTTTTTGGACAATCTGTTGATATTTCCTATTTTGAATCAAATGGTTGAATGCTTAGGCCACATCCTTGTTTTTTTAATATAATTTCTATATTTTCTTAATAAAAAAACAAAAAACAAATGATAAGCGCATTGATACAAAAAACCTTTGTTAGAACCTTCGACTACCTCTATTTTTTGTTAATTAAATTCCATTAAAACCTTTGCTACCAAAAGTTGAGGTTTTAACAAATGTTTTTTTGATAATTTTGCTTCATCTTATAACATTGAAAACCTTTACTAGACAATATTTTCCTTATAGTGAAGGAATTAATTTCATGACATGGTACCAAAAATACAAGTTCAATTTGATAAATGGAAATTTTAAAGTTATCCAATATATAAGACAAAGGGAAGTGCAAGTTTGAAGGGATGAATTTGCATAATATCTATCACAGTTAAGGTATAAATCTATTTGAATTAAAATTTTCCAAGTGGGCAAATGGATTTTCTAATTAATTGTTATGGAAAATTTCAAGCTTGTTTGTAAATTTTGATTAATTCATTATTAAGTCCACTTCTTGGCTACCATTTCAAATATTTGTGGTATTGAATGACCTAAATTATAACATCATGGAGGTGAGGGATAACAATAGGAGGGTTCACTATCTAATTTACATTACTAATGATAAAATCATTTCAAGAGTTCACCCATTTATATTAAACCCCCAAAAATAAACAAGAATTGCTTGTAAGAAATGTGAAGGAAAATCATGAAAGCTGCAAAGATGTTGTTACTATCTTGAGCCATCTAAGATTAGTTGACCACAAGATTTGATTTAGAACCTCTAAAAAATGAAAGAAAACATGAAACTATTATTTTGAGCATGTGCATTGTAAGATTAATTGACTATAATATTTGATATACAACCTTAAAAATTATAAAGGAAATATGAGAAAGCTAATTAACTTTGTTGAGAAAATCATGAGAAGTTGAGAATTTTAGATAAGTTACATTGGTACATGGTTCTAGTAACACGTGTTATTGTATTTTTATCTTATCATGGAATACATTTTTCAAGGAAATATGTCAAGCACTTCCCTCTTTCTAGAATGGTGCCTAAAGTAAACTAGATCCTATTTCGTAGAAGCTTGAAGCTTTGTCAACAATATACTTATTTAAGAGTTCAACATATCACTTATGTAAATTGAACCTAGGTGGGAAGCATAACATCCCCACTCACAATTGTCCTAACAAAAATGAATTGATAATATTATTGTATTTTTTTATGAAACAATCTTATATTTAAAATTAATAAAATTTTATATTATCTTCATACCAAACAAAAAAAAGCAAAACACTTATTAATAAAAGTTCTTCACATACCCAACACTATTTTTTTAATTGGTTGTTCACGATGGATAGAATTACATAATCCACTCAATCATTCCATTTAAAAAAATTGAACCTTGGTGGGGATGGTAACAATCATTCCTCCCAACCACCCAAGCTACATCCAATATACACACCCAACAATGTTTATGTCAAAGCAAGTACAATGTTTTTTTCCTTGGAAAAAAATCATAGTTTATATTAGATATAAACAACATTGTTTTCAAGGCCCCAACCATATACATATTGAGTATATAATATGCTTCAAAGTCATTCAACAAAAATTGTGCAGAGAGATAACTCTGTCACCAAAATTCATATACAACTAGCAACAAAGAAGTGTACAAGACACAAATCAGAAAAATAAAAAGAAAATCTTATATAATAGGGATGGTCGCCAAATCATTCAGCTGAACATCATTGCATTCCCATCGTTCCTATCATCTAGTAGTGATCTTCATGCCTTTCTTAGACAACTTATCGACTTGGTCATTCCGTTCACAGAAGATATGATGGAAACTTATCTGCAGGAAGGAGGATTTAATTCTGCATATATCCTCATAGATGTTCGTCAAATAGATGTTATGAGGATCCCTATCATGATTGATACAATCAACAACCAACTTAGGATAACCAAATATCTGAATCTGTTGTATACCCAATGATAGAGCCAAGATCAAGAAGAGTTTGATAAACAATAACTCAACCTAGTTATTAGTGAAGGTCCCCAATCCAACTACATAGTTTTACTACCTATTATCTGTAGAGAAAATAATACCCTCAACTTCCCCCATACTATGACTACTGTGCGCAAGTACAATGTTTATCTCAAGACACACCTTTTAATGAATGTAAGTCATACTTTGTATTTAATTTTTAGTTGATTTGTTAAAAAAAAATTATTATAAAGTGTATATTTCTTTTTAAAATGATTTATTTAAATATCTAGGCAAGTAGCAAGTTGCTTTCAACTTTTCTTTATGTTTTTTTCTTCTAAAATATCATAGTAAGATGTATTATTATATCAAAATATCCACAAACTTGTTTTGATGGCATTATTTTATTAAAGTTACGATATAAGCTTTAAGCTTTACACCTAGTCTCAATTGAATTTCAGTAATATTATTTGTCAAAATTATTTAGTGTTTGGCTTAAATTTTTATAATTTATGAATTTTTATGGTTTAGCTAAAATAAAATATAGTATAATTGGGTGAAATTTGAAATTAAAATTTAATGTGGGTTTGTGGTGATAAATTTTTGAACTGTCGAATTTTATGTTTTACTATATTATATAGTTTATGAAAGTTCGTTCTTATTTTAGTGATATTGATTTTCTTCTTTACACTAAGTATTATTCCATAAAAATCATATAAAACACACATTTTAGTTCAACTTATAAATAATTAGCACAACCACTTAACTTATGTTCGATGAATGTCCATAAGCCACAAGTTAAGTGCCAAGAATTCTTTATTAACTCAAATATTATATATATATATATTTTAATATAATTTAAAATGATACCCCATAAAATGAATTTTGACAATACACCAATGGCTCATTTACCTACAATTTAAAAACATACAACACATAAGATATACCATTAAACATATACCAATTTGTTAGTTAACATCCATTAAAACTTTTGCTACCAAAAGTTGAGATTTTAACAAATGTTTTTTTTTATAATTTTGCTTCATCTTATAACACTCAAAACCTTTACTAGACAATATTTTCCTTGTAGTGAAGGAATCAATTTCATGACATGGTACCAGAAATACACGTTCAATTTTCTAAATGGAAATTTTAAAGCTCTCCACTATATAAGACAAAGGGAAGTGCAAGTTGAAAGGGAAGTGCAAGTTGGAAGGGATGAATTTACAAATAATCTATCACAATTAAGGTAGAAATCTATTTGAATTTAAATTTTCCAAATGGGTAAATGAATTTTCTAATTAATTGTTATGGAAACTTTCAAGCTTGTTTGAAAATTTTGATTAATTCATTATTAAATTTATCTGAAATATGTGTAATATTGAATGACCTAAATAATAACATCATGGAAACTTGGGATAACAATAAGAGGGGTCCCTATCTAATTTACATTACTCATGATGACATCATTTCAACATTTCACCCATTTATACTAACCCAAAAAAAGAGAGGTTCCAAATCATGAAAATTGAAAAGATGTTGCTATTATCTTGAACCATCTAAGATTAATTGACCACAATATTTGATTTAGAACCTCTAAAAATTGAAAGCAAAGATGCTAGATAAATTGACTATAATATTTGATATACAACCTTAAAAATTATAAAGGAAATATGAGAAACCCTAATATTTTGAGCATGAACATTGTAAGATTAATTGACTATAATATTTGGTATATAACCTTAAAAATTATAAAGTAAATATGAGAAACCCTTAACTTTGTTGAGAAACCCATGAGAAGTTGAGAATTTTAAAATTATAAAAGAAATATGAGAAACCGGTTTTACCATTGTTGAGAAACTCAGGAGAAGTTGAGAATTTTAGATAAGTTACATTGGTGCATGGTTCTAGTAACATGTGTTATTATATTTTTATTTTTTCATGGAATACATTTTTCAGGGAAATCTATCGAATACTTCCCTTCTTTCTAAAATGGCACTCAAAGTAAACTAGATTCTATTTTGTAGAAGTTTGAAGCTTTGTCAACAATATACTCATTTAAGAGCTCAACATATTATTTATATAAATTGAACCTAC
Organism: Pseudotsuga menziesii; assembly: GCA_001517045.1. Taxonomy (NCBI): domain Eukaryota; kingdom Viridiplantae; phylum Streptophyta; class Pinopsida; order Pinales; family Pinaceae; genus Pseudotsuga; species Pseudotsuga menziesii. The sequence continues at coordinate 51,864 of LPNX011209772.1, read as the reverse complement.
CTGGAAAGAATAACATCCCCACTCACAATTGTTCTAACAAAAATGAATTAATACTATTATTGTATTTTTTATGAAACAATTTCTTGTATTTAAAATTAACAAAATTTTATAGTATTTTCTTAAAAAATACAAAACACTTATTAATAAAAATATTTCACATACCCAACCATGTTTTTTTTTAATTGGTTGTTCACAATCATTCCATTTACAAGAATTGAACCTTGGTGGGGAGGGTAACACTCATTCCTCCTGACCACCCAAGCTACATCCAATAGACAAATCCAACAATGTTTATATCAATGCACGTACAATGTTATTTTTCCTTGGGAAAAAAAATCGTAGTTTATATTAGATAGAAACCACATTGTTGACAAGGCCCCAACCATATACATATTGAGTATATAATACTCTTTATAGTCGTTTAGCACAAATTGTGTAGAGAGAAATCTTTGTCATCAAAATTCATATACAACTAGCATCAAAGAAGTGTACAAGACACAAATCAGAAAAATAAAAAGAAAACCTTATATAATAGGGATGATCCCTAGGTCATTAAGTTGACCATCATTGCATTCCCATCTTTCCCAGCATCCAGTAGTGATCTCCAGGACTTTCTTAGACATTATCGACTTGGTCATTTCGTTCACACAAAGTTTGATGGAAGCTTAGTTGCATGAAGGAAGATTTAATCCTGCATATATCCTCATAGATGTTCGTCAAATAAATGTTATGAGGAATCCTATCATAATTAAAACAATCAATAACCAACTTAAAATCACCAAATATATGAATCCATTGTATACCTAATAATAAAACCAAGATCAAGCAGAGTTTGACAACCAATACCTCAACTTGGTTATTGGATAAGGCCCTGAACAGTTTTGCCTCTAAAGAAAATAATAACCCCAACTTCCCCCATACTAGGACTACCGTGGGCAAGTACAATGTTTATATCGAGGCATGCCTTTTAATGAATGTAAGTCATACTTTGTATTTTAGCCCCAAGGGTTAGCTCAATTGGTAAGACGTGCGTACACTCTCTCGGTTAGGGGGGAGGTCACGGGTTCGAGCCTTGAGTCCTCTAGGGTTAGGTCTTCTGCTAGGATGGTCGGCGGTTTACCACCTCTACCATCCACGAATGTGGGGAAGTATTGCTTGGTTTCCCATGGATCTTTCCATCTGGAAAAAAAAAAGTCATACTTTGTATTTTAGTTTTCAAGTACAATGTTTATGTCAAAGACACCGTCTTTTAATAAATGTAAGTCATACTTTGTATTTTAGTTTTTAGTTAATTTGTTAAAATATTTTATTATAAAGTGTATATTTTTTTTTAAATTATTTATTTAGATATCTAGATAGGAAGTTGCTTTTAGCGTTTCAATATGTTTTTTTTTTCTTTTTCTAAAATAGTATAATAAGATGTATTATTATATTAAAATATCCACAAATTTGTTTTGATGACATTATTTTATTGAAGTTATGATATAAGCGTTATGACTTACACCTAGTCTCAATTGAATTTCAATAATTATTATTTGTCATTTCTCAAAGGTAGTTAGTAATTGGCTTAAACTTTTATTTATGAATTTTTATGGTTTAGTTAAAATATATATTATATGGGCGAAATTTGAAATTAAAATTTAATATGGGTTTGTAGTGATAGATTTTTAAATTGTTTAGTTTTATGTTTTACTATATTATATATTTAATGAGAATAATCATATAAAACAAATATTTTGACACTTCATAAAATAAATTTTGACAATACACTTCTTTCATCTATCTTCAATTTAAAAAATATATATAAAACATAAAACATACATCTCAAAAATTAAATAATAACCATATAAACTATTTTTTTTCAAGAAAACAATATATTAATATTATAATAAACCGCAATATTATATCGAGGCATGCCTTTTAATGAATGTAAGTCATACCTTGTATTTTAGTTTTCAAGTACAATGTTTATGTCAAAGGCACCGTCTTTTAATGAATGTAAATCATACTTTGTATTTTAGTTTTTTAATTTGTTAAAATATTTTATTGTAAAGTGTATATTTTTTTTAAAATTATTTATTTAGATATCTAGATAGATAGGAAGTTGCTTTCAGATTTTCTTTATGCTTTTTTTTTCCTTTTTCTAAAATATTATAATAAGATGTATTATTATATTAAAATATCCACAAATTTGTTTTGATGACATTATTTTATTGAAGTTATGATATAAGCTTTAAGCTTTACACCTAGTCTTAATTGAATTTCAATAATTATTATTTGTTATTTGTCAAAGGTAGTTAGTAATTTGCTTAAACTTTTATTTATGATTTTTTATGGTTTAGTTAAAATATATATTATATGGGTGAAATTTGAAATTAAAATTTAATATGGGTTTGTAGTGATAGATTTTTAAATTGTTTAGTTTTATGTTTTACTATATTATATAGTTAATGAGAATAATCATATAAAACAAACATTTTGACACTTCATAAAATAAATTTTGACAATACACTTGTTTCATCTATCTCCAATTTAAAAAAATATATATAACATATAAAACATACATTTCAAAAATTAAATAATAACCATATAAACTATTTTTTTTCAAAAAAACCACAATATATTAATATTATAATAAACCGTAATATTATATTATTATATTAATAACATACTAACCATATATACCATGTTATAATAAATTCTATTATTATATGATTATATTTAAGTGGATAGACGTTTTTATTTGAGATTTGCACTGCAATACGGTCTTCGAGATTGATTTTATGATAATTGTTTAAAATTCGATATAAACAATTATAAAAAAGAGGAATATAAAAAAAACCGGTAGCTATGTAATGAATAACATGTAGGAATACAAAAAAAAATTCCAATTGTCTTTCATTCCATAACTATCTCTTAAATATTTAATCCCTATTATTGACTTCATCCAGCCACAAACTATGTGGATATGCTAATAATATTGTACTAACCATCTCAAAGAACACTTTACAATTATTCTGTATACAACTAGCTTAGATCCAAATCCTAGGCTTTATCAAGCGCCGAGAGGGATCAAATCTCTTCGTAGGTATCCATTGATTTGATTCAAACCAAAAGACACATCTTTTTATTTAAGGTCCACATATAATATTTTATTATTAATATTTAATATTATTTATGGCCCACATATAATATTTATTATTATTTTTTACTTTGTTATGAACTAACATTACAACATTTTCCCATACATGGTTGTAAAATTATGTGCAAGGCCCTCCTACAACCATGGGTTGTTTAGGAGGCCTTGCACATGGTTCTAAAACCATGGTTTAAAACCACCATGTGCATAGAAACCATGTGCATGGTTTTAGAACCATGTGCACATGGTTTTAAAACCATGCATATGGTTTATGGTTTTAAAACCATGTGCAAAGCCAACATTTTTTATTATTTTGTTAAGTAAAAACATTACAACATCTCTCCCATATTGTGTTTTTTTCCTCACCCATATTTTTTTACGGATAATTAAATTTTTACTTTTTTATTGTTTTATTAGGTAGGAAGATTACAACATCTCCCCCATATTAGGTTTTTATTTTTTATTAATAAAAATAACTTTACGTAAAGTTACATAACGTTACGTAACCTTACAAGATCTCCCCCATACTGGGCTGTAGAGCGCCTCCAGGCACCCTAAACCTAGTAATTTTAACCTACCTTACACGAGACGCAACCAGGCCTGGAAATTCAATTTTCTTGTGCGTGTCAATACATTTTTAATGACGGTTTCAAGTTTTTAGTGCCTATCATTTGACAGTTTAACCAATTTTGCTGAGTGTCAATTTATTTTTAATATAAAATATTTATATAGAAATTTACTAATTAAGTAAATTTTAAAATTTACACATACATACAAATAGAGAAGTCTAGCATTTATGTGTTCCTCGATTAAAATTAAGACCAGCCTAAGAGTTGACCAGTACAATAACCAATGATTGTTAGCTAAGTCTTAGTAATTAACATAGATATTAAAATTTTTGACAGATAATCTAAATTCATAACGTCAAATTAACGTTTCAAATATTTTTTTAACTATTTATAAAAAAGTTACATGTCGAATAAGTGTAACAATGAAAAAAAAACATTCTGTGGAAGGTCAACTTCGAAAGCTGGACGCAAGGTTCATCCTCTTAATTCTAAGCGGATTAAGCGAATTATAGCAACAGAAAATTTGTAAAGTCGATTGAACTTTATACCAAACCTCAAACCGCCAGCATCGGAATTGGAGTGCTATTTGTACAGTGCAAGGCAAGTTTTGGATAGCGATACAACAGAAATCGGCCGGTCGGCCGTGAAGATATTCCTGGAATATTATAGAACAACGATTCGGCATATTCCAATACAGTAAAACGCTTCACTCCAGCCGTACAGTATTATACTCAGATATACCTTCCAAGTTCCTTCATTTCTTTCTTTGACCTGACTCCTGAGAGATATGCTCATGAGCTTCCTGAGTATGCCTTCCCCGGGTAATCAGCGCCACTTCCTTTAAAACGACACGCCTTTCCCACTTAAAACAAGCATTCTTCCTTACATGTCAGCCCCCACAATTCAGCAGCAATATTTCTTAATCAATATTTCTGATTCTTTGAGCAAATACCAAGATCTATAAATAAACAATTCCTGCGTGCTTCTGCACATTGTTAAATGCTATTGTTGGCCAAGGGCTTTTGCTTCTGTGAAAATCCAAAACAAAAACAAAACTGCATGAATGAAGGTAAGTGGTTTCTCAGATCATCTCTCTCTCTCTTTCTTGTTCTTGATAATTTTGATTTCTTTGTTCAGGAAGATGAATGCTTTATTTTCTTGTTCTTGATAATTTTGATTTCTTTGTTCAGGAAAATGGATGCTTTAGTTTCTTGTTCTTGATAACTTTGATTTCTTTGTTCAGGAAGATGGATGCTTTAGTTTCTTGTTCTTGATAACTTTGATTTCTTTGTTCAGGAAGATGGATGCTTTATTTTCTTGTTCTTGATAACTTTGATTTATTTGTTCAGGAAGATGAATGCTTTAGTTTCTTGTTCTTGATAATCTTGATTTCTTTGTTCAGGGAGATGAATGCTTTATTAGATATATTGAGGATGTTGATATGTTGTATGGCTCATACTATGCAGCTGTCATTAACATTAACAATGAAATATCAGTCCCAGATCGCTGTAATCGCCCTGTTACTGTGCTTCATCTTATCATGTGGGCAGCTGATAACAAAACAAGATGATGGGTCTCTCAAATTCTTAGTAGTTGGAGATTGGGGAAGAAAAGGTCTCTACAACCAGTCCCAAGTGGCATATCAGGCACCATTTTAAGACCCCTTTCATTTTCATAGAATATCTGTCTTTTCTTACATGTGATTCTATACAATTTCTGGCTTTGCTTATCTGTGATTCTATCTTCTGTATTTGCATTAAGTTCAACCTGTTGTACAAATGGATTAATAGATGGGGAGAATAGGAGAGGCTCTGGATGTAGAATTCATCATCTCCACTGGTGACAACTTCTATGAGAACGGGCTAACAGGTGTTGCAGACCCAAGTTTTTTGGAATCATTTTCTCACATCTACACTGCAAAGAGTCTACAAAAGCCTTGGCATGCTGGTATGTATGATTACCAGACTGTTTTTATTTATTTTCACAACTTTGATTTCATTTTATTTCAAAGATGTTCAGCTTATAATATAGTTTTCTTAGGGTTCTAAGACATTTTTTCTCAATATAAACTACTCAAAGCTTTAGCACGAATGGGATGTTTCTATCTCAGAGCCACAGTTTAATTTTCAGGTCTCTGTGTTTCCTGTTTTAACTCTGAAATCATATATCGTTGCAGTTTTGAATCTTTATGTCTCTGTGTTTCCTGTTTTAACTGTGCAGTTTTAGGCAACCATGACTACAGAGGGGATGTATTGGCTCAGCTGGATCCGGCTTTGAAAGAAATTGATAACAGATGGCATTGTGAGAGATCATTCAGTCTTAAATACAGCCTCTGTACTTTACCTTCTGCTTCTGTAAATGGTATGTTTATAAACACATACCCTCCCATTCCAAATTGCAGATTTCTGTTTAGACTATTTTCTTAATCCATTTACATTTCTTACCAAACATAAACATAAGCAAACAAATTAGGACTCATAATTATGGGGTAAAAAGAGAGGTTTAAACTAGCACACCCATATAGTTTGTGGCTGGATCAAGTCCGTACGGATCAAATGGTGAAGATATAATTATGGAACGAAAGACAATTTGGAATTTTTTTTATTCCTCTTATTTTTCTAGTTAAACAGGTTAAGTGTGAGTTATCCATGCCTAGTTAAATGCTATGAGGGACATTCTTCCTGTTATCCATTTATCAACTATCCCATATTTTTTATATTATTTTTCTTTTTATTTCACATTATTCTTGTTATCCGGCCATAAACTGTTGGTTATCCATTCATAAGTTATGGGTTATCCATGCATTGCTACCAGGTAGCTACTAGTTATTTTACATATATATATATATATATATATATTTAAATTGTTTATTTCGAATTTTGAAGAACTGTCATAGAATTAATCTCGATAAAATTTGGCTTGTCTCATTTTTGTCTTTAGATGAAAAAACATAGATAATAGTCTACCCCAAATCTCAAATAAACTTAATTAAAAGTAAAATTAGTTATTTTAAATTGATTTCTTTGAATTTGCAGACACAGAATGTCCTTCAACTGCGGAGCTGTATTTTGTGGATACAACGCCATTTGTCAATAAATACTGGGAGATACCCAATGAAGATACTTATGATTGGCGGGGCGTTATCCCTAGAGATATATATCTTAAACGTCAGTTGCAGGTAAATTTATGAATAGATATGCTTTCAGACACAGAAATCAGAAGTAAATTAATGTTCAGTGGATTTGCATTTATTTTTTAGGTTTTTTTAATTAGCTTTCACATTTAAAAATAAAGAAAAAGATTCTTTACTTTTGCATTTATTTATTTAATTTTAAGGTTTTTCTAATAGGCTTTCACATTTAGAAATCTTACTTTCACATTTAAAAATAAAGAAAAAGATTCTTTACTTTTGCATTTATTTATTTAATTTTAAGGTTTTTCTAATAGGCTCTCACATTTAGAAATCTTACTTTCACATTTAAAAATAAAGAAAAAGATTCTTTACTTTTGCATTTATTTATTTAATTTTAAGGTTTTTCTAATAGGCTTTCACATTTAGAAATCTTACTAGTCACTTTTTGTTGTTGAAATCTAACTCTTTACTTTTTTTTTTTGGTTGTTGAGATGATCATATATATATATGAATCTTAAACATTAAGTTACTCCAAAAAGTAATCACCCTATTATTTAAATTTAGAAAATTTATTTTGTTTGTAAAAAGTAAACCTATCTCAATGGGTGGTGTAGTTTGACTCTTTATCTACGAAGAAAATGATGGTTATTTAAATTATATTTAATTATTGATTTTTTCTATATGTTAATATCCCAAAGTGACATAATTCAATATCACTGAATTATCAAGTTGAAACAATTTTATATAAAATTATACTTTTTAATATTTATACAACATCAATCATAAACAATTTCTAATTTATTTTTTCCACTAAATTGATATTATGAAATTGAATAGGACTTGGCTACCACTTTGAGGATTTCAAATGCAACGTGGAAATTAGTGATTGGCCATCATACAATGAGGAGTGTTGGTGAACATGGTGACACAACAGAGCTCTTTCAACAAATGTTACCGATATTAGAAGTAAGACTATATGCTTCGCATTACCATTTATAATTTATAAATTTCGTTTATTTTTACTTTTAAAGATGTATGCCTTTAAATAGAATAGGTAAAAGAATATTGTTTATAGTGCTTATAATTATTGATTAATACAAAGCTATGTTTCACTATAAATAGATTTTGATAAAAATGAATGGTTTATATTAAATATTCTTTTGGCTTTTTGTTATTTATTAGGAGTACAATGTTGATCTATATATCAATGGGCATGATCATTGCCTAGAGCATATCAAAAGTCTTGCCAGGTAATAATTGTTAGTTATATATATAATAAAAAGTATTTGTTTATATTATTTTAAATAAATTTGATTTTTTTTTTTTTTTTAATTTTCAGCTCAATCCAATTTTTAACTAGTGGAGGGGGATCGAAATCCTGGCGAGGGATGAAAAAGAATGCTGACATGAACGGGTTGGAGATGTTTTATGATGGACAAGGTTTCATGTCTATAGAAATTACTCACACAAATCTCCATGCTATATTCTATGATATTGAAGGCAATGCTATTCATGAATTGGAAATGTCTAAAAACCATACAATTGTTTTGGACAACGAAATGTAACAAGTTAAAGTTTGTTCATGGGGTTTGATGAGATTGATCCCCTACATGATGAGCCAGTTTTACTGATGTGAACTCTCACTTTATTGTCATGCCTTACCCTCTAGCTGCGACTGGAAGTGATTGATTATCATATCAGCTGTATTCTCTATGAGATGTAACCCATATCTGGGATGGTGCTCTTGATGTCCTTTGATTCTTAATAAGAATAACAAGGACAGGCTTTTTTCTTCCTGAAAAAAAAGTTAAAGTTTGTGCATACTTTATTAAAATAGTATAATGAAGTGTTATGAGCATGGTGTTTTATATGTTATGTTACTTTGTTGTTAATATTATTTATTTAGCAATAGTCTAAATGTTCCATGTTTTAACATTTTCTTGTTTTTTTTCTGGTTTGTTTTTCAAGAATATAATAAAATTTTTAGATTAATTCATTTAAAATTATAGGATAGTTGTTAAACTTTTATAATCATGATGCTCTTGGGGTATTAGAGGATGTTGAATTCATTTATGCATCCAAAAACATGATTTGGGCACTTCAAATTTCAGATTTTTGAGAAAAACAAATTAGTTGGATTTTGATAATAAAAAAAATCACAAAAAGGTCTAAACCTCTAACAAATAAACAACTTCTTTTCTTTATGTGTGAATGTTTCTCATTAATTAGTGGTTTGGACTTATGAATCTTATATAAATACTAAATGAGGGAGAAATATTTGAATTTTGCACTACAAGAAAATATATGCCAAGAATGTTTTTCATATAAGTTTTTCTATTTTTTACTTAATTTTAGGTTACAAGTTTTTGTAAGTAAAAGATTCTAAGATTTTCAATATGATTCAAGAGTCCTAGAAAGTTGTCCATAAATCATACAAATGATTATCTAACAAAAACATTAATGGTTGACTACGTCGTAGTTGGCTTAGCTACAACAACTAACTAATCTATGAGACATCATAGATTTCGTGGAATGGTTAGAACCAACAACCCCTATTTGTGGGATAGATCTTCTCACTTTAAGGGAGTTCATTAGATATGGATACTATCAAAGAATGACCCTATGGGTTGTGTTCATATGTTTGATATGCTCAAATCATATGTATTGAAGAATGCATTTTGATCTTCTGATCACAATACACTTTGCTTAAGTGTTGCAACAATGTCTTTACACACCACCTCTCTTCTTGGAATATAGTTCCCTTTTGATATTTTCTTTTATGTTCTATGGGTCAAGGTGAAGAGGTTCCCAACATTGTATCAAAGCTATAGATTCTTACCTAGCATGTTGTCTATGAATTTTGTTTAGTCGAACCTAGGGTTGATCAACTTTAGGTTGAATATATGTCTACTAATTTACCTTTTATTTGAACTTAGATAAGATTTGTTTAATTAGAAGGATGACTTCCAAGATAAAACATGTTGTTCTGAATGGACACAATTATGCAATATGGGTACCAGATATGGAGACTTTTTTAAATAGCAACATACTATGGAAATATACAAAGGTCCCTATTCGAGATATGATGAATGACCAAGCCAATTTTGTTAATGATGGAAAGAAAGACGAGGCTGTTGGGATCATCACAACCTACATTTCAAGTGAGATTCGTTATCATACAAGTAGGATCGACTATTCTCATGTCGTATGGAGTAAAATGAAGTTGTTGCTTAACAAGGTCATGAAAGTCAAGTAATGAAGATAGAGAAAGAGTTGATCTCTTTAGAACCCCTTTCCTTTGGTAGGATTGAGGACTAGTTAGCTCCCATCAAGGAGTTACAGTTGAAATTACGTGAATGTGGTAAGGATTTTTCGAAGAAGGATCCACAACTCATTGAACTAGTCTTGATGAATTTGAGGACACCTTATGATGTCTTCTACTCCTTCATTCGCGCTAATTGGATGTCACACAAGCAAGATGGTAAGGACTTCACCTTTGATACCTTTTGTGATTTGTTGATTAAAGACCAACAAAAGTTGCTTGAAGAAGGGAAGCTTGGTATCAAACACCAAGCTCACTTGACCAAAGGAAAGTTCAAGTGAAATTATAAAGAACCTGGTTGACCAAATCATAGACTAAAATACCAAGGGAAATAACAAAGAGTCGTCATCTACAAAAAATGATTGAAAGAAGAAAACCTATTATTATTGTGGAAAAAATGGGCATGTTGAGAAAACCTGCTAGAAGAAGATGAAGGACTTGGACTAAAAGGTCAAGCACCTTGAGGATTGTGCATCGGCTAGTTAGTCCATTAATCGAACTACTATTTTTTTTTCCTTTTATGTTAGCACTTCCCAAGCATTACATGCTCATACCACACATACATAATGGATAGTTGATTCTAGTTGTATTCATTGTATGGCTAAGGTTGCTTCTTTGTTCTCTTCCTTCAGTGGAGCTCTAGAACAAAATATTTATGTAGCTAATGATTATGCTCTGAGGGTTTCTTGAAGCGACGATGTTGAATGTCGGCATGGTTGAATATCCAACATCTATCATGTTCCTTAATTAAGCATAAATTTGTTGTCGGTTGCTCAACTTACACAAACCAAGAAGACTATTGAGTTTTGGTTAGATTGCTTTATTGTAAATGATCTGAGGCTTAGGGGGGGAAACTATTGTTTCAGGATATCAATATCTCAAGGATGGACTTTACAAGCTTTGTGATTCTCCCTGGCTGATTAGACTGAATACATCGACAACATTCATTGCTCAAACAACGACAGAAGTCAAATTTGGCTTGAACAACTTGGACATATGAACTTTCAAAGTTTGAAGATGATGGTAACTAACAATATGGTTACTAACCTCCCAAATATTCTTCCACCTGAAGGATTTTGTAGGGGATGTGTGCTCAAAAACCATCACAAGGAACCCTTTGGTTCTTGGAAAGCATGGTGAGAATAGAACAGACAAGGACTTGTTCACAATGATATTTCTTGCATGAAAAAAACCTCATTACTAAGTGTGAAGTATATTTTGACCTTTATTAATGATATATCTATATTTACATCGGTATATTTCTTGAAGAATAAGATTAATGTATTTGAAATATTCAAGAAAATTAGGGCATTGACTGAAAAGCAATGTGACTGACCCATCAAATGTTTAAGATTAAACAACGGTGGTAAATATTTAAGTTGGCAGTTCGAAGAATATATGTTGCATAATCACATTTCTTAGTAGAGAGATGTCCCTCACAACCCTTGGCACATGGCATCGCAACGAAGAAGAATTGCAATTTGGTGGAAATGGCTCGGTTCCTACTGCAGACTAAATATATTCAGACTAAATTTTGGGAAGAAGTTCTTTACTATTCAAACTATATCCTGAAGCCTATACCAAATAGAGTTGTCGCTGACATGACTCCAATCAAGAAGTGGAACAAAATGAAACCCTCTATCAGAAACATGAGAAACTTTGGATGTGTTACTTGGGCGCATATCAATGATAACTATAGGAAGAAATTGGATACAAAATGTCACGCTTGCATCATGATGGGATATTATGATGAATCGAAATCCTATCAAATGTTTGACGTTGTCAAACAACAAACCATTTTCAGCAAGAATATATCTTTGATGAGAATATTTTAGGTAATAAGTTGCCGAATTCCTCTTCTAGTCTATTGCACAGTAATACGTTAGATATTCTTGAATAATTTGGATCGATTGTACCCCTCTTTGGAGTTTCTACTGGACTAGCGAATTCCACTCCTGATTCAATTGGTAGTCGGTCTACCATGACTAAAGATGTCAGAACATCAAATCAATCAACTAATAGTCACCACCTTGAATCACCATCGACTTCTTTACCTTAGTGGGATTCTAAAATAATTGAAGCTGCTGGACTAGATGCCAAGGATGCTACTATTGGTTGGTAGACTTATAGTTAGAAACATCATGCCAATGTTGCACTAATGGCACATGTTCTTGAAACCAATGATTCTAACAATTATGTTGATGTTGAGGTAGTTCCTAAATGGGAAAATGCTATGGCTATTGAAATTAACTCTTTGAAAAAGAATCATACTTGAGAACTCATTCCTCGATCGTAAGAAAAGAATGTTGTGAAGTGTTGATGGGTTTATAAGACCAAGTTTACTTTTGATAGTATTGTTTAACATCGTAACACTCATTTAGTAGCGAAGGGATTCTCTAAAAAAGAAGGCATTTGCTTCAGTAAAATTTTCTCTTATTGTAAAGATGAACTATGTTCGATTGATTCTTTCCCCTGCTGCTCATTTTGGATGGGAACTTCATTAAATAGATGTTAAATGTACTTTTCTTCATGGATATTTGTCTAAACAAATATATATGCAATAAACTCTTGGTTTTGTGATAGATTCTAGTTTTGTTTGTCAACTCAAGAAGTTGTTCTATGGTTTGAAGTAAGAACCTCATTCCTGGTATGAGAAGATTGATTGCTTCTTTATCAATCTTGGCTTCAAACGTTGTGAATCTGGTCACAATATTTATGTATTACATGCTCATGGAACTGAGACTTTGATTGTGGCATTATATATTGATGTTTTATTCATAACTAGAAATAATGTCATTTTGATATTAGGTTTGAAGAAACAACTTGCAAATACCTTTAAAATGAATGATCTTGGTCTGCTGTATTTCTTTTTGGGCATTCAAAATTTTCAAATGGATGACGATATATTTTTTTCTCAACCTAAATATGATTTGGGTCTTTTGAAACGAATCAAAATGAACCACTGTAAGTATTGTGCTACACCTTATCAATTGGGTGTGAAGCTGTAAAAAGACTGTGACTCTCCACGAGTCGACACCACTCTTTATTGATAGCTGATCGATATCTTAGTTTACTCAACTAACAGTCAATCAGATCTCTCCTTTGTTGTCAGTGTGGTCTTATGGTTCATACAGGATCCCTGAAAAAGCCACTCAAAAGTTGCAAGTGGGGAGGTGACATTGGAAACTGAAAAGTCCACTTCTAGCTATGTGTTTTGATTGAGTTCTAGACCCTTGGTCTAATTGTGTAAGAAATATAAGGTGGTCTCTCTTTTGACTACAAAAGAAAAGTATCATGGATTTGTCAACGTAGGTATAGAGCCAGTTTGGATCTGCCATCTTTAGATAGAGCTTGAGTTTCTTGTGTAGACCTTGACTATTCTCCATTGTGATAATCAGAGTACAATATAGTTTGTTGATAATCATGTTTCTCACATCAAGATGAAACATGTTGAATTTTACTTTCACTATTTAAGATAGTTGGTACATGACAATGTTGTCTCACTTGTTTACTACAGGACATATGATCATATTGATAATATCTTTATGATAAGATTTGCTAACGTCTTTATGAATCCTTTTTCAAAAGCTAAGTTTGTAAAATTTTGGGCTATGCTTGGGCTTCATGAAGCTACAATTATGGGGGAATATTTAGAGAACATAATTACATCTCCTAAATCTCTAGAGCATTGTGTCAATGGAGAGGTGTTGGAACCTAAGGTTATCCAGGTTCATCACACCTTTGGATCTTCTAGAGACAATTAGTTGTTATACAATAATTGACTAGCAAAGTAATCGATTGGAGAATTGAATTGGAGATTCAAAGGCTTGACTTAATGGTTGATGAGGTTGTGGTTGGATTGAGTATAACAACTAACTAAACTATGAAGCATTGCGTATTTCGTGGAAATGGTTAGAACCAACAACCCCCATTTGTGGACTATATCTTTCTCACCTCAAAGGAGTTCATTATATATGGAGACTATAAAAGAATGACCCTGTGGGTTGTGTTCATATCCTTGATATGCTCGAATCATATGTATTGAAGAATTCATTGTGATTTTCTTATCACAATACATCGTGCTTAAGTATTACAATAGTGCTTTTAGACAACACCTCTCTTCTTGGAATACAAATCCCTTTGTTGTTTTCTTTTTTGTTCTATATTGTTCAAGGTGAAGAGGTTCCCCAACAAAATATTGTGGTAGTGAATCTATACTTATTCTCACATAACATTTGGTAGTACACATGTATAAGTGGGCCACTTAGTTTCTAGTGCCAACCCATTCCATGGAAAAATATTTGACGCACATATGGTGTCCATTAGGTAGGACGACATGTTAGATGTCAGGGGACTCCTTGGAGCTACATGTTTTACTTTGGATATTGCTTTAGTGAGGGAGGTTGAGAGGATGGAAGCCCAACTGAATACTATCCAATGAGGGTTATCTGAAGGATTAAAGGAATATATGCTTCCTTGAACGTAGTGGCATCTACTTCACCATAAAATATGCTTATAATTGTTGTTATGATCTTGTATGGTGCTCTTAGTTGCTTGGTGTCAATATACTCTCCATTATTCCCTACTTTAAAATATCTTTTTTTCACCCACCATCCCTTTAATATCCTAAACTTTAGTATTCAACCCCTTGTGAGGTCTACTTGAGCATCTGGAAACATGTACATTAATTTGATATTAGAATGATGGACTTTTTCTTAAGTATCTCCAATGATATGCAATCTATGTCTTTGTGCTTTATAATCTAGTAGATTGTATCTGCATAGGGAACAATTTTTTATTTAGCATCTAATTTGTGTATTCTTGAACTTTTATGCTATCGCACATGTCCTCATCTAGATTAAGTGTTCTAGAACTAGGGGCTAGTTTTAGATATGTTTCCTACCTAAATGTATGTTAAATATCTCCCCACTGATAGCTAGTATCCTTGTCTATTGTTAATTTTGTGTCACCGTAGACTGCTCCAAATAGTATCACTACGTCTTCCTTTGTATCCTTCTTAGTGGTTTCCTCTCTCTCTCTAAGCTTGTGTCCTCCAATGCTTATTTTCTACACCATTATATTTTCAATACCATGTTTTACCTGAATTCTCCATAACAAGTTTCACATGAAATAACAAATACAATATTTCAATTGAATCATGGTATTACCATATTTATTGATAAAATTCTTTGAAGCTAATGGATATTTGTTATTGCTTCTTTACAAAATATGGCTAAATTGTATATGTAAAAAATAAATAATCCACTTCCATAAGGATTTATATCAATCTTTCATACCATTGTAAATAAGCGAAAAGGATATCCCCCCTTGAGAGGCAAGCTGTTCTGGAAAGTGGTTCATACTTTTCTCAAGAGTTCCAATGAATAAGGCCATACTCTTTGATATGTTGGCTACTAATTATTAAAACCTTACAAATATTAACTCCCTAGTATCAATGGATCTTTACTCGGCCAAATTCATTATATTTGAGGTTTTTGGTTACTTCTTTACCCATATTGTAATCGATCTCAAGATCTATAGGGTGTAACTTTCTCTTAGATTTATATTTCTTGAGACAAGTAATGATATAATATGCTCCAACCACACAAATGTCCAATTATAATTGGTATGATACCAATATGATCTATAAACTAAATTGAAAATTCCAATGCTTGAATCACTAGGACGAATGTTAAAACAATTACTACTACAGTTTATGCTCAAGTACATGACTACTCTTGTTTTACTTTGTATTGATTTAAGAGAGAAAAAAAAGATATTAATTTCTCAACCACTCTAACATAAAATAAAAAATACGATAGCAAAGACACACATTGGAATACCATGCACATAAATTCCCCCTAAGAAACTTGATGTGGGAAAACCCAACAAGAATTGAATTTTTTATTATTATAGAGCTATGGCACACTATGGTGTGATACAGTTTCCTACATAATGATCTTTCTCCTCTATTATGATATTTCTCTACTGCTCTTTTTGGTTGATTTTGGCTATAGATCATTAAATCACTACAATAAGAGTTGGATTCATACCCTCATTTCGGATAGGTTTTAATTCTCTTCCTTGATTGATAATCTTGAGATTTTATATGGTGCATTTCTCCTAGAAATCTATATGGTGTAACTGAAGCTTATTGCAACTATGCGATGTCACGGTCGTCAATAGTTCCAAGGTGGCATGTGTTGTACTATACAATACTTCATGCTTGTGTCACATCACATTCGTAGAGCGTCAAACGTGTGTGATAGAGTTGTAGTATGGATTTCTCCCCTACTACGTGCAAAAGCACCTACCCTAGATCGCCCAGATCATAGGGTAGAGTTCAACAATGGAAACGGGAAATAAGAACAACAATAATAGTATTTTTTAGATATATTCTACTAACTAATAAACATAAAATCATTCATACCTTTTTCTATAATGTGGGCCACCATAGCCGTCCGAGGAAATGGTCCCACAACTCCACGCTTTGGGTCTCCAATCTCTTCCATGGATGGTTGTCAAATGGGGAAACATATCCAAATGTGTACGGAGTAAACTCAATGTACACCATGGGAATGGTATGGCTAGAACAGAGGAACAATGGCAAGTGGATGAAAAGTAATTGTGTGTGATGTGATCAAAAGTATATTTCTGGAATGGAAATAAAGTGTGACTAAAAGTGTTTAGGGGAGGCCTTCACAATATATTTATAGGATGGTCCAAGGTTTTTTTACCCATGGTAATGACCCATGGTATTTTATTGTCCATGGTATTTATCTATGGTTTTTAACCCATTCTCATTTTTAGGGTTTTTTGGTCCTTTTTGGAGAGAGTCGGGATAAATTAGAATAAATGCTGAACTTCCCTTCATTTATGGGGAAGGAATAATGTTTTCGACCATATTTAGTGGATTTTTAGTTGTGAAGGTCAAAATGGAGGAAATAATGGTAGGAATATGATATATAATTATGGTTTAGACCATGGAGAGCTAGGTGGACTTTTTTGGTGTTAACAGATTGCCCCCTGATGTGTGAGGGAAGGAGCTCATCGTATGATTGATAGACATCATAGGATCAAGGGAAAATGGTGACAATGATGGAGATACTGGAGAGGACCGCAGAGGAGTGGATTCTCCTCATTCGAACCAAAATGGCTTTTGTTTGTTTTTCTTCTAAAAAATGGATGAGGTACATAGAATTTGGGACATGTATATGGATGAAGAGGGCATACCTATTCTCATAACAATGTCTCAAAAATAAAAATGGGTATTAAGGCTCAGTAATGGGAGTCGATCAATACATATATACAACTGGTAGTACATCATGGTGGCCTCAATGGGAGGATGAATACATAAATTGATTTGAAGAACTGGTACATAGAAATAATGCCATTCTCATGGAATGAAATATCATAATGATTGATTCTCTATTTGATATGGAGTTGTACATAACTAGATGGAATCAATGAATGAGAGTCAGAATCTCTGGGGTATAATATACAACTTGAAGTACTGGAGATACACAGAAGCATGACACTAAGGGGCTTCTGAACATTGTCGTCAATGCATCCCAAAAATCACAAGGGACATGAGATTGTATGGGTCCCAAAAATAGACTCACCAATGTGTTAGAGTCATGTGACAACTAGGGTCTTTGACCAAATAATCAAAGGACCAATACCTTGTACGAATCTCAACGGTGTAACAGTGTATGAAGTTGAGCATGTGAGACACAACCAAATCGAAAGGAATTAATGGATCCTTTCAAGTGGTCCAAGGAACTCATTAATGAGGTGGATGAAACCAGGATACAGGGACCTCTGGGTCTATCCTTTGGAATAAAAGTGTTGACGTCGATACAGGGAGACCTAAAACTAACAAGGCGATGATGTTTCCTTGATAGAAGCACAAGGGGGATAACTAGATATGTGGAACAGTTAGGGGACTGAGACACTAAATGGATAATAAGGGCAAGGGAATACATGGGACTCAAACTTCATTTGTTCAGAGTATGACGACAAGGATGACCTGGAAGAAAATGATACTGACTCTTGGGAAAGGGATCATAGATGGGAAACCGGGGAGATAACTGCAATGGGAAATACTTGGGGGATTAATTGGAATAATGATATCCAGGAGATCCAAGGGATACTCATTGCAGATTACTCTGAACAAAAGCAATCCAATGGGGGAAAGATGCCATAATGTGAGATCATATGTGATGGTTCCTAGAGACATCAGTGTGCCAGGATTTCTTCATAGTTTAAAGAGCATGAAGAAGGGATATAAGTATGCTCAATATGATACTATCTTGTGGATTTTTATCAAGCTCAAGATGATAAATGCTCGATGGTTCTTTTCATGTTTAGAGAGTTTGAAAATAGGATGAAGACTCCAGTTGTGGTCTCTTTTTCGTATGGTTGTCTCCTAATCCCTAAAAAGGATAAAAGTTTACAAAGGAGAGATCTCCCAACCGAAAGGGGAAGAGAGAATTATTTAAAATAGGTAGTCCAACCAGGCTGAAAAAGGTTAAACCTATACTGACTAGACGGTCATTCAAGTAATTTTACGAGCATGAATGAAACCACGTTTACTCGACAATATTTTCTTGATTAGAGGGTTGGAAAAGAGCTTAAAGACAACCCATAATGATATTTTTCGTAAGTTACGGTCCCAATGTCCGACAAAGAATAAAATTATACAAAGGGAAACATTACTAGCTGGAAGGTGCTAGGGTGGTCCTTTTATTTAATTGGTCTACATGGTCTGAAAAAGGAGATAAATAAGGCCACATAGATGCCCTTTCAAATACTTTAACGAGCATGAAAGGATGCAAGCGTGCTCGACAATCTTTTCATTCTTTTAGGAGTCAAAAAAGATCTTAACAGAAACTCTGTAATTGTCAATCAAGCAATGAGGAAGTGTTCGATGTACCCAAAGGGATGGTGTTGTGAACAAGGCCGATATAAATAACAGTGAAACATTGGTGGGGCCTCCTCGCGGGATGATGGATGACGCTAAAATAAGGACAAGTTTTCCTTATAGATGGAGCGTATGGCTCATGAACATGCCAATATGTGTGTGCTGTGATTCGCGTGGTGTCATGCAAATCGAGTTGAGTTTGAGAAATGGCCCAAAAAAAGTAGGAAGGGAGGCAGTTTAATAGGTCGTTTCTTCACCTGGGATCTTTTTGCATAATGGTTGCATCTTCCTATCCTTACACAGGAATATCCATACGTGAGTATGGATTACTAGGGAGATACAAAGATTCCTTGAACTCTAGGGAAGTTATAGGGACTTAACGGTATGTATACATGATGTTTTGGTGGTTTCATTCATATGTAGTGTGCTAGCATAGTGGTAGATAGGTCACGATAGATACTGATGACATACTGTGTGTATGTGCATACGTGGGACCGCACCCTCTTGCAGGGTACTGACGGTGTAGGGGCAGGCTAGATGGGTTAGATCCACCTGCTCACGGGCAGAGGAAACAACAAAGTGCTATAATGGACTTACTGCAGTTGGCCATGGAGCGACTACTAGAGGGGGTCATTGAATCGTGGTAAAAATGATGTAAAAATAGAAAGAAAAACTATGATACAAGGGTTTGTATGGTGAGAAAATTTAGGCATAACACCTATTGAGGTAGAGCCCGTTGCGAGGATTACTAAAGAGGAAACTGTCAATATCAACAAGGATAAATTCCCTCCTTGCCGAGACATCGATGGATGAAATAAGGGCTATAAAACATGGTTTTGAACTTTCCTTTTCTAGTCTTATCATGGGCTTGGTTGTAAACGAGGACGAGGTCCCCCTCGCTAAAGGCGCATGGGTGGACATGGGAGTCATAATGGGACTTCGAACAGGTCTTTGTTGCTTCAATCATTTGGAGAGAAGCACGATGGTCCTCATTGATTCATTCAAGAATAAGTAGGTGTTGTTCTCATGGTGAAGTATCGTGTAGAAGCTCGACGAAAAGGCGGAGTGATGGAATCTGACATTCAATGGGAATAACCGACTCCACACCATGGACTAATTGAAATGAGGTGAAACCTATGGTGGTATTAGAGATCTCTTTGTCATCGTGAAAGTGGTGCTGAGATAGATTAGGCGGATCTTTCATGGTTGAGGACGGGAAAGGAGTAATGAAATTAGAGATCGCATAGATGGTGTTGGTTGTGTTCGAGGAAGAAACTAGAGGGTGGCACTCCTCAAGGACACTAATGTCAGACTTGCAGGAGTGTGTGTGAAGGTCACTAAGGAGTGACCAGTACTTAGGCAAGTTTGGGAAATGGTGTGAATAATGACCATATAGGCCACAAAGTGCACATGGATGGTTGGTTCATAGTGGCTTGTTCTTCACCACAGGTATGGTTGGTATGTTGAAAACTGGAGTCGTCATCGGTCTCGACTACAGTGCGCATGTGGGTGAGAAGGATAGGTAAATTAGGACAATTCAGTGTCGCATAGCCTTGGACATCGCTTAAAGAACATGGAGGAGGAGGACATGGTTCTGTCGTCACTTTGGGTGTCTTGGTCCTAGTCTTTGTGGAAAGAGGGGGAGCAGTCGTAGCGACAAAAGAAGTCTTTTTTGTACCAGGAAGTGGGTGAAACATCATCTCAATAGGTTGGACGAAAGTCAACATGATCTGGGGAGTCAGGGGAAGAGCGGGGGAATCGAGGTACCATGCTGGAATACTCAAAGTGAAACCCATAAGGTTGAGAGTAGCCAAGATCGACTTACTCACAATACCAGATGGTGGGAAAAAGAAGGGGATCGTGTGTACGGGTATTGAGCCCCAATAATTCTGCAAGGACTGTGGTGGAGGTTGCAACTCTGGCTTCGAGGAAGTCAGAATTTTACCGGATGTGATAGTGCACAAATCTGATATGTCAGACGAAGAAGGAGGAGGTGGTAAGGACAAAAAGGTGTTAGTCAACGAAGCATTGGAAAATAAACCTAGGCCAACAACATAAAGGTAAGGTATGGAAACACTTTCGATGGTAGTGTCAACAGTAGGGAGGAAATGTTCTGGTGTGGTGTTATCAGGAATATAGCACCTTCTGCGGATAGAAGCTGTTCCTCTAGTTTGAATGCCATTAGATCTAGAACAAATGAGTAACAACTAGGTTGAAGACTTTTCCTGAAAGCTATAGATGCCTGGAATAAAACTCTGATCAAAGGCCTGTAGACCTGTAGAAGCACATCAAACATACAACAACATCAAATATACCAGAAAACTATCCATAGATCCATATTAGTGACTAAGGAATCCAATAATATATATGTGAGATTATAACACAACAAATATATGGGAAGGAAATCAACTTTGCATTAATAGATGAATGAAGGAGCTTACAACAGTTTTTCCTTAGTGTTGATGCACTCCTTCACAAGACTAGCACCTCATCCTCGATAGCTCCGACTTGCTCCTCTATGCTCTCTAATGGATTAGGACAGGATGTTAATTCAACATCATAACTTTACTTCTTTATTCTCCCTCCAACCATGGAGTATGAGCTTGTATTTATAGGGCTCAAAGGGATAGGAATGGTTGAGAAATTGGTGGGTGAGGTGGCCATGAGATCCTCAAAGGAGGGATCTCGAGCTTAACTAACCTAGGTGAGTAGGGATAAGGCTAGACACGAGGCTTTTGTTCTAGAATCTTCATGAAACCTCTTTTTTCACTTGTTACCAAGGGCACTGCTTATACTCCTTTATGACAGAGCGGTGAAGGGTGAGAACCACGCCAACAATAAAGGTTAAAGGTGGTGACACCACTTGGTTTCCACATAACTTATGCGGTGCTACATAAGGTACCACTTATATGCTTGAGGGTAAGAGCATTGATGAAGTTTTTTATATTAAAACAAACATCTAGAGCATGTTTCACTTCAAGTTTGGGATTTGAGGGAAAATATCTATGTTAGGGATCCTATCAC
Source organism: Pseudotsuga menziesii (assembly GCA_001517045.1). NCBI lineage: Eukaryota > Viridiplantae > Streptophyta > Pinopsida > Pinales > Pinaceae > Pseudotsuga > Pseudotsuga menziesii. Next base: position 29,754 of record LPNX011209772.1, on the reverse strand, counting down.
ATGCTGGTGATAGAATTTGAGTCTAATAGAATGCCCCCCAAAGAATGAGGCTAGAGGGATATGATAGGAGAGAGCTTTGATAGAGAAAGTTATCACTTCGAGGTAAGAGCCAGCTTGATCGGAGAGTGTCATTGAGTAGGCATCTACAATACATCAATACTTTGACTCATGAATAAATGTAACCTCATCATGGCTGCAGACCAATACAAGGTAGATCCATGAGAGGAATGAACAACGATGGCTACTAGAATACATCATATATCCATGTGATAGACAACTCAAACTTGGACATAGCTACCAGATATACAACGTAGATCTATGTCATATAGATGCAAATTTGAGCATAGCCACGACCATACAAATGTGGATCCATGCTGGTACTTCATACAATACACTCCATCGCAACCTCGGGAGAAAGCTATGAGTGATTTTAACAAATACCCAGGGTCTTCATCTCGTCTTCCACAAAGTACGATTCTAACCATGTGATTACAATGTTCTGAAGTCGAACATGGTAGAAACCACTTGAATACCGGCCAATGATGTGAACTGTTAACAAGTGCGAGGGAGATCACCATTGATGTCAATGATTCCCAAGGTACCTTAGTACAATATATCGAGTGCGAATAGATTTTTTAATGTCGAACACCCATCAAAATATTTCGATCAAAGGTCAATGATGTGAATCTTTGTCGATAGCAAGAGAATCTGTCATTGAGGCATATAGACCTCAAGGTACTAAATTTTGTTTCTAAAACTAATTCCTGGATGATGAGCTGATGTCGACAGGAATAGTATCGTCGAAGGAGGGCCACGTTGAATCCCACGTCAATGACTAGAAACTTGAAACAAAGTTCTGGAATGTCGTAGATAATTTAACCATAGGAATGACTCAAAGTATTGATACAAAGGTTGTTTTAATTGCAGGGGTAAACTTCTTTCTTTCCTTTGAACATTAGGCAGCATGAAAAAAGACTTGGTAGCATGACTAGACCAGACAGACACATAATACTACAATAGAGACAATGCATTCTTTTGAAGGACTCAAACGAGTGACATGACTCATGAAAGTGGATCGACTTGTAAACCAACTGAATAACCAATTAACCGAATGATATACAGACAAGTGCCATGTTCAAAGGTGACAAACAACTGTCTTTTGATTTGCAAAATGATTCCCTTCCATTAATTTCCCCATCATGATCAATGAGTGCCTCTTTTCTTTTTTACCAGTCCAAAGAGGGTAACAAACAATCATTTTAGCTCATCCGAAGATAAGTCCATTCCCATATATTTTACGAACTTGAGAAAGGAGGGGTTCATTCCAAAAAAAGGGTCTCTCAGTGTTTAGTTTAATGAGTCCAATGAAAGCAAACTCAGTATCGTTCATATTTAGAAAGTCTAAATGAAGATGAAAGAAAAATCCAAAAGGTCCTTTTTCGTATGATTTAGTCTCTAAGGCACGAAAAAGTATAAAATAATACCCAAGAGAAATCTTCCAGTCATGGTTGGCTGGAGTGTTCCTTTTTCATAAAGAGTCTATCCGAACTGAAAAAGAGATAACCTACCGTCGGAGAGACGACTCTTCAAATACTTTTACGCGTATGAAGAAGACAAGTACTCAACAATCTTTTCATATTTAGGGAGTCCAAAAAGATCTTAAATGAGACTCCATTAGGTCTCTTTTTAACGATGAAAAGTTTTATGAGCGTTAAAAGAATCAGGAAAAGACTCGGAACTTTGATATTGAGTTCTGAGAGCGTGACCAAAGTGTCAAAACAAACGCTCGAGGAATTTTTCTATTTTATGGAAGTACAAAAAAGCCAAAAACAAACTCCTCATAGACTTTACTATTTCCGTTTCTACCCCTACAAGACTCAAAAATGACATTAATTTCCTGAAAAATGACTTTAGTAGACTATATAGATGGATTTTATAATAATAATGATTTTAAAATATCAACATAGCATTAAAAACCCTAAAAATAGATATAAAAGTCATTTTAAATAGTAAAAATCAAACCATTTTACTATTTACCACTTGGTGAGAGCATTTTGGAGCAAATTTGAGCCAGATCTTCAGTTGGAGATTTCGGGAGATTCTACCATCTGATTCGAGTGCCATCAGTGCCAGGTAAATAACAAAACCTTAGCCTTTCTTTTCAAAGAATTCATTTTTTATTTTATGAGGGTATTGGGATGTTTTAGGCAAGCCCTAAACCTCAAATGCGGGCACCGCTGCTACCCCTTATGGGACAGGCGGTGTACCGTGAGAACTGGGAAACCTCAACTGCACTCAGGTGGTGCCACCGCTTGGTGCAAATAGAGCTCAGGTGGCATCGGCCATGAGTGGGGAAAAATTAATGGATAAGAAAGAACACAAGTTTTTAACTGATTTTAATGATTGATTGTAATTCTAATTGGTCCATTAATTGTTTTTGGTAGGTTCCAAGTGATAAAAAATGGTTATATGTAAATAACAACAACACGATGAAGATGATGCTTTTGTCGAGAGAAATGCGGGGTGCATAGCCACATTGAGGAATTGTGGGATCCTCAAATTCTTGCACACACCTAGCATGGTGTCTCGTGAGCGATTGTTGGAGTATATCTTCCATATGTGGAACTCGGAGCAACAATAATTCGAGGTAGGAGCCCATGTGTTGACTGTTGAGGTAGAGGATATCTACTTCTTGACCAGATTATTGAGACAGGGTGCTTCGATTTCTTTGACTGGTTCCCGTGGAGGTGATGTGACTACCCAGGAGTTGATCGACCGTTATTGCATTCCTGATACTAGAAATTTGGGGAGGAAAATTCCCATTAAGGCAGTGAGGGATGATCCTCTCCGTACTCTTCTTTTCACCATGTAGAGGCTAGCTAGGACCCAAGGGTCTCATCAGGATTCTAGGGCACACATGTTATATGCGATAGAGGCTATGGCACCTATTGTCTTTAACTGGGCAGAGGGATTACTATCGGTCTTCAAGGACCAACTGACCAAGTGTCGGTAGGGAGAGCTAAAATAGCTTGGCTATGGTTCCATCTTAGCCTGTTTCTTCTTTGAGCGGGTCATTCATCTGAGGCCCCAAGCCGTTTTTACTGAGTTGAGGGGGAGAGAACCTCATATGCTAAGGTGGGTCAGGATCATGGCCCGCACAGGAGCAGGTAGAGGGAAAGTGAAGTTTGGGGATCCATTTTTCCGCTGGCTAAATGATCAGATCCTCATGGTCAAGGATTATGTGTATGCGGGTACCGATTTCAGAGGCGACCCTGACCTTACACTTCCACCTAGCGGATAGTGGGGAGACATGGGTAAGAAACAAAACCCTAAGATGTCTATTTGTGTTTTTGTATTTTAATGTTTTTTATTTTTTATGTATAGTAACAAGACCTGAAAATTTCCATGCAGATGTTGGAGTGGCACGACTTGGGGGATCTTCCCCGTTGGAGAGAGGCTACGACCCAATGGGAGAGATGGAGGAGAACCTGGAGAGGTTGACTTTGGATCTACCCAATGCATCCATCAATGATCTCCCGATGCGATATCAGAGGCACACAGCAGGAGTGCCAGGCCGTTTTAGCCGTTTGCTACGTAGAGTAGTGCAAGATGTCATATGCTACCATGAGCATCACTAGACAGTTCTACATGATATATTACTAAATGCTGATATAGCTTTAGGATTTTGTATGATTTTGTGCTGCCTGAAAGCCAGAGTGCTTCAGATGAGGTATCGTGACCTATTTTTGTAAAACACTTTTTTATATATATACAGACTTTTACTTCCGATGTTTATATGATTCAAATGGAAAATTTATTTACATGAGTTTTATATGTTTTTAATGTTGATTTACCATATGATGAACTATGTTTAATTTTCATGTTATGAATGGGAAATATACCAATCTAGTATATAATTTGCCAGTGAATCAACAACTGGGTTTTCTGCCCTAGGGATATTCCTTTAAGTGATAACCTCAAATGACCTTTCCAATAGACATACCCTTCGATAGAGATGAAGCAGTATAGGGTTTTTGATGGTATAGACTTGGTTCAAATGAAAAACCACTAACTGTGAGTCCATTTGAAACTACCAAGTCATGAATGTACTAGGATGCAGCCTCAGTCAAAAGACCTATGAATGCTTCATACTCGGTGATATTGTTGGTAGCATGACCAATAAAAATCGCTCCCGAACTGACTAGATCATGTGCAGGGGAATACAGAACCTAAGCAACTGAAGCAAGGTTTAGGGTATGATGACAAGAACCATCAGGGAAGCCATAAAAAGGCATCTGATTTGCATAACCAAAACATGGTATAAACAGTCTAGACACTAAACTCAAAACCATATTGAAAATACTAAAACATGCTGAAAATTCAAACAATGTACATATATACAAGGTGCCATACATGAATTATTTAGGCATAGTACCTCTTCAGGTACAACCTGTTGCGAGGTTGCCCAAAGTGGACTCCATCATAGTCCATGAGCTCATAGGCCCCTTTTTCTAAAACCTTGGAAACGATAAACGGACCATACCACAATGATTGAAACTTCCCTTTTCCTAGCTTATCATGTCTCTAATCATAAGTCAAGACTAGGTCACCTTTGTTAAACACACGAGGTTCGATAGATTTATCGTACTGCGCCTTGACACGTTTCTTCTGTGCCTCATTAACTAAGGCAACATCTCGTCTAGTTTCGTCAAGGTTGGTCAAGTATAAAAACTTTTCTTCCTCGGTAGAAGTATTAGGGAAAAGTTCAATGACAAGTTTCAAAGACGAAATCTAACACTAAATAGGTAGGACAGCTTCTAGTCCGTATACTAACTAAAATGGTGTAAAACCAGTCCTTGTTTTTACTGAAGTTCTATAAGCCCAAAGAGCGGAGAAGAGAGTCAGGTGCCAGTTGGATTTTTGATCTCCAACCATGCAACGCAACATACTTTTTAAAACTTTGTTAATGGCCTCAACTTGACCATTAGCTTGCGGATAATAGGGAGTTGAGTTTTCATGGCGAAAACCCAGCTTAGCACTTAACTCTGCCATCATGTGCTTCCGGAAATGTGATTCATGATCAGTGACGATAGACTGAGGAGCTCCAAACCTAGCTATTACATGGTTAAAAAGGAAGAGGGAAATAGTATTACTATCCTTTGCATATGTAGGCATAGCCTCAGCCCATTTAGTAAAATAATCCACAGCTATTATGATGTAACCATGCCCCTTGGGTGAGGTAGGATTACAATGCATGAAATATATCCCCCATTTGGTGAAAGGGCCAATGACAATGATGGGGTGTAACGAAGCAGGGTGGGTGCGCTTTTTCGGATAAAAGTGTTGACAGGGTGGGCATTTCTTAACAGCCTTGTGACAATCTTTAAAAATAAAAGGCTAGAAATAACCAGCACGAAGGATTTTCTGAGCTATAGCCATCCCAGAAAGATGACCGCCACATGCTCCATAATGGTAGTCATTTAGAACCTATTCATCCTCATCATGGGTGAGCCATCATCGAAGAATGGTATCTATACCATGTCTATACAATGTATCAATGAGGATAAGATAGTACTTTGCGTGGTGACGAATGCAACGATGATCATCACTAGATATAGTAGACTGAAAACACTTTGTCTAGAGATAAATGATTAAATATCCATAACATGGGTCAGTTGTGCTTATTAGGAAAAAAAAATTCATCCGGGAATGAATCACTAGGCTTAGAATCCATTAAAGCACAGGGAAGGTCACACATCAGCTCTACAAAGACTAATGATTTCTTTGAAGTAGATTTGGCAAACTCAAGGTCAAACTCCTGTAGGATGACAATCCATCGGGAGTATTTGCACCCTAGAACTTGATGAGTCAATATGTAGTACATAGGGTTTTGGTATGCAAGTACGGTAGTGGTGCGAAGTAGGATGTAGTGACGAAATTTTTGGACAGCAATGACTATAGCCAATGCTAGCTTCTCCACATGCGAGTATCGAGTTTCAAAATCAAGAATATTCTTGCGTAATAAATCATGTGTTCTAGGCCATTCTAGTCCTCTTGGGATAAAACCATTCCGATAGTAGTAGTAGAGGTAGCAACGTACAAGAGAAAATCCTTCGAGTAACCTGGGGGGTGTATCACAGGTGAATGAGTCAGAGCGTGTTTAAGATTATCAAAGGCTCGCTGGGCCTGGTCATCCTAGAAGAATGGAGTATCCTTCTTAAGGAGATGCATATAACCATGCGTTTTCTCAACAAAGTTACAAACAAAATGACAAAGAAATTTTGCCTTCCCTTTCAAAATTTGGAGTTTAAGCAGGTTGGTTGGGGCAGGTAGAGCGAGTATTGTAGCAATCTTTAATGGATCAATCTGAATACCATCCTTGGAAACCACGAAGCCTAAGAGACGTCCCATTTCAATGCAAAAAACACATTTGTGTGGGTTTATCCGTATTTTGTAATGCCGACATATCAGGAAAATGTCTCTAAGATGTTGAGGATGGTCTTCTTGTTGTTGTGAACGCACAGGAAGATCATCGAGGTACGGCTCCACGATGTTCTTAATATCATGAAACACATAGGACATAACGCGCTGGAATGTGGCCCCAACATTCTTACTACCAAAGGGTAACTTCCTGTAGGAAAAGGTTCCCCACGGGCATATAAATGCCATCTTATGCTGATCGGCGGGAAATATCTCAATCTGATTGTAGTCGAAAAATCCATCCATAAATGAGAAGATGACACTCCCAGCACAGTTATCAATAATCTGATCGATGTGTGGAGTTGGAAATTTGTCCTTAGGACAAGCTTTACTTAGGTCTCGAAAATAGATACAAACTCGAATAGTTCCCTACTTTTTGTTCACATGAACAATGTTCGATACCCATTCCATCAAGGGTACATGATAGATGAATCCTACCTTTAGAAGTTTCTCGACCTCGGCTTTGATAGCCGCAGCCTTCTGTGGATGGACTTGTCTCAATTTCTGCCTAACCGGTCTGGCTGTAGGATAGGTTTTGATCTCATGGACCACAATAGATGGATCTATCCCAGGAATTTCTTCATAAGGCCAGGCAAAAATGTCTCGAAAATCTTTTAAAAGTGCTCTATACTCTTTAGTTTCGTCTATTGAATAGTTTTTCTCAATGTGAACATGTTCAATAGTTCTAGGATTGACGAATATGTCGATTGGAGCCATTTTGGTAATGTTGTATAAATTACCTTCAGACTCAGAATCTTGCAACAAGACAGGTGTTTGTGGAAAGTTGACAATATCAGTACCCAAGAAAGATACAAAATCATTAGCTGTCGAACCGGTGTTGGGAAGGAATAAGGATCTGTGATGGTGATCCTCCCATACTGATTCATTAGTATTCATAATCTATATAATAGAATCTTCGGACGGAAAAGTATGGGAGAGATAATCTAGAATAGGAAGCAAAGGTTCTAACTAGTAGGGCAGGTGGTAAGGATCCGAAACCACAAGATAAAGATCATCTGTAGGAACATCGAAAACAGATTAGATGGCATCATAAACTGCTTCATGCGAGCTGAGGGAGGATGTCTCAACAACTTGTTTACCCTTAGGATCATAGGTAAATGAAGAGAGCATATTAACTGTTGTCGTTTCTATGCTAGAAGGGGCTAATGGAAACATGCCCATGAGGGCGGAGTCCTTTAACATCCCTATCCCAATCGACTGGTAAGGAGGAGGGGATTGACCTAGCAAAGGGACATTGTTTGCCATAGGGGTAGTAACATCCGGTGTACAAAAATCAAGTTGATCAATCATCTCAATTCTTCCCAAATGTGGAAACTAGAGGGTTCTAAACACTGTTGAAGCGACAATGGTCATAACGTAAAACCAATTTCTTCCTAAGAGAAGATTGTAGTCTAATGGGGCATCCACTACTTCCACCTGAATGGAAATGGTTTTCCCCCCTATATATACTGAAAGGGTTGGAATGAGGCCATGGGGATGGAAACCTCTTCCATCAAAGGATTTTAGGGTCATCGGTGATTTTACAAGCTCGGGAGAGCCAATGGATTTCCAACAGGATAGAGACAAAATAGAGGTTGAAGCACCTTCATCTAAAACAGTCGTAAAGAGCTTTTTCCCAACTACTCTAATTACAATTTGAAAATCCAGTTGCTGAGGTAATCTAGGTTTGAGGTTCTTCGGATTGAAATGAATCAGATTCATGTCACTCGAGTCCATGGCTCCTAAGGCGGTCAATAATTTTTTGCATTGTGTGGGACAACTTTGGAGCACTTCTAAGGTAGACATTGCACATGGTGCATGAGCTAGGTCTTCTACAACATTATAGAACTGTGCAGCTCGGGCATTACGGTTAAAATTTAAAAACAACCTTCCTAAGAGTACTCTTGGGTGGACGCAAAATCATGTCAAGATTAGGCTTCTCGATTGTTAGGGGGCCATTAGACGAGGATGCAGGAGAACCAGTAGAAGGAGATTTATCTAGAGAAGGTTTCTTGATTTTCTTCTCCTTAGGTTTGTCATACGACTGACTTTGAGTTGCTATATTAATAGTTTCTGACGACATCATTCGAATTTGCTCTATAGAACTAGAATTTCCCTAGTTAGACATGTGGTCTATCAGTTGTTGCTGAGAAGGTAAAGGATTAGTAAGAACTACTGGTGCGGGGTTACTCTTTAAAAACTTATTGATTTCATCACATCAGGAACACTCCTTCATGAAATGATCACCACCACACAATAGGCAGGGATATTTAGCTCTCCTTTTTCCTTTGTTGTCATTCTTCGAGGCCATAGGTTTGGGATTTTCTTGTTGGTTTTCAGGTTTCTTGTTTTTACCTTTTCCCTTCTTCTTACTATCGGATGATTGCGTACTTTGAATAGCATTCACCTCGGTGGAAATCATAGGATTGGAAGGAGCAGTAGTGGAAGGACTGGGTTGTTTGGCAGCTTTTACTGCTGATAGAGGCTGGATTGAACCAATAACCCCATCAACAGGGGTTTCTGTAGGTGGCTTATCCAGGTTCGTGCTGGGACAAGGAGCTTGAGGAATAAGGTCATACAAAGTTCCAGACTAGTAATACACCAAGTCTAGATACTGAGGGAGACTAATGGCCTGATCTTCAGTAACAACACCCCCCATAGCCACATCTCGGGCAATGGGTGGCAACAAATACTTCATAAACCAATCATCTAAGAGTTGGTATGGGATAGGAGCTTTAATGAGCCTTCTCTGCCTTCTCTACTCATGAATATGATCTAAAATATGTGTGGACGTATTTTGACGTAGAGAGGTCAAAAGGTCTGTACCCGTTTCGTAGAGAATGGGTAGTTGAAAGTGTGTGAGGAAGATCATTTCCAAAGCACTAAAATCCACAAACGAGTGTCATGCAAGTTCAATATACCACTTCGCGGATGTACCAGTCAAAGTGAGCTGGAAGAGTCTCAATAGAATAGAATCATCCATCGAGGAATTTGACGAACACCATAGATGGAAAGTATAATGTGATTTTTTGGATCAGCTCCCTGCTTTCCATCAAATTTTGGAACATCTGATGGTAACTTGACTAGAATGCGGGGCCACGAAGGATTGTGTTGAATGGGGTCATTGATCAACTTGGAAAAATCAAGAAAGTCCAAACTTTCTAGGAAAGGTAACTGACGATTTGGTTCAACATACTGGTAATATTAATAAGGCATGTAACCACCAGTAGGGTCGTAAATGGACTGATACACAGGTTGTTGAAAAGGACGATGAGACGATGAACCTCCAGAAGATGGACCTCCAGGGTCAGGGTCACTAGAACCACCAAGGACATTAGGATGATTAGGAGGAGGACCCCTAGGACCTTCAGGACCACTAAGACCTTCGAGATCACCAGGACCTCCGGGACCACCAGGACCTCCAAGACCACCAGGAGGAGGACCTTTGGGACCTCCGGGACCACCCGGAGGAGGGCCACCAGGCCCCCCGGGGGAAGGGCATCCATAAGGTGGCCCTCTAGGACCTCCAGGACCACCAGGACCTGTAGGGGGAGGACCTCTGTAAGGTGGCCCTCTGTCACCTCCAGCCGTATGAATAGGTATTCCCCCCATTGCTGGCATGTAGGACCAGTTGGGTTGCCCCCTTAGAGTGAAAGTATTTCCAGGATATGGAATTCCATTGTATGACATGCCTGTAGGGGTAGGATGGTAATTCAAATTTCCTATAGGTACTTGATTTGCTGAGTGACCATATCCCTAGGAAGCTTGATTAACTACAGGTTGTGCCCCTAAGGGTTGACCTAAACTCAATGGAGGGTTAACTATATTCGTAGGAGGAATGTAAACTGAGGATGTGCCTGCATTAGAGGCATGTCTATTATGAGTAACAACTCCAATAGAAGGAAATGTAGATTGTGTCAGGGTTTTCCCCTCAGAACTATAAGGTACTGATACAACTGGAGTTAAAGGTTTCCCCCCAGCACTAGAAGACCTAGGAGGACTAGAAACAGACCTAACATTTGCAACCGTAGGGTCGGAAGTTTGACCTGGGTGGTGTGAGGTCTCAACAGGATTGATAGGTTTCATAGAATCAGTCAGTGAATGATATCCAAATAGCAAAGGATCCATATTATGGGGAAGAAGAGCTGATATAGGTTCTTTATGAAGGATTGGGGTTGCTAAGATAGTATCTAATCTTTGCATTCTCTCCTGACAATCTTGTGCATGGTGAATAGCTGATTGAATTTTTCTATATTCTTCTTCACTAAGTGAAGAATGTTCAAGAGAGGGCCTATGTAATCCAAATGAAGCAACGGCTTGTCCCATAGAAGTTCCCCAAAATGGAGCATCTGGACCATAATATGGACGAACAAGACTATCAACACGACCTTCCATAGGGCCATGGAAAGAAGTGTCACCCACAGGAGGTTGTTGGACCAAGGGAGTAATGTAAGAAGCAAATTCATCTTCGCTTTCTACAACTAGGTTCTCTTCCACATGGGAAGTAGTTGTAGCTCCTTGGTCAGTAGCTTCCATTAGACCTTCTCCTATAACAGGAGGAAAGTCAGGTGGTAAGCCCTGTGTTCTTATGGACCGTCTCAAATGAAACTCGGCCAGATTGCACAGTTACTAATCTAACCTAGGGTTTCAAAGCTAATAAAAAACACACCAAAAAACTTTCTCCTACTCAAGCTATAGGCCAACAAGCAAATTCAAATGACAGGATGAGCTCAAATGGTCTGTCTCTGACCAAGATTGTCAAGTAGGTGCAACTCGCGATATACCACAAGGGTATGTACGTAGTAATCTCCCAGAATGTTGTTTTCGGTGCATTGCTCCACACAAGACGACCAAAGGGATTTTATCAGATAAATAAGGTATCCTAGTGGGGTCTCCCAATATACTCAAGGTACGTGGGAGCTCAAATCGGTAGTAGTGTTTTCTAATGCACAACCGTTCACAAGGGGACTTTCGATATACAATCGAGTACATGAAGTACCTTTCAATATACCTCAAGGGTATGTGAAAGGCCATTCAATATACCGATAGTACGTGGAAGAAACGTGCGAGTCCCTGGTTGTAGTGTGGACAAATAACGACATCTCCTACATTTAACGATGCCCGAAGACGTCTCTAACCTATCACTCAAATTTCTATACACATTTTAAGCCTATAACTACCGTTAATTTTAGAGTGTATGGTTAGGTGAATGCATGAGGTTTTGACAGAAAAGTAAAACCATGTGAATATGAAAATGCAAGTTCATTCACTTTACCATTCAGTATTCCTAATTACGTGAAGGAGAGAGAGTGTTTTCTTTTTCAATTTTGCTTTAAAACCAAAAAATTTCCCAAACAACTATACTAAAAATTCTTTTTTCGAGCATACAATCAAACAACACTTCTTCAAATCAAATATTTTCAAAAGCAAACATGTAGGGTAAGATCTCTTTTCAACAAAGAAGGAAGACAAACAAATTCAAATATGCATATGCAAGCTATTTTTTTTAATTTTTCTAAAACATGGAAAGATCTAAATTAACTATTGATATTTTTTCCTTTTGATGAGATAATGATGCAAAAGAGACAAAAGAACAAAGGAATCTTGAAAGCTTGTGAGGCTAATCAAAGACCCAGTGACTTAAGCTCAATAAAACAATAACCTAGTCTCAACATTTTTTTTTTCAGAGCGAAAAGAAGTCTTTCTCACACTTAACAAAAATTAGAAACAAGAAAATTGATTTAAGGGAGTCTTTCTTTTCAGTACTAGTCTATAATAGGTAGAGATATAATTTGACCTAAAGCTTCCAAAAACTCATTTCAAAACAAACTTACAAGCAGTATTGAATGATGAATCTAACCTAGATTTTTTTTGATTTTGACAAACAGGCAATTTCCACATAAAAATTTTAGATTTCAATAACTCAGGAAACTTCAAACAAGTCTGGACAAAACTAACTGAACACACAAAAATCCAAAAATCACAAATCTAGTTCAAAAATTTGAAAAAATCAGGGTCTGGGATAGGCCTACCTAGTGCTGCACCGAAGGGGTTGCTGACAGAGCGATTTTAAAGTAGAACCACTTCTTGTTCATTGAACTCAGGAGGTGGCACCACCTATTGCTAACTTGACTCAGGCGGTGGCACCGCTTGTTTCCTAAGGCAGATGCGCGGTTCCCTTTAACAATGCAGAACACAAGGAGAGCGAAAAAATTAAGTTAAAAATTGCAAAAAATCTACAAACACTGATGAATAAACAACAATATAGAGCATATAAAGTCAAGGTGACTCAGATCAGAAGAGATCTAAAGATTTCAAACCAAAACTTCACTAGGTCAGATGTAGATCTGACTGCGAAGATGGGAGGCTGGAGCTTGGATTCAGACAAGAGTAGTTCAGAAACTAAGGTAGATCAGAATAGATAAGTAACTCCCAAGCGGAGTCGCCAAATTTGTTATCAGGAATATAGCACCTTCTGTGGAAAAAAATTGTTCCTCTGGTCTGAATGGTTCAGATCCAGAACAAATGAGTAGCAACTAGGTTGAATACTTTCCCTGAAATCTATAGATTCCTGGAATAAAACTTTGATGAAATACCTGTAGACTTGTAGAAGAACATCAAACATACAACAACATCAAAGATACCAGAAAAATATCCATAGATCCATATTAGTGACTAAGAAATCCAATAATATATATGTGAGATTATAACACAACATATATATGGGAAGGAAATGATCAACTTTGCATTAATAGATGAATGAAAGAGCTTACAACCATTTTGCCTTATTGTCGATGCACTTCTTCACAAGACTAGCACCTCATCCCCGATAGCTCCAACTTGCTCCTCTATGATCTCTAATGGATTAGGCCATGATGTTATTCAACAACATAACTTTAGTTCTTTCTTCTCCCCCCAACCATGGAGTATGAGCTTGTATTTATAGGGCTCAAAGGGATAGGAATGGTTGAGAAATTGGTGGGTGAGGTGGCCATGAGATCCTCAAAGGAGGGATCTCTAGCTTAACTGACCCAGGTCAGTAGAGATAAGGCTAGACACAAGGATTTTGTTCTAGAAGCTTTGTGAAACCTCCTTTTTTTCACTTTTTGCCAAGGGCACCGCTTATACTCCTTTATGATAGAGCAGTGAAGGGTGAGAACCGTGCCAACAATAAAGGTTAAAGGCAGTGGCATCGCCTGGTTTCCACATAACTTGTGTGGTGTTGCATAAGGTACTGGTTATCTTCTTGAGGGTAAGAGCAGTGCTGAAGTTTTGTATATTAAAACCAACATCTAGAGCATGTTTCACTTCAAGTTTGGGATTTGAGGGAAAATATCTGTGTCAGGGATCCTATCACATGCTGGTGACAGAATTTGAGTGTAACATGTGGTCAGTCCCTTAGGATCATAATATGTCAGTTGGTCAATGGTCACGATATTCCCATCTTGGGGGAAGATCAAGAGTCAAAAGATGGTAGAGAAAACAACTCGCATTGCATGCATATAACTACATCCTAGGAGGAGGTTTTAATTGATTTGGGTGTTGACAACCTCAATGTTAATCAACACTATTTTTTTGGCTAACTTGACGAGGACATTCGTGAGAAATCCTTGTGGTTGAGAAGCTTGGCCATTGTAGGTACGAAGGGCAGTGGTGGAAGGTTGAAGGGTTGGGGAACCAAGTTTCTGCCAAACAAGGCTGGCATGACACATGTGGATGCTCCCTCATTAATGATGCATCGATGAATAACCAAATTCCAAATCGTGACCAGTACTTGGAAGGAAAGAGATGATGGCATCCAGGGTTCTCCTTGATCCAGGTCAAAGGTGATCAACCTAGAGCCAGAGGGATCGATGACACCTAACATAGATAACAAGGCTTTGCATTTGGAAGGACAAGTTGTGAGAACTTTTAGGACAGACGTGGCTAAGGGAGACTAGGCCAAGTCGGCGACTATATTGTAGTTGAGTGCAACTCTAGTAGTGGCATTGTTCACGATGTGACACAAAGGGAACCACCGTACTTTGGAAATCCCATCCTTGGGGGTTGTTGGCAGATGCAAAGACATATTTGGAGCAGTGGAGGTAGATTCCACAGATGGGTTAATGGTTTTCATGGTGGAACCGTACTAGTTTCTTTAAGTCTGAAGGTTGACATCAGATGATAAAGTCATAAGGTGATGGACACCAGGATCAATGGGTGGGGCCACAGACATAGTTATGGGGTTTTTTGATGCCAAGGGTTGGGTTGCAACCATCCCTTGGTTTGGTAAGGGTTTTTGGAGCACCATAGGCGAATGAAATGGTGGTGCTGGGTTTGGCTGAGTCGAAGCAAATTCATTGGGGTCACGTTGATTGTCAGTTTGGAGTAATTTGCACATGCGGTTTATATGGGTACACTGATGTGTATAATCATCATAAGTGTTACAAATGACACACATACAGTTGGTCCACAAATGTGGGTTCTCCCTAGGTCTGGCGAGATGTTGGGGATTCTGTGCAGGAGGGTTGGTTCCATTATTGTTTGGAGGTTTAGGTTGTTGGACACCTCCTTGAGGTTGGTTTTTACCTCGATTTCTACCTCTTTGTCGTCTTCCCTAACCTTGTTGGTTATTGGGGACTGGTTGATTAGGGAAGTTCTGCTGTGTGTAGACCTGTCTAGGAGGAGCAGAAGGAATCAAGGTTAGAGATGGAGAATGTTAAACAGGTGTTGGGTAATACGCAGGAGCAGCTGGCGGGGTTGTGAAGCCAACCGTATGGCCATTACATGAGTGTGTAGAATAATTTGGTCCATGAACATGAGGAACTGGTGCGAGAAGTGCATAGGAAGGTGTGGCTCCAGACTAAACCATTACATGTGAAAAATCAAGGGGTGTAATCTGGTTGGGAAACACTAGGGGTGTTACCAGAATGGGGTGGCATTGAAGGAAAGGTAGTGTGAAATTGGGGATTGCTGAGTAATAGAGACAATGACTCCATCAACAACATGGGATTCCCCCGACATATATCAACATGAGGAGATGACATGGGGAGAATCGAGTATAATGGTATACAAGTAACCCGAATGGGTGTAGATGAGATCAAACTATTGTGCCTTAAGGATGGCTTCCTCCTCAGTTTGTGGGCGCTCAATTGCAATGTCCTTGGTGATGGGGGGGGGGTAATGTTTTGAGAAACCAATCTAGGAAAATTCTATCATATAACTGGATCTTACACAGGGTACGACGACTACGCCATTCATGGATATGATCTGTGATATGGGAAGTTGTGTTTTTATACAGGATAATAAGATTTCCACACCTTCATCGCAATGGACAGGTAACTGGAAGTATTGAAGGAAAATCAAGGCTAACGAGGAAAAATACGGGTAGGTGGCATGAGGCATCTTGATATACCACTTGGCTGCAACACTTGTGAGTGGTCGCTGGAATAGCCACAATCGGATCGAATCATCCACTATGTTGTTAGATGAACACCATAAGTGGAATGACATAATGTGGTTTTGGGGGTCCACTCCTGCCTTTCCTTCAAACTTAGGGATTCCAAAAGGGAGTTTGGTAGGAATAGGAGTCCATAGTGGGTTATGATGAATGGGATCATTTGGTAATTGTTCCAAATCAGGCAGGTTGAGGCTAGACATAAATGGTATACTAGAACCGGGAGTTGATCAGGAAGGGCCAACAATGGTGCTGACACCTGTAGGAATGTATTTCCCATGGATGAATGGGGGTGGGTAAGGTTGAATTTCGACATTAGGAGTAGTCACTAGGATGGTAGGAATAACTAGAATGGAAGTGGAAGGGCCACTTCTACCATGTATAAATTATGTTATGGTAGGAACCATAATGGTTGGAGTGGGTCCACCACTGGTGGGTAACAGACCAACAACAGTGTGTGTGGTAGAAAATATTCCACCAGGAGAAAGATCTATAAATTTAGTAGAAGGTATACTCGAAATGATGGGTGGGATTGACACTAGTCCACTATCAGCCCCCCCCCTAAAATGGGCTAGGAGGTACACCAGCCATGGGGCTAGATGGAGTAGTGACCAAGGTGGGTTCAGATTGGTAGGAATCTGAATCAGACTTAGAGGCTGTGTATGGTTCTAAAGGTGGTGAACGATGTCGAATATGGATTCAATGATGACAGTTCAATGAACCAAACCGATGGGTATGCCCCCTAAGTGTATGCGAGTAGTGTGGTGGAGCAATGATGACGTGATGGTGTGCTATGAAATAAATGGAAACTTAAGAGTATCAATGTTAGAGTAGGGTCCCGCAGCTACAGAAGAAGCCGCTAGTTTAGCAGAGAAGATAAGTTTTGGCGGAAAGAAGACAAGACAGGGCTATGACATCGTAGCACGTTTCCAGCTGTAGAGCAGAGCTGGAAACCATGACTTTTGAGATAGAGAAGTCAAGAAAGGAAACGGTACCCGAGCGACCGAGAAGAGAGAGCTCACCCACTGCATTGAAGGCAGCAGCGGAAGACAGGAGGGCTCAGTGACCCTCATAAAGGAGAAGGAGCAACGAGGCTCAAGCATTGAAGATGAAGGACAGAAATGTGAAGCGGTGCACAGTACCCATGATCAGTGCCGGGAAGCATGGAAGACTGCAGATAGATGTGGTGTGACAGGAAGCGACTACCTCAAGGATAGAGAGGACCGACTGTCACTAGTTAGGGTTTTTGGGTTACTGTTGGGACAGGCCCACAGTGTTGTAAAAGCAAGACCTTCGGGATGCTTATAAAAGGATGTCATTTTGTATTGAAAAGGGTTGGTTAGATAGCTAGGAAGTCGAGATTGAGAAAGAAAATAAGGATAAGTTAGACTGTTGTAAAAGCTGATCTCTGGTTCTGGTTTTAGTTGTAGCAATCTTACTGTAACCAGTAGCTGGCTTATAAAGCATGCATGTAACAATCCACAGGGATCGACTGAGAGGGAAGAGTATATTGTAAGAGCGACAATATAGAGGTAGAGAAGAAATATCTAAGAGAGAAGATCTTGAGCTGCATAGGAGGTGCAGCAGAACTGTGTTTCACCTTCCCCCGAGCTATAATAGAGAAGCACAGTTCTGTGGACGTAACTCCCATCTTGGGGGTGAACCACGTAAAACTTGCGTGTTCTATGATTGATTTGTGTATTGTGTTTATTTGCTGCATCTATCGGTTAAGTTATGCATTTTGTTTACAGTGATGTATGAATGAGTTATTCAGTTACAGCACCATAGGAAGATAAACATAAGTAGAAAATTCTTGGCATGTCGTATGCAGACTTATTTATGCTTACCTTAGATAGTTAATTAATCACAGTAAGACAGTCTTGGTTGTTGAGTCTTGCACGTCGACACGAGCAACGCTAAGTGTGTTGAGCCGCGGGAGGAGGATATCGCAAGAAGGCGATACCGCACTGGCAGAGGAGCTGCGGTGCGCGATACCATAGGTTGAGGACTTATCGTTGAGCAGGAGTTGTGTGTCGCACGGTGCACGTCGATGCGGTAAGATTGGAGATATTGTGGGTAAGAGAAAGTCGCACGGCGGGAGAAGAATCCGCGCGATGTGCGCAAGGGTAGAGACGTCTCGGCTAGAAGAGCCACGAGTGGGGAAAAGATCATGCATCGCGAGTAGGAGATCACGCGACGCGCAGGGAGAGAGATCTCACAGCTAGGAGAGCTACGAGTCGTAAGTAGGATTTCCACGGAACCTGGTCCAAGACACTTGAATCCTTGGCGAACCCATTAGAATCACTTCGGGTGAGACTTCAGGCCGCTTTGCGGTCTGTCGCTGAAAGGGCCAGTGAGCTAGGGGTGTTGTTGGTTGATTATAGTAAACCCGGGTCTGCCCATGCAATCAACAATCAACTGCAGGATCAAAAACCAAACTAGAACCGAGTGTGCATAAGGAGAGCGTACAAATGGTGGTTCACAGGCCAAAATCAATCTCTAAAACTGAAATGCAACAAGGGGTTACAATAGGCGATTCTACAACAAAGTGGTTAGAAATCCAACAAGAAGCACTACCTAGAAAGAAAATGACGAACTAACCTATGTGGTAAAAGTGCAAGCAAAATCCTAGCTACAAGTTGGAAGCTCCTCACAAATTGTATCCTCAGCAGGGTGGTGAAATTCAAATCAGACAATATAAAATGGAAGAACGATAGGCTAAGTAAATCCCACTACCGAGAAGGAACTCTGGGTAAAAGAGACCTGGAAAGAATGGCGACTAGGCTACCTCATTCATGACACGTTTGGGATGGTTTCTTGGCACTTTAACCCTTTGTCCCTCGACGCTCGGTATACTCCGACATGCACAGGGAGGACTATGAAAGGTTATCCTTCGGTACAACATGGAGTGTGGTATTCCACCTTGAATTCTGGAACCCCTTTGTTGTGGCTTACTCCTGCAGAGTGGGAGGATCCTCGATAAACTAGTCGTGACCATGTCAACAAGTACAAGGGGATTTTGGTCCCATAAATGAAAAAAACTATGTCTCAAATGTAAGTGACAAATGGGTGTTATTTGGTTTCCTATCCCTAATGTCCTCACTTAGCTAAAAGATTGTTTTGGTCCTCAAAATGAGGTTACAATGTTGGTTGGAATTAAGTTAATTTTTTAGGCTAGATTGGGGTCATGAACCAAGCATTTTTCTTTTAGGGTGTGAGATGTGTGCAAATGATGTGTATAAACCCCAATGATCTCACGAATGACCCACAAAAAATGCAAATAAATAGTAATAAATGATAGTAAATATCATACAAAATCAAACTAATTCTTCTCGAACATAAAATAAACATAAGTATATGAACGCATAAGGAACTGACTAGGTGTAGGAAACACATAGGGGGTGTCAACTACGAAACTTGACTAAAATGGGTCACATACAAGGTAAATAGGACCACAAAACAAATGAAGGGGTTGTAATGGATCAAATCTAGACATAAACATGGCATGAAGGGGTAAAACACAGACAGGGGGTTTGGAACAAGGATCTCAAACAATGAAAAGGGATAAAAATCTGTAGGTCACACCTGTTGATGGAACAGGTGCGATCGGGGTCGCACAGAACTATGAAACATTCACGATCTAGACAAAAAATCAGCGGACATACTCATGTTGCACAAAATAGGGCTTTAAGTGCGGCAAGTTGCACAAAATCGAGTCAGAGTAGCAACGAGGCTCGCTCCAAAAGCCGGGACAAGCGTGATCTGGTTTTCTAGTCTAGGTCACACTTATTGGGGAAAAAGGTGTGACCTGGGCCACATTTCTTGAGGAAAAAAGGTGTGACTGAGTCACAGCTTTCGGCTGAATAAGTGCGACTTGACCGCAACTAGAAATATTTTGGAAAAAGACTACTGACTTGGGCCGGGGGGCAGGCACCAAGGAAAGACTGGTTAAGATCTACCATGAGAGGGCCATATATGTGATGACTGAAGGTACCCAAGAAGAAAAAATCAGTATACACACTTGCAAAAGAAAAGATACAAAAGGATCAATCGAGTGGAGTCGCCAAAACTGTGGTATGGATTTCTCCCCTACTGTGTGCAAAAACACCTACCCTAGGTCGTCCAGACCATAAGGTAGAGTTCAGCAATGAAAAATGGAAACAAGAACAACAATAATAGTGTTTTTTAGATTTTTTTAGATATATTCTACTAACTAATAGACATAAAAGCATTCATACCGTTTTATGTAATGTGGCCCACCATAGCCGTTTGAGGAAATGGTCCCACAACTCCACGGATTGGGTCTCCAGTCTCTTCCACGAATGGTTGTGAAATGGGGAAATGGATCCAAATGGGTACAGAGTGAAGTCAATGTACACTGTGGGAATGATATGGCTAGTACGAAGGAATAATGGAAAGTGAATGAAAAGTAATGATGTGTGATGTGATCGAAAGTGTGTTTCTGGAATGACCAAAAAGTGTGACTAAAATTGTTTTTGGGGAGGCCTTCATAATGTATTTATAGGATGGTCCAAGGTTTTTTGACCCATGGTATTTTATTGTCCATGGTATTTACCTATGGTTTTTGACCCATTCTCATTTTTAGGTTTTTTTTGTCCTTTTTGGAGAGAGGGGATAAATCAAAATAATTGGTCAACTTCCCTTCATTTATGGGGAAGGATAATAATGTTTTGGACCATATTTAGTGGACTTTTAGATGTGAAGGTCAAAATGGAGGAAATAATGGTGGGAATGTGATGTATAATTATGGTTTAGACCATGGCGAGCTAGGTGAACATTTTTTGGTGTTAACAAGAGTCTTTGTTTTTCCCTTTCCACACTTTTCACAGGCATGATGTTTCATGACACAATATCCTTTCCTCCTCACCACATGTCGCATGGAGTCACTATTTGTTGCTTGTGATGTGTCGTGTGTCCAACATTTTCTAGATTGCAATACATTGTAAGCATGGGTTAGGATACTTCGCACCCATGATAGTTGTGCCAAGCACATAATGTGATGTGTTATGCACACCCACTTCTCTACTTTGCAACATGTCACACCTCTATACTTTTCACTAGCATGACATTCACAACCTTGTCATCACCCCCACATGATACATTCTCATACAGACAAATCCTATGACTGACAAATCATATGACCGTTAGGCAAGGACTTCCAACATAACTACTATTTATCTTATTTATTAAAAGAATCTATGATATTTTATTCTAGTTTGTACTATTTAAAAAAAATTAAAAATGATTTATCATATGAGTTTATTTGTTAAAATAATTTATGAGATTTTATTTAGTTTTTACATTTTTTTTTAAGTAAAAAGAAATTATTGAAGTATTATATAAAGACTAAGTTACTTACAACCTTTGTTAATATTTTTCTAAAAATATTATAAAAATAATGTACTATTTTATCATAACTATCCAAAACTTGCATATGGCTTTGATGATATTATTTAATCAAAATTATCTAAACTTTACACTTGGTTTCAACCTATTTATAATGAGACTATTATGTTCCTCACCTAACCCAATAATACTATTGTGTTAAAGTTACCCCTAACTTAATAGTATCATGAAAGTTACTCATAACGTACATGTGGTCTTTTAGTTCTAAATGCTTTTGCTAAAATGTCATGACTTGGGGTAATGTTTTCATCCAAGTAATACATGACTTATACCTAAAATATTATCACAAGTGTAAGAGTCCAACAAATCATCCCAAACTTACACCTAACATGAGTCCAACAAAGTCATCCCAAACTTACACCTAACATTAATGATATTATTCTATAAAAATTACTAATAACTAAGGATAAGAACCACACTATTCTAAAAAAATGTCTTGGTGATCATGATGACACATAAGAGCTAACTCAACAAATTTTGCCGATATTATAAGTAAAAGCAGATTTTGGAAAAACTTTTACTTATAATTATTGACTATTCACGATCATGTTTTTAAATAAATTTGAAAAAAATAAATATTCTATATTATCACAATTTTTTTTGTTTTTATTAAAAGTATAATGCTGATTTATATATTAATAGGTATGCATACATTTTTTTTCATTTTTATTTTTTAAAAATATTTATCATATTTATTTTAATAATAAAATATTTATTTTTTATTATTTTATTTTAAAGATATTTGATTAATTATTTTTAATTTTTTTAACCTAAGGGATCAAAATCACCTATGAAGAAATATGCTAATATGATTTGGAGATGTTTTATGATTGCGAATGTTTTATGTCTATAAAAATTGGTTAGATAAATATTTATACTATATTTATGACATTGAAGATAATGTTATTCATGAATTGGAAATGTCTAAAACTATATATTTATTTAGAAGAAGAAATGTATCAAGTTATACAAGGTTTGTTTGTACACACCTTAGTAAAATAGTATAATAATATTTTTCATTAGAGGACTTATAAACCTTATATAAAAACTGAACTGAATTTAATAGGAAGGAGAGAGATTTGAAAGGTGTAAAAAAACAGACTTTCATTTAAAAAAATATATCTTAAATACAATTTTTTCTATATTTTTGTTTCAAATAAATATTAATAATTTTTAGTTTTAAGTAAAATGTTATATTTACATGATTCAAGAGTTTTATAAAGTTGTCCATAAATCATTATAAATTATTATCCAACAAAAACTATAAAACAATAAGTTCTTGTCCAAAAATA
Organism: Pseudotsuga menziesii; assembly: GCA_001517045.1. NCBI lineage: Eukaryota > Viridiplantae > Streptophyta > Pinopsida > Pinales > Pinaceae > Pseudotsuga > Pseudotsuga menziesii. Next base: position 7,119 of record LPNX011209772.1, on the reverse strand, counting down.
AATTTATAACTAAGTATAGGCTATACATAAAATAAAGTTAATGAGCATAAATTCTAGAGAGTTGAAAAACTATCTAGTGAACAATGATAGTTATAGCCAGCTAACCACTCACCAAATTAGAATAAGAAGGGATTTATCTTAACCTGAATGTATTAAGGAGTGATTCTCTTATCTCATTGGTTAAAATAGTAAAAAATAGGAGCAAAAGTTGATGGACAATAAGGAATAGGATGTTCATAGTAAATATATCAGTCTTTAGATAATCTCAAACAACTATTTTACTTTTTTTTTCTTCTAAAATATAAGAGAATTTGAATAACTATATTCTTCAAAAACATGTTATCGCAAATAAGATCTATTTAAAGTGAAATATTAATCATTAACATAAAAACCCCTTCCTATTTCTTTGAATTTCCTTTTTCAAATATTGAAACCAATCTTAATGGTCAAAATATCTTCCAAATCTTTTCTTTTTAGTTTGATGAAGGATTTTTAGGTCCTTAGTTATTATAGTCTTTTATAATTTGCATAATTTAAACCATCCCCTTTTAAGTTCATAAAAATTTAAATTATATTTGATATATCAAATTACAAATCTTAATTTATAAAAGACAATTTCCTTAACTAATCAATAAAAATATTATAATTAAATTGATAAGAAATACCATAATTCATAATCTTGATACATTTAATAAAAATTTAATGTAACCTTACCTCCAATATGTTATACAACAACTCATTTCAGATGGCCAATCACAATTAATGCACTATAAATCTAACACAAATAAGCTTTTTATCTTTTTATGTTGGTATTCATTATTCTTAAAAAACAATAAGTGAAAAGTATAGATATCTATAGCCTTCTTATAGTGAAAAAGAGATGTATATTATGAAAGAGTATAAAAAAGAATACTTTCATATCATGAAAGAGTAAAGAGTATCATGAAAGAGTAAAGAGTATAAAGAAGAATAAATGCATATTATGAAAGAGTGTAATTCATGCTTTGTAAAGACCATATAAGGACAACATGGAAGATGTCATTTGTGATATATGAAATAACATGTTAGATTGTTATTCATTATTTTAGATTTGTTATAGGTTTATAGATATCATTTTTTTAATTTTTATTTTGGATAATTATATATTTATAGATATCAATAATCTACGAATCAAACCTCTCTTTGATACCAAATGAAAATTTTAATTGGGGTTTTTATAAAACATATAAGCATTTATCATATTCTTGATGTAGTTTCATTCATACAGGTGAGGTAGTCCCAGTGTTAGGTGCACCAATTACCCTTCCTTATCCACCCAGTCTATTTTTACTCCATACCTGAGGGAAGTCCCCTTTTGATACACATACACGAGAGAGTCTTCCCCCTTTTTTATTCCTTCGTGGTACTCCTGTGTTTCTCATCTAGGTAGGGGATGAGATCCAACGTCTTAGTACATAAAAAGGGCCAATCGTTATAAAAAAACCTTGGGTTGAAGAGAATTGGACTAGCTAGAGGGGGGTATTGCCGTTGAGCGAAGCGAGCCCCCTGAGACGAGCTTGCACCCCTAAAGTTCGTTCGGGTTATGTACAATTAAGAGAGGGATGGTAACTAGGCACTTCAATGGTTATGACAATATTGGGGAAAAATTTTTACTATCCGTTGTTATAGGTACATATATAAAATTGCAAATTTACTCCACATTAACACAGACTATAAAACAATAAGAATTTTTCCTTCATATTTTATCTTAAAATTTACATTAACTACCTTAGAAAAATAGGAAGAAAATTAGACCTACCTTGAGTATGCAATGGTACCTTGACTTCTTGGGGATGCAACCTCGCCAGGTCCTTGTGTGTGTAATCGTTTTAGTCGCTTCCCAACTAGAATCTTGGGTACCACTAACCTCCCAACCAAACCCATCAACTTAAAGCTGAGAGCCCATGATCGCCCAACCGATAAGCTATGCCAACATCCATTTCTCCCTGGTAAAATCCATCGTTGTGAAAACTCCTATTTTTTTAGTTTCCCACTCTGTGAATTCCCTTCCTCACTCCCTCAAACTCCTATGAATTCCTCCCCTAAAACTCTTTGCCCCAAAATAACTCCCCCTCCTTTAATGAGAGGGAAATCTATAAATGGTGTTACCTCCACCTTTGCATGGATGATTCCACTTGCCATCTATGCAACAACATTTTCACATATTATTCAAATTGTTTATTTTTATTTTCTCACTTAATTATTTAAATAGTAAATACATTATAATTATTTTATTTATTTATAATGTGCCATTACATATATTTATTATTATTATATATTTACTCAATTTAGGATTACTTCACATACATAAATATATATCTACTATTTAAAAAAAAAAATATTATTTTAATATTTTAATTTTTTTTAATAACCAAAGTGGATACTTCATTCATTATCTAGGTAGAAGTAAAAATAATTAATAAGAATCCAACATCCCTTCAAAATGATGAAAGATCTAAATATTAACATGAAAATTTCAATATTTCGAGGGATACTTCGTTTGTTATTACGAAAAAAAAGAAGAATTATTGAGTGCTAATTCAAAATCTTGAGAAATATAAAAAAGAAGAAGAATTGAGTGTCAATTCAAAATCTTGAGAAATATAAACCTAACATAAAGTAGTAATGGTCCTTGAAAGTGTAAAAACTATGTCGTTATAAGATGGAAATATGAAAGTGATTTATGCTATAAAGTAGTTGGGATTGAAATAATGTGAATATTTTGAATTTTTAGATATTCATGATGCTCTTAAAAATTTGGTGGTTTTTTGTTTTATGGATGGGTAAAAATTGCGTATTAAAAAAAATATTTTTGTGTAAAAAGATTATTTTGCTTTAAAAAAATTAAGGATCTTAGATGAAAGGTTTGACAAATTAGGCATATGTACTAATAGGTTATTTAAAATAAAATATTGTTTTTTTGACAATATGTTTATAGACGTACAAAGACAAATGAAATTTTATCCACAAAATAAAAGTAAACTTTCTTTTTCCCAAAACACAATTGATATAACTTAGAACATAAATGGTTGGTGAAAGAAAATAATTGTTTAAGCTTAAATTTCTTAAATTATAGGTGAGTAGATGCCATTCTTAGGAAACAAATTGCAAATGAATAGCGTGGATGAACAATTCTTGGAATGTCACCATAACTTGCATTATAAGAGCAAAAACTTGTTTAAAAAGTAATATTAATTTTCTATGCAAACATAAATGATGGAAACATTATCTAGCAAATGTAGCACCAATTATGAATACAATGATCCAATCAGCAGTTGGCATGTTGTCGAACTTCGACAAAATTTAGCACTTCGACTACTTCGACTGCTTCAACAGGTTCAATATCGACTTCGAAAAGTCTGAACCTCAACACAATCGACCTCGAAAAACCTCGACAGGTTTCACGCTTAACATACAACATCTTGACATTCCTTATCGACACTTGTCGAACATTGACATAATGTCTCCGTCTTCCAGTCGTCTGCGACAGTTGAGCTTTTGAAACGTT
>LPNX011209744.1:61159-74572 GCA_001517045.1 Pseudotsuga menziesii | reverse complement strand
CAAGCGTGCATGCAAACTTTTGAGACATTCCAAAATATTTTCACCCCCTTTAAGCCCAACCTTAGCAAAACCGCACAACGAAGATTCACGTTTGACTAACTTCTCAAAATTAAAATTTAATCACAGATTTAAATCCGCATTTGGAAAATAAGAGTGCATGCCAACTTTTACGATGTTGAGAGCTATTTTCGCCATCTTTAAGCCAAACCCTAACATAACTGCATGATGCAGTCTCATCTTTGACCAGATTTTTAGAATTTAAACCTGATCAAATGTTTGGATGCATATTGGATAGACTAGCATGCACGCCAACTTTCGCGACGTTTCAAACTATTTTGACCCCCTTTAAGCCCAACCTTGTTGAAACCGCGCGACGGAGTTTCCCTTCCGAGCAGTTTCTTAGAATTTAAATTTGATCATAAATTTGGATGCCAATTTGATCAACAAGCGTGCATGCAAACTTTTGAGACATTCAAAAATATTTTCACCCCCTTTAAGCCCAACCTTAGCAAAACCGCACAACGAAGTTTCACGTTTGACTAACTTCTCAAAATTAAAATTTAATCACAGATTTAAATCCGCATTTGGAAAATAAGAGTGCATGCCAACTTTCACGATGTTGAGAGCTATTTTCACCATATTTAAGCCAAACCCTAACAAAACTGCATGATGCAGTCTCAGCTTTGACCAGATTCTTAGAATTTAAACCTGATCATATGTTTGGATGCATATTGGATAGACAAGCATGCACGCCAACTTTAGCGACATTTCAAGCTATTTTGACCTCCTTTAAGCCCAACCCTGTTGAAACTGCACGACGGAGTTTCCCTTTCGAGCAGTTTCTTAGAATTTAAATTTGATCATAATTTTGGATGCCAATTTGGTCAACAAGCCTGCATGCAAACTTTTGAGACATTCCAAAATATTTTCACCCCCTTTGAGCCCAACCTTAGGAAAACCGCACAACGAAGTTTCAAGTTTGACTAATTTCTCAAAATTAAAATTTAATCATAGATTTAAATCCACATTTGGAAAATAAGAGTGCATGCCAACTTTCACGATGTTGAGAGCTATTTTCGCCATCTTTAAGCCAAACCCTAACAAAACTGCATGATGCAGTCTCAGCTTTGACCATATTCTTGGAATTTAAACTTGATCATATGTTTGGATGCATATTGGATAGACAAGCATGCACGCCAAATTGCGCGACGTTTCAAGCTATTTTGATCGCCTTTAAGCCCAACCCTATTGAAACCGCACGACGGAGTTTCCCTTTCGAGCAGTTTCTTAGAATTTAAATTTGATCATAAATTTGGATACCAATTTGTTGAACAAGAGTGCATGCAAACTTTTGAGACATTCCAAAATATTTTCACCCCCTTTAAGCCCATCCGTAGCAAAACCGCACAACGAAGTTTAACGTTTGACTAATTTCTCAAAATTAAAATTTAATCATAGATTTAAATCCGCATTTCGAAAATAAGAGTGCATGCCAACTTTCATGATGTTGAGAGCTATTTTCACCATCTTTAAGCCAAACCCTAACAAAACTGCAAGATGCAGTCTCAGCTTTGACCAGATTCTTGGAATTTAAACCTGATCATATGTTTGGATGCATATTAGATAGACAAGCATGCACGCCAACTTTCGCGATGTTTCAAGCTATTTTGACCCCGTTTAAGCCCAACACTGTTGAAACCGCACGACGGAGTTTCCCTTTCGAGCAGTTTCTTAGAATTTAAATTTGATCATAAATTTGGATGCCAATTTGATCAACAAGCGTGCATGCAATCTTTTGAGACATTCAAAAATATTTCAACCCCCTTTAAGCCCAACTCTAGCAGAATCGCACAACGAAGTTTCACGTTTGAATAATTTCTCAAAATTAAAATTTAGTCATAGATTTAAATCCGCATTTGGAAAATAACAGTGCATGCCAACTTTCACGATGTTGAGAGCTATTTTCGCCATCTTTAAGCCAAACCCTAACAAAACTGCATGATGCAGTCTCATCTTTGACCAGATTCTTACAATTTAAACCTGATCATATGTTTGGATGCATATTGGACAGACAAGCATGCACGCCAACTTTCGCGACGTTTCAAGCTATTTTGACCCTCTTTAAGCCCAACCCTGTTGAAACCACACGATGGAGTTTCCCTTTCGAGCAGTTTCTTAGAGTTTAAATTTGATCATAAATTTGGATGCCAATTTGATCAACAAGCGTGCATGCAAAATTTTGAGACATTCCAAAATATTTTCAACCTCTTTAAGCCCAACCTTAGCAAAACCGCACAACGAAGTTTCACGTTTGACTAATTTCTCAAAATTAAAATTTAATCATAGATTTAAATCCGCATTTGGAAAATAAGAGTGCATGCCAACTTTCACGATGTTGAGAGCTATTTTCTCCATCTTTAAGCCAAACCCTAACAAAACTACATGATGCGGTCTCAGCTTTGACTAGATCCTTCAAATTTAAACATCTTCATATGTTTGGATGCATATTGGATAGACAAGCATGCATGCCAACTTTCGCGACGTTTCAAGCTATTTTGACCCCCTTTAAGCCCAACCCTGTTGAAACCGCACGACGGAGTTTCCCTTTCGAGCAGTTTCTTAGAGTAAAAATTTGATCATAAATTTGGATTCCAAATTGATCAACAAGCGTGGATGCAATCTTTTGAGACATTCCAAAATATTTTCACCCTTTAAGCCCAAACTTAGCAAAACCACACAAAGAAGTTTCACGTTTGACTAATTTCTCAAAATTAAAATTTAATCATAGATTTAAATCCGCATTTCGAAAATAAGAGTGCATGCCAACTTTCACGATGTTGAGAGCTATTTTCGCCATCTTTAAGCGAAACCCTAACAAAACTCCATGATGCAGTCTCAGCTTTGACTAGATTCTTGGAATTTAAACCTGATCATATGTTTGCATGCATATTGGATAGACAAGCATGCACGCCAACTTTCGCGACATTTCAAGCTATTTTGACCCCCTTTAAGCCAAACCCTGTTGAAACCGCACGACGGAGTTTCCCTTTCGAGCATTTTCTTAGAGGTTAAATTTGATCATAAATTTGGATGCCAATTTGATCAACAAGCGTGCATGCAAAATTTTGAGACATTCCAAAATATTTTCACCCCCTTTAAGCCCATCCTTAGCAAAACCGCACAACGAAGTTTCACGTTTGACTAATTTCTCAAAATTAAAATTTAATCATAGATTTAAATCCGCATTTGGAAAATAACAGTGCATGCCAACTTTCACGATGTTGAGAGCTATTTTCACCATCTTTAAGCCAAACCCTAACAAAAGTGCATGATGCAGTCTCACCTTTGACCAGATTCTTAGAATTTAAACCTGATCATATGTTTGGATGCATATTGGATAGACAAACATGCACGCCAAGCTATTTTGACCCCGTTTAAGCCCAACCCTGTTGAAACCGCACGACGGAGTTTCCCTTTCGAGCAGTTTCTTAGAATTTAAATTTGATCATAAATTTGGATGCCAATTTGATCAACAAGCGTGCATGCAATCTTTTGAGACATTCAAAAATATTTCAACCCCCTTTAAGCACAACCTTAGCAGAACCGTACAACGAAGTTTCACGTTTGACTAATTTCTCAAAATTAAAATTTAATCATAGATTTAAATCTGCATTTGGAAAATAAGAGTGCATGCCAACTTTCACGATGTTGAGAGCTATTTTCGCCATCTTTAAGCCAAACCCTAACAAAACTGCATGATGCAGTCTCAGCCAACTTTCGTGACGTTTCAAGCTATTTTGACCCCCTTTAAGCCCATCCCTGTTGAAACCTCACGACGGAGGTTCCATTTCGAGCAGTTTCTTAGAGTTTAAATTTGATCATAAATTTCGATGCCAATTTGATCAACAAGCGTGCATGCAAACTTTTGAGACATTCCAAAATATTTTCACCCCCTTTAAGCCCAACCTTAACAAAACCGGACAACGAAGTTTCACGTTTGACTAATTTCTCAAAATTAAAATTTAATCATAGATTTAAATCCGCATTTCGAAAATAAGAGTGCAAGACAACTTTCACGATGTTGAGAGCTATTTTCACCATCTTGAAGCCAACCCCTAACAAAACTGCATGATGCAGTCTCAGCTTTGACCAGATTCTTAGAATTTAAACCTAATCATATGTTTGGATGCATATTGGATAGACAAGCATGCACGCCAACTTTCGCGACGTTTCAAGCTATTTTGACCCCCTTTAAGCCCAACCCTGTTGAAACCGCATGACGGAGTTTCCCTTTCGAGCAGTTTCTTAGAATTTAAATTTGATAATAAATTTGGATGCCAATTTGATCAACAAGCGTGCATGCAAACTTTTGAGACATTCCAAAATATTTTCACCCCCTTTAAGGCCAACCTTAGCAAAACCGCACAACGAAGTTTCACGTTTGACTAATTTCTGAAAATTAAAATTTATTCATAGATTTAAATCCGCAGTTGGAAAATAAGAGTGCATGCTAACTTTCACGATGTTGAGAGCTATTTTCGCCATCTTTAAGCCAAACCCTAACAAAACTGCATGATGCAGTCTCAGCTTTGACCAGGTTCTTAGAATTTAAACTTGATCATCTTTTTGGATACATAATTGATAGACAAGCATGCACGCCAACTTTCGCGATGTTTCAAGCTATTTTTACCCCCTTTAAGCCCAACCCTGTTGAAATCGCACGACGGAGTTTCCTTTCCGAGCAGTTTCTTAGAGTTTAAATTTGATCATAAATTTGGATGCCAATTTGATCAACAAGCGTGCATGCAAACTTTTGAGACATTCCAAAATATTTCACCCCCTTTAACCCCAACCTCAGCAAAACCCCACAGGCAAGTTTCATGTTTGACAAATTTCTCAAAATTAAAATTTAATCATAGATTTAAATCCGCATTTGGAAAATAAGAGTGCATGCCAACTTTCACGCTGTTGAGAGCTATTTTCGCAATCTTTAAGCCAAACCCTAACAAAACTGCATGATGTAGTCTCTGCTTTGACCAGATTCTTAGAATTTAAATCTGATCATATGTTTGGATGCATATTGGATAGACAAGCATGCACGCCAACTTTCGTGACGTTTCAAGCTATTTTGACCCCCTTTAACCCCAACCCTGATGAAACCACACGACGGAGTTTCCCTTTTGAGCAGTTTCTTAGAATTTAAATTTGATGATAAATTTGAATGCCAACGTGATCAACAAGCGTGCATACAAACTTTTGAGACGTTCCAAAATATTTTCAACCCCTTTAATCCCAACCTTAGCAAAACTGCATAACGAAGTTTCACGTTTGACTAATTTCTCAAAATTAAAATTTTATCATAGATTTAAATCCGCATTTGGAAAATAAGAGTGCATGCCAACTTTCACGATGTTGAGAGCTATTTTTGCCATATTTAAGCCAAACCCTAACAAAACTACATGATGCAGTCTCATCTTTGACCATATTTTTAGAATTTATACCTGATCATATGTTCGGATTCATATTCGATAGACAAGCATGCACGCAAACTTTCGCGACGTTTCAAGCTATTTTGACCCCCTTTAAGCCCAACCCTGTTGAAACCGCATGACGGAGTTTCCCTTTTGAGCAGTTTCTTAGCATTTAAATTTGATCATAAATTTGGATGCCAATTTGATCAACAAGCATGCATGCAAACTTTTGAGACAATCCAAAATATTTTCACCCCCTTTAAGCCCAACCTTTGCAAAACCGCACAACGAAGTTTCACGTTTGACTAATTTCTCAAAATTAAAATTTAATCATAGATTCAAATCCGCATTTGGAAAATAAGAGTGCATGCCAACTTTCACGATATCGGGAGCTATTTTCACCATCTTTAAGCCAAACCCTAACAAAACTGCATGATGCAGTCTCAGCTTTGACCAGATCCTTAGAATTTAAACCTGATCATATGTTTTTATGCATATTGGTTAGATAAGCATGCACGCCAACTTTCGTGACATTTCAAGCTATTTTGACCCCCTTTAAGCCCAACCCTATTGAAACCGCACGGCGGAGTTTCCCTTTTGAGCAGTTTCTTAGAATTTAAATTTGATCATAAATTTGGATGCCAATTTGATCAACAAGAGTGCATGCAAGCTTTTGAGACATTCCAAAATATTTTCACCCCCTTTAAGCCCGACCTTAGCAAAACCGCACAACGAAGTTTCATGTTTGACTAATTTCTCAAAATTAAAATTTAATCATAGATTTAAATCTGCATTTCGAAAATAAGATTCCATGCCAACTTTCACGATGTTGAGAGCTATTTTCGCCATCTTTAAGCAAAATGCTAACAAAACTTCATGATGCAGTCTCAGCTTTGACCAGATTCTTAGAATTTAAACCTGATCATATGTTTGGATGCATATTGGATAGACAAGCATGCACGCCAACTTTCGCGACGTTTCTAGCTATTTTGACCCCCTTTAAGCCCAACCCTATTGAAACTGCATGACGGAGTTTCCCTTTCGAGCAGTTTCTTAGAATTTACATTTGATCATAAATTTGGATGCCAATTTGATCAACAAGCGTGCATGCAAACTTTTGAGACATTCCAAAATATTTTCATCCCCTTGAAGCCCAACCTGAGCAAAACCGCACAACGAAGTTTCACGTTTGACTAATTTCTCAAAATTAAAATTTAATCATAGATTTAAATCCGCATTTGGAAAATAAGAGTGTATGCCAACTTTCACGATGTTGAGAGATATTTTCGCCATCTTTAAGCCAAACCCTAACAAAACTGCATGATGCAGTCTCAGCTTTGACTAGATTCCTAGAATTTAAACCTGATCATATGTTTGGATGCATATTGGATAGACAAGCATGCACGCCAACTTTCGCAACGTTTCAAGCTATTGTGACCCCCTTTAAACCCAACCCTGTTGAAACCGCACGACGGAGTTTCCCTTTCGAGCAGTTTCTTAGAGTTTAAATTTGATCATAAATTTGGATGGCAATTTGATCAACAAGTGTGCATGCAAACTTTTGAGTATTTTCACCCCATTTAAGCCCAACCTTAGCAAAACTGCACAACGAAGTTTCACGTTTGACTAATTTCTCAAAATTAAAATTTAATCATAGATTTAAATCCACATTTGGAAAATAAGAGTGCATGCCAACTTTCACGATGTTGAGAGCTATTTTCGCCATCTTTAAGCCAAACCCTAACAAAATTGCATGATGCAGTCTCAGCCTTGACCAGATTCTTAGAATTTAAACCTGGTCATATGTTTGGATGCATATTGGATAGACAAGCATGCACGCCAACTTTCGCGATGTTTCAATCTATTTTGAACCCTTTAAGCGCAACCCTGTTGAAACCGCACGACGGAGATTCCCTTTCGAGCAGTTTCTTAGAGTTTAAATTCGATCATAAATTTGGATGCCAATTTGATCAACAAGCATGCATGCAAACTTTTGAGACATTCCAAAATATTTTCACCCCCTTTAAGCCCAACCTTACAAAAATCGCACAACGAAGTTTCACGTTTGACTAATTTCTCAAAACTAAAATTTAATCATAGATTTAAATCTGCATTTGGAAAATAAGAGTGCATGCCAACTTTCACGATGTTGAGAGCTATTTTTGCCAATCTTTAAGCCAAACCCTAACAAAACTACAAGATGCAGTCTCAGCTTTGACCAGATTCTTATAATTTAAACCTGATTAAATGTTTGGATACATATTGGGTAGACAAGCATGCACGCCAACTTTCGCGACGTTTCAAGATATTTTTACCCCCTTTAAGCCCAAGCCTGTCGAAACCGCATGACGGAGTTTCCCTTTCGAGCAGTTTCTTAGAGTTTAAATTTGATCATAAATTTGGATGCCAATTTGATCAACAAGCGTGCATTCAAACTTTTGTGACATTCCAAAATATTTTCACCCCCTTTAAGCCCATCCTTAGCAAAACCGCACAACGAAGGTTCACGTTTGACTAATTTCTCAAAATTAAAATTTAATCATAGCTTTAAATCCGCATTTGGAAAATAAGAGTGCATGCCAACTTTCACGATGTTGAGAGCTATTTTCGCCATCTTTAAGCCAAACCCTAACAAAACTGTATGATGCAGTCTCAGCTTTGACCAGATTCTTAGAATTTAAACCTGATCATATGTTTGGATGCATATTGGGTAGACAAGCATGCACGCCAACTTTCACGACGTTTCAAGCTATTTTGACCCCCTTTAAGCCCAACCCTGTCGAAACCGCACGATCGAGTTTCCCTTTCAAGCAGTTTCTTAGAATTTAAATTTGATCATAAATTTGGATGCCAATTTGATCAACAAGTGTGCATGCAAACTGTTGAGACATTCCAAAATATGTTCACCCCCTTTAAGCCCAAAATTAGCAAAACCGCACAACGAAGTTTCACGTTTGACTAGTTGCTCAAAACTAAAATTTAATAATAGATTTAAATCCGCATTTGGAAAATAAGAGTGCATGCCAACTTTCACGATGTTGAGAGCTATTTTCGCCATCTTTAAGCCAAACCCTAACAAAACTGCATGATGCAGTCTCAGCCTTGACCAGATTCCTAGAATTTAAACTGATCATATGTTTGGATGCATATTGGATAGACAAGCATGCACGCCAACTTTCGCGATGTTCCAAGCTATTTTTACCCCCTTTAAGCCCAACCCTGTTGAAACTGTACGACGGAGTTTCCCTTTCAAGCAGTTTCTTAGAGTTTAAATTTGATCATAAATTTGGATGCCAATTTGATCAACAAGCATGCATGTAAACTTTTGAGACATTCCAAAATATTTTCACCCCCTTTAAGCCATACCTTAGCAAAACCGCACAACGAAATTTCACGTTTGACTAATTTCTCAAAATTAAAATTTAATCATAGATTTAAATCCGCATTTGGAAAATAGGAGTGCATGCCAACTTTCACGATGTTGAGAGCTATTTTCGCCATCTTTAAGCCAAACCCTAACAAAACTGCATGATGCAGTCTTAGCTTTGACCAGATTCTTAGAATTTAAAGCTGATCATATGTTTAAATGCATATTGGATGGACAAGCATGCACGCCAACGTTCGTGACGTTTCAAGCTATTTTGACCCCCTTTAAGCGCAACCCTGTTGAAACCGCACGACCGAGTTTCCCTTTCGAGCAGTTTCGTAGAGTTTAAATTTTATCATAAATTTGGATGCCAATTTGATCAACAAGCGTCCATGCAAACTTTTGAGACATTCCAAAATATTTTCACCCCCTTTAAGCCCAACCTTAGCAAAACCGCACAACGAAGTTTCACGTTTGACTAATTTCTCAAAATTAAAATTTAATCATTGATTTAAATCCGCATTTGGAAAATAAGAGTGCATGCCAACTTTCACGATGTTGAGAGCTATTTTCGTAATCTTTAAGCCAAACCCTAACAAAACTGCATGATGCAGTCTCAGCTTTGACCAGATTCTTAGACATTAAACCTGATCATATGTTTGGATGTATATTGGATATACAAGCATGCACGCCCATCTTCACGACGTTTCAAGCTATTTTGACCCCGTTTAAGCCCAACCCTGTTGAAACCGCACCACGGAAATTTCCCTTTCGAGCAGTTTCTTAGAGTTTAAATTTGGTCATAAATTTGGATGCCAATTTGATCAACAAGCGTGCATGCAAACTTTTGAGACATTCCAAAAAAATTTCACCCCCTTTAAGCCGAACCTTAGCAAAACCGCACAACGAAGTTTCACGTTTGACTAATTTCTCAAAGTTGAAATTTAATCATAGATTGAAATCCACATTTGGAAAATAAGAGTGCATGCCAACTTTCACGATGTTGAGAGCTATTTTCTCCATCTTTAAGCCAAACCCTAACAAAACTGCATGATGCAGTCTCAGCTTTGACCAGATTCTTAGAATTTAAACCTGATCATATGTTTGGATGCATATTGGATAGACAAGCATGCGCGCCAACTTTCGCGATGTTTCAAGCTATTTTTGAACCCTTTTAAGCCCAACCCTGTTCAGACTGCATGACGGAGTTTCCCTTTCGAGAAGTTTCTTAGAGTTTAAATTTGATCATAGATTTGGATGCCAATTTGATAAACAAGCGTGCATGCAAACTTTTGAGACATTCCAAAATATTTTCACCCCCTTTAAGCCCAACCTTAGCAAAACTGGACAACGAAGTTTCACGTTTGACTAATTTCTCAAAGTTAAAATTTAATCATAGATTTAAATCCGCATTTGGAAAATAAGAGTGCATGCCAACTTTCACGATGTTGAGAGCTATTTTCGCCATCTTTAAGCCAAACCCTAACAAAACTGCATGATGCAATCTCAGCTTTGACCAGATTCTTAAATTTAAACCTGATCATATGTTTGGATGCACATTGGATATACAAGCATGCACGCCAACTTTCGCGATGTTTCAAGCTATTTTGACTCCCTTTAAGCCCAACCCTGTTGAAACCACACGATGGAGTTTTCCTTTCGATCAGTTTCTTAGAGTTTAAATTTGATCATAGATTTGGATGCCAATTTGATCAACAAGTGCGCATGCAAACTTTTGAGACATTCCAAAATATTTTCACCCCCTTTAAGCCCAACCTTAGCAAAATCGCACATCGAAGTTTCACGTTTGACTAATTTCTCAAAGTTAAAATTTAATCATAGATTTAAATCTGCATTTGGAAAATAAGAGTGCATGCCAACTTTCATGATGTTGAGAGCTATTTTCGCCATCTTTAAGCCAAACCCTAACAAAAGAGCATGATGCAGTCTCATCTTTGACCAGATTCTTAGGATTTAAACCTGATCATATGTTTGGATGCATATTGGATAAACACGCATGCGCGCCAACTTTCGTGAAGTTTCAAGCTATTTTGACCCCCTTTAAGCCCAACCCTGTTGAAACCGCACGACAGAGTTTCCCTTTCGAGCAGTTTCTTAGAGTTTAAATTTGATTATAAATTTGGATGCCAATTTGATCAACAAGCGTGCATGCAATCTTTTGAGACATTCCAAAATATTTTCACCCCCTTTAAGCCCAACCTTAGCAAAACCGCACAACGAAGTTTCACGTTTGACTAATTTCTCAAAATTAAAATTTAATCATAAATTTAGATCCGCATTTGGAAAATAAAAGTGCATGCCAACTTTCACGATGTTGAGAGCTATTTTCGCCATCTTTAAGCCAAACCCTAACAAAACTGCATGATGTAGTCTCAGCTTTGACCAGATTCTTAGAATTTAAACCTAATCATGTGTTTGGATGCATATTGGATAGACAAGCATGCACGCCAACTTTCACGACGTTTCAAGCTATTTTGACCCCCTTTAAGCCCAACCCTGTTGAAACCGCAGGACGGAAATTTACCTTTCGAGCAGTTTCTTAGAGTTTAAATTTGATCATCAATTTGGATGCCAGGTTGATCAACAAGCATGCATGCAAACTTTTGAGACATTCCAAAATATTTTCACCCCCTTTAATCCGAACCTTAGCAAAACCGCACAACGAAGTTTCACGTTTGACTAATTTCTCAAAGTTGAAATTTAATCATAGATTTAAATCCGCATTTGGAAAATAAGAGTGCATCCCAACTTTCACGATGTTGAGAGCTATTTTCGCCATCGTTAAGCCAAACCCTAACAAAACTGCATGATGCAGTCTCAGCTTTGACCAGATTCTTAGAATTTAAACCTGATCATGTGTTTGGATGCATATTGGATAGACAAGCATGCACGCCAACTTTCGCGACGATTCAAGCTATTTTGACCCCCTTTAAGCCCAACCCTGTTGAAACCGCACGACGGAGTTTCCCTTTAGAGCAGTTTCTCAGAATTGAAATTTGATCATAAATTTGGATGTGAATTTCATCAACAAGTGTGCATGCAAACTTTTGAGGCATTCCAAAATATTTTCACTCCCTTTAAGGCCAACCTTAGCAAAACCGCACAACGAAATTTCATGTTTGACTAGTTTCTCAAAATTAAAATTTAATCATAGATTTAAATCCGCATTTGGAAAATAAGAGTGCATGCCAACTTTCACGCTGTTGAGAGCTATTTTCGCCATCTTTAAGCCAAACCCTAACAAAAACTGCATGATGCAGTCTCAGCTTTGACCAGATTCTTAGAATTTGAACCTGATCATATGTTTGGATGCATATTGGATAGACAAGCATGCACGCCAACTTTCGTGACGTTTCAAGCTATTTTGACCCCCTTTAAGCCCAACCTTGTTGAAACCGCACGACGGAGTTTCCCTTTCGAGCAATTTCTTAGAATTTAAATTTGATCATAAATTTGGATGCCAATTTGATCAACAAGCGTGCATGCAAACTTTAGAGACATTCCAAAATATTTTCACCCCCTTTAAGCCTTACCTTAGAAAAACCGCACAACGAAGTTTTTCGTTTGACTAACTTCTCAAAATTAAAATTTAATCATAGATTTAAATCGGCATTAAGAAAATAAGAGTGCATGCCAACTTTCACAATGTTGAGAGCTATTTTCGCCATCTTTAAGCCAAACCCTAACAAAACTGCATGATGCAGTCTCAGCTTTTACCAGATTCTTAGAATTTAAACCTGATCATATGTTTGGATGCATATTGGATAGACAAGCATGCACGCAACTTTCACGACGTTTCAAGCTATTTTGACCCCCTTTAAGCCAAACCCTGTTGAAACCGCACGATGGAGTTTCCCTTTCGAGCAGTTTCTTAGAATTTAAATTTCATCATAAATTTGGATGCCAATTTGATCAACAAGCGTGCATGCAAACTTTTGAGACATTCCAAAATATTTTCATCCCCTTTAAGACCAACCTTAGCAAAACCGCACAACGAAGTTTCACGCTTGACTAATTTCTCAAAATTAAAATTCAATCATAGATTTAAATCCGCATTTGGAAAATAAGAGTGCATGCCAACTTTCACGATGTTGAGAGCTATTTTCGGCATCTTTAAGCGAAACCCTAACAAAACTGCATGATGCAGTCTCAGCTTTGATCAGATTCTTGGAATTTAAACCTGATCATATGTTTGCATGCATATTGGATAAGCAAGCATGCACGCCAACTTTCGCGATGTTTCAAGCTATTTTGACCCCCTTTAAGCCCAACCCTGTTGAAACCGCATGATGGAGTTTCCCTTTGGAGCAGTTTCTTAGAATTTAAATTTGATTATAAATTTGGATGCCAATTTGATCAACAAGCGTGCATGCAAACTTTTGAGACATTCCAAAATATTTTCACCTCGTTTAAGCCCAACCTTAGCAAAACCGCACAACGAAGTTTCACGTTTGACTAACTTCTCAAAATTAAAATTTAATCATAGATTTAAATCCGCATTTGGAAAATAAGAGTGCATGCCAACTTGCACGATGTGGAGAGCTATTTTTGCCA
>LPNX011209744.1:14705-32150 GCA_001517045.1 Pseudotsuga menziesii | reverse complement strand
AAAATTGCATGATGCAGTCTCAGCTTTGACCAGATTCTAAGAATTTAAACCTGATCATATGTTTGGATGCATATTGGATAGACAAGTATGCACGCCAACTTTCGCGACGTTTCAAACTATTTTGACCCCCTTTAAGCCCAACCCTGTTGAAACCGCACGACAGAGTTTCCCTTTCGAGCTGTTTCTCAGTATTTAAATTTGATCATAAATTTTAATGCCAATTTGATCAACAAGTGTGCATGCAAACCTTTGAGACATTCCAAATTATTTTCACCCCCTTTAAGCCCAACCTTAGTAAAACCGCACAACGAAGTTTCACGTTTGACTAATTTTCACCATCATTAAGCCAAACCCTAACAAAACTGCATGATGCAGTCTCAACTTTGACCAGATTCTTAGAATTTAAACTTGATCATATGTTTGGACGCATATTGGATAGGCAAGCATGCACGCCAACTTTCGCGACATTTCAAGCTATTTTGACCCCCTTTAAGCCCAACCCTGTTGAAACTGCACGACGGAGTTTCCCTTTCGAGCAGTTTCTCAGAATTTAAATTGGATCTTAAATTTGGATGCCAATTTGATCAACAAGCGTGCATCCAAACTTTTGAGACATTCCAAAGTATTTTCAACCCCTATAAGCCCAACCTTAGCAAAATCACACAACGAAGTTTCACGTTTGACTAATTTCTCAAAATTAAAATTTAATCATAGATTTAAATCCGCATTTGGAAAATAAGAGTGCATGCCAACTTTCACGATGTTGAGAGCTATTTTCACCATCTTTAAGCCAAACCCTAACAAAACTGCATGATGCAGTCTTAGCTTTGACCAGATTCTTAGAATTTAAACCTGATCATATGTTTGGATGCATATTGGATAGACAAGCATGCACGCCAACTTTCGCGATGTTTCAAGCTATTTTGACCCCCTTTAAGCCCAATCCTGTTGAAACCGCACGACGGAGTTTCCCTTTCGAGTAGTTTCTTAGAGTTTAAATTTCGTCATAAATTTGGATGCCAATTTGGTCAACTAGCGTGCATGCAAACTTTTGAGACATTCCAAAATATTTTCACTCCATTTAAGCCCAATCTTAGCAAAACCGCACAACGAAATTTCACGTTTGACTAATTTCTCAAAACTAAAATTTAATCATCGATTTAAATCCGCATTTGGAAAATAAGAGTGCATGCCAACTTTCACGATGGTTAGAGCGATTTTTGCCATCTTTAAGCCAAACCCTAACAAAACTGCATGATGGAGTCTCAGCTTTGACCAGATTCTTAGAATTTAAACCTGATCATATGTTTGGATGCATATTGGATAGACAAGCATGCATGCCAACTTTCGTGACGTTTCAAGCTATTTTGACCCCCTTTAAGCCCAACCCTGTTGAAACCGCACGACGGAGCTTCCCTTTCGAGCAGTTTCTTAGAATTTAAATTTGATCATAAATTTGGATGCCAATTTGATCAACAAGCGTGCATGCAAACTTTTGAGACATTCTAAAATATTTTCACTTCCTTTAAGCCCAACCTTAGCAAAACCGCACAACGAAGTTTCACGTTTGACTAATTTCTCAAAATTAAAATTTAATCATAGATTTAAATCCACATTTGGGAAATAAGAGTGCATGCCAACTTTCACGATGTTGAGAGTTATTTTCGCCATCTTTAAGCCAAACCCTAACAAACTGCATGATGCAGTCTCAACTTTGACTAGATTCTTGGAATTTAAACCTGATCATATGTTTGGATGCATATTGGATAGACAAGCATGCATGCCAACTTTCACGACGTTTCAAGCTATTTTGACCCCCTTTAAGCCCAACCCTGTTTAAACTGCACGACGGAGTTTCCCTTTCGAGCAGTTTCTTAGACTTTAAATTTTATTATAAATTTGGATGCCAATTTGATCAACAAGCGTGCATGCAAACTTTTGAGACATTCCAAAATATTTTCACCCCCTTTAAGCCCAACCTTGGCAAAACCGCACAACGAAGTTTCACGTTTGACTAACTTCTCAAAATTAAAATTTAATCATAGATTTAAATCCGCATTTGGAAAATAAGAGTGCATGCCAACTTTCACGATGTTGAGAGCTATTTTCGCCATCTTTAAGCCAAACCCTAACAAAACTGTATGATGCAGTCTCAGCTTTGACCAGATTCTTGGAATTTAAACCTGATCATATGTTTGGATGCATCTTGGATAGACAAGCATGCACGCCAACTTTCACGACGTTTCAAGCTATTTTGACCTCCTTTAAGCCCAACCCTGTTGAAACCGCACGACGGAGTTTCCCTTTCGAGCAGTTTCTTAGAATTTAAATTTGATCATAAATTTGGATGCCAATTTGATCAACAAGCGTGCATGCAAACTGTTGAGACATTCCAAAATATTTTCACCCCCTTTAAGCCAAACCTTAGCAAAACCACACAACAAAGTTTCACGTTTGACTAATTTCTCACAAGTAAAATTCAATCATAGATTTAAATCCGCATTTGGAAAATAAGAGTGCATGCCAACTTTCACGATGTTGAGAGCTATTTTCGCCATCTTTAAGCCAAACCCTAACAAAACTGCATGATGCAGTCTCAGCTTTGACCATATTCTTAGAATTTAAACCTGATCATATGTTTGGATGCATATTGGATAGACAAGCATGCACGCAAACTTTCGCGATGTTTCACGTTTGACTAATTTCTCAAAATTAAAATTTAATCATAGATTTAAATCCACATTTGGAAAATAAGAGTGCATGCCAACTTTCACGATGTTGAGAGCTATTTTCGCCATCTTTAAGGCAAACCCTAACAAAACTGCATGATGTAGTCTCAGCTTTGATAGGATTCTTAGAATTTAAACCTGATCATATGTTTGGATGCATATTGGATAGACAAGCATGCACGCAAAATTTCACGATGTTTCAAGCTATTTTGACCCCCTTTAAGCCTAACCCTATTGAAACCGCACGACGGAGTTTCCCGTTTGAGCAGTTTGTTAGAATTTAAATTTGATCATAAATTTGGATGCCAATTTGATCAACAAGCATGCATGCAAACTTTTGCGACATTCCAAAATATTTTCACCCCCTTTAAGCCAAACCTTAGCAAAACCGCACAACAAAGTTTCACGTTTGACTAATTTCTCACAAGTAAAATTCAATCATAGATTTAAATCCGCATTTGGAAAATAAGAGTGCATGCCAACTTTCACGATGTTGAGAGCTATTTTCGCCATCTTTAAGCCAAACCCTAACAAAACTGCATGATGCAGTCTCAGCTTTGATAGGATTCTTAGAATTTAAACCTGATCATATGTTTGGATGCATATTGGATAGACAAGCATGGACGCAAACTTTCGCGATGTTCCAAGCTATTTTGACCCCCTTTAAGCCTAACCCTATTGAAACCGCACGACGGAGTTTCCCGTTTGAGCAGTTTGTTAGAATTTAAATTTGATCATAAATTTGGATGCCAATTTGATCAACAAGCATGCATGCAAACTTTTGCGACATTCCAAAATATTTTCACCCCCTTTAATCCCAACCTTAGCAAAACCGCACAATGAAGTTTCACGTTTGACTAATTTCTCAAAATTAAAATTTAATCAAAGATTTAAATCCGTATTTGGAAAATAAGAGTGCATGCCAACTTTCACGATGTTGAGAGCTATTTTCGCCATCTTTAAGCCAAACCCTAACAAAACTGCATGATGCAGTCTCAGCTTTGACCAGATTCTTAGAATTTAAACTTGATCATATGTTTGGATGCATATTGGATAGACAAGCATGCATGCGAACTTTCGCGACGTTTCAAGCTATTTTTGACCCCCTTTAAGCCCAACCCTATTGAAACCGCACGACGGAGTTTCCCTTCGAGCAGTTTCTTAGAGTTTAAATTTGATCATAAATTTGAATGCCAATTTCATCAACAAGCGTGCATGCAAACTTTTGAGACATTCCAAAATATTGTCACCCCCTTTAAGCCCAACCTTAGCAAAACCGCACATCGAAGTTTCACATTTGACTAGTTTCTCAAAATGAAAATTTAATCATAGATTTAAATCCGCATTTGGAAAATAAGAGTGCATGCCAACTTTCATGCTGTTGAGAGCTATTTTCACCATCTTTAAGCCAAACCCTAACAAAACTGCATGATGCAATCTCAGCTTTGACCAGATTCTTAGAATTTGAACCTGATCATATGTTTGGATGCATATTGGACAGACAAGCATGCACGCCAACTTCCGCGACTTTTCAAGCTATTTTGACCCCCTTTAAGCCCAACCCCGTTGAAACCGCACGACGGAGTTTCCCTTTCAAGCAGTTTCTTAGAATTTAAATTTGATAATAAATTTGGATGCCAATTTGATCAACAAGCGTGCATGCAAACTTTTGAGACATTCCAAAATATTTTCACCCCCTTTAAGCCCAACTGTAGCAAAACTGCACAACGAAGTTTCACGTTTCACTAATTTCACAAAATTAAAATTTAATCATAGATTTAAATTCACATTTGGAAAATAAGTGTGCATGCCAACTTTCACGATGTTGAGAGATGTTTTCGCCGTATTTAAGCCAAATCCTAACAAAACTTCATGTTGCAGTCTCAACTTTGACCAGGTTCTTAGAATTTAAACCTGATCATATGTTTGGATGCATATTGGATAGACAAGCATGCACGCCAACTTTCGCGACGTTTCAAGCTATTTTTACCCCCTTTAAGCCGAACCCTGTTGAAACCGCACGACGGAGTTTCCCTTTCGAGCAGTTTCTTAGAATTTAAATTTGATCATAAATTTGGATGCCAATTTGATCAACAACCGTGCATGCAAACTTTTGAGACATTCCAAAATATTTTCACCCCCTTTAAGCCTTACCTTAGCAAAACCGCACAACGAAGTTTCACGTTTGACTAATTTCTCAAAATTAAAATTTAATCATAGATTTAAATCCGCATTTGGAAAATAAGAGTGCATGCCAACTTTCACGATGTTGAGAGCTATTTTCGCCATCTTTAAGCCAAACCCTAACAAAACTGCATGACGCAGTCTCAGCTTTGACCAGATTCTTAGAATTTAAACCTGATCATATGTTTGGATGAATATTGGATAGACAAGCATGCATGCCAACTTTCATGAGGTTTCAAGCTATTTTGATACCCTTTAAGCCCAACACTGTTGAAACCACACGACGGAGTTTCCCTTTCGAGCTATTTCTCAGAATTTAAATTTGATCATAAATTTGGATGCCAATTTGATCAACAAGCGTGCATGCAAACTTTTGAGACATTCCAAAATATTTTCACCCAGTTTAAATCAAACCTTAGCAAAACCGCACAACGAAGTTTCACGTTTGACTAATTTCTCAAAATTAAAATTTAATCATAGATTTAAATCCCCATTTGGAAAATAAGAGTGCATGTTAAGTTTCATGATGTTGAGAGCTATTTTCGCCATCTTTAAGCCAAACCCTAACAAAACTGCATGATGCAGTCTCATCTTTGACCCGATTCTTAGAATTTAAACCTGATCATATGTTTGGATGCATATTGGATAGACAGGCATGCACGCCAACTTTCACGACGTTTCAAGCTATTTTGACCCCCTTTAAGCCCAACCCTTTTGAAACCGCACGACGAAGTTTCCCTTTCGAGCAGTTTCTTAGAATTTAAATTTGATCATAAATTTGGATGCAACTTTGATCAACAAGCGTGCATGCAAACTTTTGAGACATTCCAAAATATTTTCACCCTCTTTAAGCCCAACCTTAGCAAAACCGCACAACGAAGTTTTTCGTTTGACTAACTTCTCAAAATTAAAATTTAATCATAGATTTAAATCGGCATTAAGAAAATAAGAGTGCATGCCAACTTTCACGATGTTGAGAGCTGTTTTCGCCATCTTTAAGCCAAACCCTAACAAAACTGCATGATGCAGTCTCAGCTTTTACCATATTCTTAGAATTTAAAACTGATCATATGTTTGGATGCATATTGGATAGACAAGCATGCACGCCAACTTTCACGACGTTTCAAGCTATTTTGACCCCCTTTAAGCCCAACCCTGTTGAAACCGCACGACGGAGTTTCCCTTTCGAGCAGTTTCTTAGAATTTAAATTTGATCATAAATTTGGATGCCAATTTGATCAACAAGCGTGCATGCAAACTTTTGAGACATTCCAAAATATTTTCAGCCCCTTTAAGACCAACCTTAGCAAAACCGCACAACGAAATTTCACGTTTGACTAACTTCTCAAAATTAAAATTCAATCATAGATTTAAATCCGGATTTGGAAAATAAGAGTGCATGCCAACTTTCACGATGTTGAGAGCTATTTTCGGCATCTTGAAGCGAAACCCTAACAAAACTGCATGATGCAGTCTCATCTTTGATCAGATTCTTGGAATTTAAACCTGATCATATGTTTGCATGCATTTTGGATAGACAAGCATGCACGCCAACTTTCGCGATGTTTCAAGCTATTTTGACCCCCTTTAAACCCAACCCTATTGAAACCGCATGATGGAGTTTCCCTTTCGAGCAGTTTCTTAGAATTTAAATTTGATTATAAATTTGGATGCCAATTTGATCAACAAGCGTGCATGCAAACTTTTGAGACATTCCAAAATATTTTCACCCCCTTTAAGCCCAACCTTAGCAAAACCGTACAACGAAGTTTCACGTTTGACTAACTTCTCAAAATTAAAATTTAATCATAGATTTAAATCCGCATTTCGAAAATAAGAGTGCATGCCAACTTTCACGATGTGGAGAGCTATTTTTGCCATCTTTAAGCCAAACCCTAACAAAACTGCATGATGCAGTCTTAGCTTTGACCAGATTCTTAGAATTTAAACCTGATCATATGTTTGGATGCATATTGGATAGACAAGCATGCACGCCAACTTTCACGACGTTTCAAGCTATTTTGACCCCCTTTAAGCCCAACCCTGTTGAAACCGCACGACGGAGTTTCCCTTTCGAGAAGTTTCTTAGAATTTAAATTTGATCATAAATTTGGATGCCAATTTGATCAACAAGTGTGCAAGCAAAGTTTTGAGACATTCCAAAATATTTTCACCCCCTTTAAGCCCAACCTTAGCAAAACCGCAGAACGAAGTTTCACGTTTGACTAATTTCTCAAAACTAAAATTTAATCATATAAATCCGCATTTGGAAAATAAGAGTGCATGCCAACTTTCACGATGTTGAGAGCTATTTTCTCCATCTTTAGGCCAAACCCTAACAAATTTGCATGATGCAATCTCAGCTTTGACCAGATTCTTAGAATTTAAACCTGATCATATGTTTGGATGCATATTGGATAGACAAGCATGCACGCCAACTTTCGCGACGTTTCAAGCTATTCTGACCCCCTTTAACCCCAACACTGTTGAAACCGCACGACGGAGTTTCCCTTTCGAGCAGTTTCTTAGAGTTTAAATTTGATCATAAATTTGGATGCCAATTTGATCAACAAGCGTGCATGCAAACTTTTGAGACATTCCAAAATATTTTCACCCCCTTTAAGCCCAAGCTTAGCAAAACCGCACAACGAAGTTTCACGTTTGACTAATTTCTCAAAATTAAAATTTAATCATAGAGTTAAATCCGCATTTGGAAAATAAGAGTGCATGCCAACTTTCACGATGTTGAGAGCTATTTTCGCCATCTTTAAGCCAAACCCTAACAAATCTCCATGATGCAGTCTCAGCTTTGACCAGATTCTTAGAATTTAAACCTGATCATATGTTTGGATGCATATTGGATAGACAAGCATGCACGCCAACTTTCGCGACGTTTCAAGCTATTTTGACCCCCTTTAAGCCCAACCCTGTTGAAACCGCACGACGGAGTTTCCCTTTCGAGCAGTTTCTTAGAATTTAAATTTGATCATAAATTTGGATGCCAATTTGATCAACAAGCATGCATGCAAACTTTTGAGACGTTCAAAAATATTTTCACCCCCTTTAAGCCCAACCTTAGCAAAACCGCACAACGACGTTTCACGTTTGACTAATTTCTCAAAATTAAAATTTAATCAAAGATTTAAATCCGCATTTGGAAAATAAGAGTGCATGCCAACTTTCACGATGTAGAGAGCTATTTTCGCCATCTTTAAGCCAAACCCTAACAAAACTGCATGATACAGTCTCAGCTTTGACCAGATTCTTAGAATTTAAACCTAATCATATGTTTGGATGCCTATTGGATAGACAAGCATGCACACCAACTTTCACGGCGTTCCAAGCTATTTTGACCCCCTTTAAGCCCAACCCTGTTGAAACCGCACGACGGAGTTTCCCTTTCGTGCAGTTTCTTAGAGTTTAAATTTGATCATAAATTTGGATGCCAATTTGGTCAACAAGCATGCATGCAAACTTTTGAGACATTCCGAAATATTTTCACCCCCTTTAAGCCCAACCTTAGCAAAACCACACAACGAAGTTTCACGTTTGATGAATTTCTCAAAATTAAAATTTAATCATAGATTTAAGTCTGCATTTGGAAAATAAGAGTGCATGCCAACTTTCACGATGTTGAGAGCTATTTTCGCCATCTTTAAGCCAAACCCTAACAAAACTGCATGATGCAGTCTCAGCTTTGACCAGATTCTTGGAATTTAAACCTGATCATATGTTTGGATGCATATTGGATAGACAAGCATGCACACCAACTTTCACTACGTTTCAAGCCATTTTGACCCCCTTTAATCCTAACCCTGTTGAAACTGCACGACGGAGTTTCACTTTCGAGCAGTTTCTTAGAATTTAAATTTGATCATAAATTTGAATGCCAATTTGATCAACAAGCATGCATCCAAACTTTTGAGACATTCCAAACTATTTTCACCCCCTTTAAGCCCAACCTTAGCAAAACCGCACAACGAAGTTTCACGTTTGACTAATTTCTCAAAATTAAAATTTAATCAAAGATTTAAATCCGCATTTGGAAAATAAGAGTGCATGCCAACTTTCATGATGTTGAGAGCTATTTTTGCCATCTTTAAGCCAAACCCTAACAAAACTGCATGATGCAGTCTCAGCTTTGACCAGATTCTTAGAACTTAAACCTGATCATATGTTTGGATGCATATTGGATAGACAAGCATGCACGCCAACTTTCGCGACGTTTCAAGCTAGTCTGACCCCATTTAAGCCCAAACTCTGTTGAAACCGCACGACGTTGTTTCCCTTTCGAGCAGTTTCTTAGAATTTAAATTTGATCATAAATTTGGATGCCAATTTGATCAACAAGCATGCATGCAAACTTTTGAGACATTCCAAAATATTTTCACCCCCTTTAAGCCCAACCTTAGCAAAACCGCACAACGAAGTTTCAAGTTTGACTAATTTCTCAAAATTAAAATTTAATCATAGATTTAAATCCGCATTTGGAAAATAAGAGTGCGTGCCAACTTTCATGATGTTGAGAGCTATTTTCGCCATCTTTAAGCCAAAACCCTAACAAAACTGCATGATGAAGTCTCAAATTTGACCAGATTCTTAGAATTTAAACCTGATCATATGTTTGGATGCATATTCGATAGATAAGCATGCACGCCAACTTTCGCGAAGTTTCATGTTTGACTAATTTCTCAAAATTAAAATTTAATCAAAGATTTAAGTCCGCATTTGGAAAATAAGAGTGCATGCCAACTTTCACGATGTTGAGAGCTATTTTCGCCATCTTTAAGCCAAACCCTAACAAAACTGCATGATGCAGTCTCAGCTTTGACCAGATTCTTAGAATTTAAACCTGATCATATGTTTGGATGCCTATTGGATAGACAAGCATGCATGCCAATTTTCACGACGTTTCAAGCTATTTTTACCCCCTTTAAGCCCAACCCTGTTGAAACAGCACGACGGAGTTTCCCTTTCGAGCAGTTTCTTAGAGTTTAAATTTGATCATAAATTTGGATGCCAATTTGGTCAACAAGCGTGCATGCAAACTTTTGAGACATTCCAAAATATTTTCACCCCCTTTAAGCCCAACCTTAGCAAAACCGCACAACGAAGTTTCAAGTTTGACTAATTTCTCAAAATTAAAATTTAATCATAGATTTAAATCCGCATTTGGAAAATAAGAGTGCGTGCCAACTTTCATGATGTTGAGAGCTATTTTCGCCATCTTTAAGCCAAACCCTAACAAAACTGCATGATCCAGTCTCAAATTTGACCAGATTCTTAGAATTTAAACCTGATCATATGTTTGGATGCATATTCGATAGACAAGCATGCATGCCAACTTTGGCGAAGTTTCATGTTTGACTAATTTCTCAAAATTAAAATTTAATCAAAAATTTTTATCCGCATTTGGAAAATAAGAGTGCATGCCAACTTTCACGATGTTGAGATC
This sequence comes from Pseudotsuga menziesii, assembly GCA_001517045.1. Lineage (NCBI taxonomy): Eukaryota > Viridiplantae > Streptophyta > Pinopsida > Pinales > Pinaceae > Pseudotsuga > Pseudotsuga menziesii. The sequence goes on along the minus strand of LPNX011209744.1, from coordinate 21,782 downwards.
TATTTTCGCCATCTTTAAGCCAAACCCTAACAAAACTGCATGATGCAGTCTCAGCTTTGACCAGATTCTTAGAATTTAAACCTGATCATATGTTTGGGTGCCTATTGGATAGACAAGCATGCACGCCAACTTTCACGACGTTTCAAGCTATTTTGACCCCCTTTAATCCCAACCCTGTTGAAACTGCACGACGGAGTTTCCCTTTCGAGCAGTTTCTTAGAGTTTAAATTTGATCATAAATTTGGATGCCAATTTGGTCAACAAGCGTGCATGCAAACTTTTGAGACATTCCAAAATATTTTCACCCCCTTTAAGCCAAACCTTAGCAAAACCGCACAACGAAGTTTCACGTTTGACTAATTTCTCAAAATTAAAATTTAATCATAGATTTAAATCCGCATTTGGAAAATAAGAGTGCATGCCAACTTTCATGATGTTGAGAGCTATTTTCGCCATCTTTAAGCCAAACCCTACCAAAACTGGATGATACAGTCTCAGCTTTGACCAGATTCTTTGAATTTAAACTTGATCATATGTTTGGATGCATATTGGATAGACAAGCATGCACACCAACTTTCACGACGTTTCAAGCTATTTTGACCCCATTTAAGCCCAACCCTGTTGAAACCTCACGACGGAGTTTCCCTTTCGAGCAATTTCTTAGAGTTTAAATTTGATCATAAATTTGGATGCCAATTTGGTCAACAAGCGTGCATGCAAACTTTTTAGACATTCCAAAAAAATTTCACCCCCTTTAAGCCAAACCTTAGCAAAACCGCACAACGAAGTTTCACATTTGAATAATTTCTCAAAATTAAAATTTAATCAAAGATTTAAATCCGCATTTGGAAAATAAGAGTGCATCCCAACTTTCACGATGTTGAGAGCTATTTTCGCCATCTTTAAGCCAAACCCTAACAAAACTGCATGATGCAGTCTCAGCTTTGACCAGATTCTTAGAATTTAAACCTGATCATATGTTTGGATGCATATTGGATAGACAAGCATCCACGCCAACTTTCGCGACGTTTCAAGATATTTTGACCCCCTTTAAGCCCAACCCTGTTGAAACCTCACGACGGAGTTTCCCTTTCGAGCAATTTCTTAGAATTTAAATTTGATCATAAATTTGGATGCCAATTTGGTCAACAAGCGTGCATGCAAAGTTTTGAGACATTCAAAAATATTTTCACCCCCTTTAAGCCCAAACTTAGCAAAACCGCACAACGAAGTTTCACGTTTGACTAATTTCTCTAAACTAAAATTTAATCATAGATTTAAATACGCATTTGGAAAATAAGAGTGCATGCCAACTTTCACGATGTTTAGAGCTATTTTCTCCATGTTTAAGCCAAACCCTAACAAAACTGCATGATGCAGTCTCAGCTTTGACCAGATTCTTAGAATTTAAACTTGATCATATGTTTTGATGCATATTGCATAGACAAGCATGCACGCCAACTTTGACGACGTTTCAAGCTATTTTGACGCCCTTTAAGCCCAACCCTGTTGAAACCGCACGACGAAAATTTCCCTTTCGAGCAGTTTCTTAGAGTTTAAATTTGATCAACAAGCGTGCATGCAAACTTTTGAGACATTCCAAAATATTTTCACCCCCTTTAAGCCCAACCTTAGCAAAACTGCACAACGAAGTTTCACGTTTGACTAATTTCTCAAAATTAAAATTTCATCATAAATTTAAATCTGCATTTGGAAAATAAGAGTGCATGCCATCTTTCCTGATGTTGAGAGCTATTTTCCCCCTCTTTAAGCCAAACCCTAACAAAACTGCATGATGCAGTCTCAGCTTTGACCAGATTCTTCGAATTTAAACCAGATCATATGTTTGGATGCATATTGGATAGACAAGCATGCACGCCAACTTTAATGACGTTTCAAGCTATTTTGACCCCCTTTAATCCCAACCCTATTGAAACCGCACGACGGAAATTTCCCTTTCGAGCAGTTTCTTAGAGTTTAAATTTGATCATAAATTTGGATGCCAATTTGATCAACAAGCGTGCATGCAAACTTTTGAGACATTCCAAAATATTTTCACCCCCTTTAAGCCCAACCTTATCAAAACCGCACAACGAAGTTTCACGTTTGACTAATTTCTCAAAATTAAAATTTAATCATAGATTTAAATCCGCATTTGGAAAATAAGAGTGCATGCCAACTTTCACGATGTTGAGAGCTATTTTAGCCATCTTTAAGCCAAACCCTAACAAAACTGCATGATGCAGTCTCAGCTTTGACCAGATTCTTAGAATTTAAACCTGATCATTTTTTTGGATGCATATTGGATAGACAAGCATGCACGCCAACTTTCGCGACGTTTCAAGTTATTTTGACCCCCTTTAAGCCCAACCCTGTTGAATCTGGACGACGAAGTTTCCCTTTCGAGTAGTTTCTTAGAGTTTAAATTGATCATAAATTTGGATGCCAATTTGATCAACAAGCGTGCATGCAAACTTTTGAGACATTCCAAAATATTTTCACCCCTTTTAAGCCCAACCTTAGCAAAACCGCACAACGAAGTTTCACGTTTGACTAATTTCTCAAAATTAAAAGTTAATCATAGATTTAAATCCGCATTTGGAAAATAAGAGTGCATGCCAACTTTCACGATGTTGAGAGCTATTTTAGCCATCTTTAAGCCAAACCCTAACAAAACTGCATGATGCAGTCTCAGCTTTGACCAGATTCTTAGAATTTAAAGCTGATCATATGTTTGGATGCATATTGGATAGACAAGCATGCACACCAAAGGGGGTAAAAATAACTATTTTTGACCCCCTTGAAACTGGACGACGGAGTTTCCCTTTCGAGCAGTTTCTTAGAGTTTAAATTTGATCATAAATTTGGATGCCAATTTGATCAACAAGCGTGCATGCAAACTTTTGAGACATTCCAATATATTTTCACCCCTTTTAAGCCCAACCTTAGCAAAACCGCACAACGAAGTTTCACGTTTGACTAATTTCTCAAAATTAAAATTTAATCATAGATTTAAATCCGCATTTGGAAAATAAGAGTGCATGCCAACTTTCACGATGTTGAGAGCTATTTTCGCCATCTTTAACACAAACCCTAACAAAACTGCATGATGTAGTCTCAGCTTTGACCAGATTCTTAGAATTTAAACCTGATCATATGTTTGGATGCATATTAGATAGACAAGCATGCACGCCAGCTTTCGCGACGCTTCAAGCTATTTTGACCCCGTTTAAGCCCAACCCTCTTGAAACCGCACGACGGAGTTTCCCTTTCGAGCAGTTTCTTAGAATTTAAATTTGATCATAAATTTGGATGCCAATTTGATCAACAAGCGTGCATGCAATCTTTTGAGACATTCAAAAATATTTCAACCCCCTTTAATCCCAACCTTAGCAAAACCGCACAACGAAGTTTCACGTTTGACTAATTTCTCAAAATTAAAATTTAATCATAGATTTAAATCCGCATTTGGAAAATAAGAGTGCATGCCAACTTTCACGATGTTGAGAGCTATTTTCGCCATCTTTAACACAAACCCTAACAAAACTGCATGATGTAGTCTCAGCTTTGACCAGATTCTTAGAATTTAAACCTGATCATATGTTTGGATGCATATTAGATAGACAAGCATGCACGCCAGCTTTCGCGACGCTTCAAGCTATTTTGACCCCGTTTAAGCCCAACCCTCTTGAAACCGCACGACGGAGTTTCCCTTTCGAGCAGTTTCTTAGAATTTAAATTTGATCATAAATTTGGATGCCAATTTGATCAACAAGCGTGCATGCAATCTTTTGAGACATTCAAAAATATTTCAACCCACTTTAAGCCCAACCTTAGAAAAACTGCACAACGAAGTTTCACGTTTGACTAATTTCTCAAAATTAAAATTTAATCATAGATTTAAATCCGCATTTGGAAAATAAGACTGCATGCCAACTTTCACGATGTTGAGAGCTATTTTCGCCATCTTTAAGCCAAACCCTAACAAAACTGCATGATGCAGTCTCATCTTTGACCAGATTCTTAGAATTTAAACCTGATCATATGTTTGGATGCATATTGGATATACAAGCATGCACACCAAATTTCGCGACGTTTCAAGCTATTTTGACCCCCTTTAAGCGCAACCCTGTTGAAACCACACGACGGAGTTTTCCTTTCGAGCAGTTTCTTAGAGTTTAAATTTGATCATAAATTTGGATGCCAATTTGATCAACAAGCGTACATGCAAACTTTTGAGACATTCCAAAATATTTTCACCCCCTTTAAGCCCAACCTTAGCAAAACCGCACAATGAAGTTTCACGTTTGACTAATTTTTCAAAATTAAAATTTAATCATAGATTTAAATCCGCATTTGGAAAATAAGAGTGCATGCCAACTTTCACGATGTTGAGAGCTATTTTCGCCATCTTTAAGCCAAACCCTAACAAAACTGCATGATGCAGTGTCAGTTTTGACAAGATTCTTAGAATTTAAACCTAATCATATGTTTGGATGCATATTGCATAGACAAGCATGCACGCCAACTTTCACGACGTTTCAAGCTATTTTGACCCCCTTTAAGCCCAACCCTGTTGAAACGGCATGACGAAAATTTCCCTTTCGAGTAGTTTCTTAGAGTTTAAATTTGATCATCAATTTGGATGCCAATTTGATCAACAAGCGTGCATGCAAAATTTTGAAACATTCCAAAATATTTTCACCCCCTTTAAGTCCGACCTTAGCAAAACCGCACAACGAAGTTTCACGTTTGACTAATTTCTCAAAATTAAAATTTAATCATAGATTCTTAGAATTTAAACCTGATCATATATTTGGATGCATTCCAAAATATCTAATGTTGGGTGGATGCATTCCAATATATATTTGGATTCATTCCAAAATATTTTCACCCCCTTTAAACCCTAACAAAACTACATGATGCAGTCTTAGCTTTGACCAGATTCTTAGAATTTAAGCCCAACCTTAGACCCAACCTTAGACATTCAACCTAATCATATTTAGAATTTAATCATAGATGTTAGTCTCAGCTTTGACCAGATTCTTAGAATTTAAACCTGATCATATGTTTGGATGCATATTGGATAGACAAGCATGCACGCCAACTTTCACGACGTTTCAAGCTATTTTCACCCCCTTTAAGCCCAACCCTGTTGAAACCGCATGACGGAGTTTCCCTTTCGAGCAGTTTCTTAGAGTTTAAATTTGATCATAAATTTGCATGCCAATTTGATCAACAAGCATGCGTGCAAACTTTTGAGACATTCCAAAATATTTTCACCCCCTTTAAGCCCAACCTTAGCAAAACCGCAAAACGAAGTTTCACGTTTGACTAATTTCTAAAAGTTAAAATTTAATCATAGATTTAAATCCGCATTTGGAAAATAAGAGTGCATGCCAACTTTCATGATGTTGAGAGCTATTTTCGCCATCTTTAAGCTAAACCCTAACAAAACGGCATGATGCAGAGTCTCAGCTTTGACAGGATTCTTAGAATTTAAACCTGATCATATGTTTGGATGCATATTGGATAGACAAGCATGCGATTCTTAGAATTTAAACCTGATCATATGTTTGGATCCATATTGGATAGACAAGCATGCACGCCAACTTTCGCGATGTTTCAAGCTATTTTGACCCCCTTTAAGCTCAAGCCTGTTGAAACCGCAGGACGGAGTTTCCCGTTCGAGCAATTTGTTAGAATTTAAATTTGATCATAAATTTGGATGCCAATTTGATCAACAAGCATGAATGCAAACTTTTGAGACATTCCAAAATATTTTCACCCCCTTTAAGCCCTACCTTAGCAAAACCGCACAACGAAGTTTCACTTTTGACTAATTTCTCAAAATTAAAATTTAATCAAAGATTTAAATCCGCATTTGGAAAATAAGAGTGCATGCTAACTTTCACGATGTTGACAGCTATTTTCGCCATCTTTAAACGAAACACTAAAAAAACTGCATGATGCAGTCTCAGCTTTGACCAGATTCTTAGAATTTAAACCTGATCATATGTTTGGATGCATATTGGATAGACAAGCATGGACGCCAACTTTCGCGACGTTTCAAGCTATTTTGACGCCCTTTAAGCCCAACCCTGTTGAAACCGCACGACGAAGTTTCCCTTTCGAGCAGTTTCTTAGAGTTTAAATTTGATCATAAATTTGAATGCCAATTTGATCAACAAGCGTGCATGCAAAATTCTGAGACATTCCAAAATATTTTCATCCCCTTTAAGCCCAACCTTAGCAAAACCGCACAACGAAGTTTCACGTTTGACTAATTTCTCAAAATTAAAATTTAATCATAGATTTAAATCCGCATTTGGACAATAAGAGTGCATGCCAACTTTCACGATGTTGAGAGCTATTTTCGCCATTTTTAAGCCAAACCCTAACAAAACTGCATGATGCAGTCTCATCTTTGACCAGATTCTTATAGTTTAAACCTGATCATATGTTTGGATGCATATTGGATAGACAAGCATGCACGCTAACTTTCGCAACGTTTCAAGCTATTTTGACCGCCTTTAAGCCCAACCCTGTTGAAACCGCACGACGGAGTTTCCCTTTCGAGCAGTTTATTAGAATTTAAATTTGATCATAAATTTGGATGCCAATTTGATCAACAAGCATGCATGCAAAATTTTGAGACATTCGAAAATATTTTTACCCCCTTTAAGCCCAACCTTAGCAAAACCACGTTTGTCTAATTTCTCAAAATTAAAATTTAATCATAGATTTAAATCCGCATTTGGGAACATGCCAACTTTCACGATGTTGAGAGCTATTTTCGCCATATTTAAGCCAAACCCTAACAAAACTGCATGATGCAGTCTCAGCTTTGACCAGATTCTTAGAATTTAAACCTGATCCTATGTTTGGACGCATATTGGATAGACAAGCATGCACGCCAACTTTCGCGACGTTTCAAGCTATTTTGACCCCCTTTAAGGCCAACCCTGTTGAAACCGCACGACGGAGTTTCCCTTTCGAGCAGTTGCTTAGAGTTTAAATTTAATCATAAATTTGGATGCCAATTTCATCAACAAGCGTGCATGCAAACTTTTGAGT
>LPNX011209744.1:439-14631 GCA_001517045.1 Pseudotsuga menziesii | reverse complement strand
CATTCCAAAATATTTTCACCCACTTTAAGCCCAACTTTAGCAAAACCGCACAACGAAATTTCACTTTTGACTAACTTCTCAAAATTAAAATTTAATCATATATTTAAATCCACATTTGGAAAATAAGAGTGCATGCCAACTTTAACGATGTTGAGAGCTGTTTTCGCCATCTTTAAGCCAAACCCTAACAAAACTGCATGATGCAGTCTCATCTTTGACCAGATTCTTAGAATTTATACCTGATCATATGTTTGGATGCATATTGGATAGACAAGCATGCACGCCAACTTTCACGACGTCTCAAGTTATTTTGACCCCCTATAAGCCCAACCCTGTTGAAACCGCACGACGGAGTTTCCCTTTCGAGCAGTTTCTTGGAGTTTAAAATTGATCATAAATTTGGATACCAATTTGATCAACATGCGTGCATGCAAACTTTTGAGACATTCCAAAATATTTTCACCCCGTTTAAGCCCAACCTTAGCAAAACCGCACAACGAAGTTTCACATTTGACTAATTTCTCAAAATTAAAATTTAATCATAGATTTGAATCCGCATTTGAAAAATAAGAGTGCATGCCAACTTTCACGATGTTGAGAGCTATTTTCACCATCTTTAAGCCAAACCCTAACAAAACTGCATGATGCAGTCTCAGCTTTGACCAGATTCTTAGAATTTAAACCTGATCATATGTTTGGATGCATATTGGATAGACAAGTATGCACACCAACTTTCGCGACGTTTCAAGCTATTTTGACCCCCTTTAAGCCCAACCCTGTTGAAACCGCACGGCGGAGTTTCCCTTTCGAGCAGTTTCTTAGCATTTAAATTTGATCATAAATTTGGATGCCAATTTGATCAACAAGCGTGCATGCAAACTTTTGAGACATTCCAAAATATTTTCACCCCCTTTAAGCCCAACCTTAGCAAAACCGCACAACGAAGTTTCACGTTTGACAAATTTCTCAAAATTAAAATTTAATCATAGATTTAAATCCGCATTTGGAAAATAACAGTGCATGCCAAATTTAACGATGTTGAGAGCTATTTTCACCATCTTTAAGCCAAACCCTAACAAAACTGCATGATGCAGTCTCAGCTTTGACCAGATTCTTAGAATTTAAACCTGATCATATGTTTGGATGCATATTGGATAGACAAGCATGCACGCCAACTTTCGCGACGTTTCAAGCTATTTTGACCCCCTTTAAGCCCAACCCTGTTGAAACCGCACGACGGAGTTTCCCTTTCGAGCAGTTTCTTAGAATTTAAATTTGATCATAAATTTGGATGCCAATTTGATCAACAAGCGTGCATGCAAACGTTTGAGACATTCCAAAATATTTTCACCCCCTTTCAGCCCAACCTTAGTAAAACCGCACAACGAAGTTTCACGTTTGACAAATTTCTCAAAATTAAAATTTAATCATAGATTTAAATCCGCATTTGGAAAATAATAGTGCATGCCAACTTTCACGATGTTGAGAGCTATTTTCGCCATCTTTAAGCCAAACCCTAACAAAACTACATGATGCAGTCTCCGCTTTGACGAAATTTTTCGAATTTAAACCTGATCATATGTTTGGATGCATATTCGATAGACAAGCATGCACGCCAACTTTCGCGACGTTTCAAGCTATTTTCACACCCTTTAAGCCCAACCCTGTTGAAACAGCACAACCAAAATTTCCCGTTCGAGCAGTTTCTTTGAATTTAAATTTGATCATAAATTTGGATGCCAATTTGATCAACAAGCGTGCATGCAAACTTTTGAGACATTCCAAAACATTTTCACCCCCTTTAAGCCCAACCTTAGCAAAACCGCACAACGAAGTTTCACGTTTGACTAATTTCTCAAAATTAAAATTTAATCATAGATTTAAATCCTCATTTGGAAAATAAGAGTGCATGCCAACTTTCACGATGTTGAGAGCTATTTTCGCCATCTTTAAGCCAAACCCTACCAAAACTGCATGATGCAGTCTGAGCTTTGACGAAATTTTTTGAATTTAACCCTGATCATATGTTTGGATGCATATTCGATAGACAAGCATGCACGCCAACTTTCGCGACGTTTCAAGCTATTTTGACCCCCTTTAAGCCCAACCCTGTTGAAACAGCACGACGGAGTTTCCCTTTCGAGCAGTTTCTTAGAATTTAAATTTGATCATAAATTTGGATGCCAATTTTTTCAACAAGCGTGCATGCAAACTTTTGAGACATTCCAAAATATTTTCACCCCCTTTAAGCCCAACCTTAGCAAAACCGCACATCGAAGTTTCACGTTTGACTAATTTCTAAATATTAAAATTTAATCATAGATTTAAATCCGCATTTGGAAAATAAGAGTGCATGCCAACTTTCACGATGTTGAGAGCTATTTTCGCCATCTTTAAGCCAAACCCTAACAAAACTGCATGATGCAATCTCAGCTTTGACCAGATTCTTAGAATTTAAACCTGATCATATGTTTGGATGCATATTGGATAGACAAGCATGCACGCCAAATTTCGTGGCGTTTCAAGCTATTTTGACCCCCTTTAAGCCCAACCCTTTTGAAACAGCACGACGGAGTTTCCCTTTCGAGCAGTTTCTTAGAATTTAAATTTGATCATAAATTTGGATGCCAATTTGTTCAACAAGCGTGCATGCAAACTTTTGAGACATTCCAAAATATTTTCACCCCCTTTAAGCCCGACCTTAGCAAAACCGCACAACGAAGTTTCACGTTTGACTAATTTCTCAATTTTAAAATTTAATCATAGATTTAAATCCGCATTTGGAAAATAAGAGTGCATGCCAACTTTCACGATATTGAGAGCTATTTTCACCATCTTTAAGCCAAACCCTAACAAAACTGCATGATGCAGTCTCAGCTTTGACCAGATTCTTAGAATTTAAACCTGATCCTATGTTTGGATGCATATTGGATAGACAAGCATGCACGCCAAATTTCGTGACGTTTCAAGCTATTTTGACCCCCTTTAAGCCCAACCCTGTTGAAACCGCACGACGGAGTTTCACTTTCGAGCAGTTTCTTAGAGTTTAAAATTGATCATAAATTTGGATGCCAATTTGATCAACAAGCGTGCATGCAAACTTTTGAGACATTCCAAAATATTTTCACCCCCTTTAAGCCCAACCTTAGCAAAACCGCACGACGAAGTTTCACGTTTGACTAACTTCTCAAAATTAAAATTTAATCATAGATTTAAATCTGCATTTGGAAAATAAGAGTGCATGCCAACTTCAACGATGTTGAGAGCTATTTTTGCCATCTTTAAGCGAAACCCTAACAAAACTCCATGATGCAGTCTCAGCCTTGAACAGATTCTTGGAATTTAAACATGATCATATGTTTGGATGCATATTGGATAGACAAGCATGCACGCCAACTTTCACGACGTTTCAAGCTATTTCGACCACCTTTAATCCCAACCCTGTTGAAACCGCACGACGGAGTTTCCCTTTCGAGCAGTTTCTTAGAATTTAAATTTGATCATAAATTTAGATGCCAATTTGATCAACAAGCGTGCATGCAAACTTTTAAGACATTCCAAAATATTTTCACTCCCTTTAAGCCCATCCTTAGCAAAACAGCACAACGAAGTTTCACGTTTGACTAATTTGTCAAAATTAAAATTTAATCATAGATTTAAATCTGCATTTGGAAAATAAGAGTGCATTGCAACTTTCACGATGTTGAGAGCTATTTTCGCCATCTTTAAGCCAAACCCTAACAAAACTTCATCATGCAGTCTCAGCTTTGACCATATTCTTAGAATTTAAACCTGATCATATGTTTGGATGCATATTGGAGAGACAAGCATGCACGCCAACTTTCGCGACGTTTCAATCTTTTTTGACCCCGTTCAAGCCCAACCCTGTTGAAACCGCACGACGGAGTTTCCATTTCGAGCAGTTTCTTAGAGTTTAAATTTGATCATAAATTTGGATGCCAATTTGATCAACAAGCGTGCATGCAAACTTTTGAGACATTCCAAAATATTTTCAACCCCTTTAAGCCCAACCTCAGCAAAACCGCACAACGAAGTTTCACGTTTGACTAATTTCTCAAAATTAAAATTTAATCATAGATTTAAATCCTCATTTGGAAAATAAGAGTGCATGCCAACTTTCATGATGTTGAGAGCTATTTTCGCCATCTTTAAGCCAAACCCTAACAAAACTGCATGATGCAGTCTCAACTTTGACCAGATTCTTAGAATTTAAACCTCATCATATGTTTGAATGCATATTGGATAGACAAGCATGCACGCCAACTTTCGCGACGTTTCAAGCTATTTTGACCCCGTTTAAGCCCAACCCTGTTGAAACCGCACGACGGAGCTTCCCTTTCGAGCAGTTTCTTAGAGTTTAAATTTGATCATAAATTTGGATGCCAATTTGATCAACAAGCGTGCATGCAATCTTTTGAGACGTTCCAAAATATTTTCACCCCCTTTAAGCCCAACCTTAGCAAAACCACACAACGAAGTTTCACGTTTGACTAATTTCTCAAAATTAAAATTTAATCATAGATTTAAATCCGCATTTGGAAAATAAGAGTGCATGCCAACTTTCACGATGTTGAGAGCTATTTTCGCCATCTTTAAGCCAAACCCTAACAAAACTGCATGATGCAGTCTCAGCTTTGACCATATTCTTAGAACTTAAACCTGATCATATATTTGGATGCACATTGGATAGACCGGCATGCACGCCAACTTTCGCGACGTTTCAACCTATTTTGACCCCCTTTAAGCACAACCCTGTTGAAACCGCACGACGGAGGTTCCCTTTCGAGCAGTTCCTTAGAATTTAAATTTGATCATAAATTTGGATTCCAATTTGATCAACAGGCATGCATGCGAAATTTTGAGATATTCATAAATATTTTCACCCCCTTTAACCCCAACCTTAGCAAAACCGCACAACGAAGTTTCACATTTGACTAATTTCTCAAAATTCAAATTTAATCATAGATTTAAATCCGCATTTGGAATATAAGAGTGCATGCCAACTTTCACGATGTTGAGAGCTATTTTCGCCATCTTTAAGCCAAACCCTAACAAAACTGCATGATGCAGTCTCAGCTTTGACCAGATTCTTAGAATCTAAACCTGATCATATGTTTGGATGCATATTGGATAGACAAGCATGCACACCAACTTTCGCAACGTTTCAAGCTATTTTGACCCCCTTTAAGCCCAACCCTGTTGAAACCGCACGATGGAGTTTCCCTTTCGAGCAATTTGTTAGAGTTTAAATTTGATCATAAATTTGGATGCCAATTTGATCAACAAGTGTGCATGCAAACTTTTGAGACATTCCAAAATATTTTCACCCCCTTTAAGCCCAACCTTAACAAAACAGCACAACGAAGTTTCACGTTTGACTAATTTCTCAAAATTAAAATTTAATCATAGATTTAAATCCACATTTGGAAAATAAGAGTGCATGCCAACTTTCCCGATGTTGAGAGCTATTTTCGCCATCTTTAAGCCAAACCCTAACAAAACTGCATGATACAGTCTCAGCTTTGACCAGATTATTAGAATTTAAACCTGATCATATGTTTGGATGCATATTGGATAGACAAGCATGCACGCCAACTTTCGGGACGTTTCAAGCTATTTTGACCCCCTTTAAGCCCAACCCTGTTGAAACCGCACGACGGAGTTTCCCTTTCGAGCAGTTTCTTAGAATTTAAATTTGATAATAAATTTGGATGCCAATTTGATCAACAAGAGTGCATGCAAACTTTTGAGACATTCCAAAATATTTTCACCCCCTTTAAGCCCAACCTTAACAAAACAGCACAACGAAGTTTCACGTTTGACTAATTTCTCAAAATTAAAATTTAATCATAGATTTAAATCCACATTTGGAAAATAAGAGTGCATGCTAACTTTCACGATGTTGAGAGCTATTTTCGCCATCTTTAAGCCAAACCCTAACAAAACTGCATGATGCAGTCTCAGCTTTGACCAGATTTTTAGAATTTAAACCTGATCATATTTTTGGATGCATATTTGATAGACAAGCACGCACGCCAACTTTCGCGATGTTTCAAGCTATTTTTACCCCCTTTAAGCCCAACCCTGTTGAAATCGCACGACGGAGTTTCCCTTTCGAGCAGTTTCTTAGAGTTTAAATTTGATAATAAATTTGGATGCAAATTTGATCAACAAGCATGCATGCAAACTTGTGAGACATTCCAAAATATTTTCACGCCCTTTAACCCCAACCTTAGCAAAACTGCACAACGAAGTTTGACGTTTGACAAATTTCTCAAAATTAAAATTTAATCATAGATTTAAATCCCCATTTGGGAAATAAGAGTGCATGCCAACTTTCACGATGTTGAGAGCTATTTTTGCCATCTTTAAGCCAAACCCTAACAAAACTGCATGATGCAGTCTCAGCTTTAACCAGATTCTTAGAATTTAAACCTGATCATATGTTTGGATGCATATTGGATAGACAAGCATGCACGCCAACTTTCACGACGTTTCAAGCTGTTTTGACCCCCTTTAAGCCCAACCCTGTTGAAACTGCACGACGGAGTTTCCCTTTCGAGCAGTTTCTTAGAATTTAAATTTGATCATAAATTTGGATGCCAATTTGGTCAACAAGCATGCCTACAAACTTTTGAGACATTCCAAAATATTTTCAACCCCTTTAAGCCCAACCTTAGCAAAACCGCACAACGAAGTTTCACGTTTGACTAATTTCTCTAAATTAAAATTTAATCATAGATTTAAATCCGCATTTGGAAAATTAGAGTGGATGCCAACTTTCACGATGTGGAGAGCCATTTTTGCCATCTTTAAGCCAAACCCTAACAAAACTGCATGATGCAGTCTTAGCTTTGACCAGATTTTTAGAATTTAAACCTGATCATATGTTTGGATTCATATTGGATAGACAAGCATGCACGCCCACTTTCGCGACGTTTCAAGCTATTTTGACCCCCTTTAAGCCCAACCCTGTTGAAACCGCACAACAGAGTTTTCCTTTCGAGCAGTTTCTTAGAATTTAAATATGATCATAAATCTGGATGCCAATTTGATCAATAAGTGTGCATGCAAACTTATGAGACATTCCAAAGTATTTTCACCCCCTTTAAACCCAACCTTAGCAAAACCACACAACGAAGTTTCACGTTTGACTGATTTCTCAAAATTAAAATTTAATCATAGATTTAAATCTGCATTTGGAAAATAAGAGTGCATGCCAACTTTCACGATGTTGAGAGCTATTTTTGCCATCTTTAAGCCAAACCCTAACAAAACTGCACGATGCAATCTCAGCTTTGACCAGATTCTTAGAATTTAAACCTGATCATATGTTTGGATGCATATTGGATAGACAAGCATGCACACCCACTTTCACGACGTTTCAAGCTATTTTGACCCACTTTAAGCCCAACCCTGTTGAAACCGCACAACAGAGTTTTCCTTTCGAGCAGTTTCTTAGAATTTAAATTTGATCATAAATCTCGATGCCAATTTGATCAATAAGCGTGCATCCAAACTTTTGAGACATTCCAAAGTATTTTCACCCCCTTTAAGCCCAACCTTAGTAAAACCACACAACGAAGTTTCACGTTTGACTAATTTCTCAAAATTAAAATTTAATCATAGATTTAAATCCACATTTGGAAAATAAGAGTGCATGCCAATAGTCACGATGCTGAGAGTTATTTTCACCATCTTTAAGCCAAACCCTAACAAAACTGCATGATGCAATATCAGCTTTGACCAGATTCTTAGAATTTAAACCTGATCATATGTTTGGATGCATATTGGATAGACAAGCATGCATGCCAAAGTTCGCGACGTTTCAAGCTATTTTGACCCCCTTTAAGGCCAACCCTGTTGAAACGGCACGACGGAGTTTCCCTTCCGAGCAGTTTCTCAGAATTTGAATTTGATCATAAATTTGGATGCCAATTTGATCAACAAGCGTGCATGCAAACTTTTGAGACATTCCAAAGTATTTTCACCCCCTTTAAGCCCAACCTTAGCATAATCGCCCATCTAAGTTTCACGTCTGATTAATTTCTGAAAATTAAAATTTAATCATAGATTTAAATCCGCATTTGGAAAATAAGAGTGCATGCCAACTTTCACGATGTTGAGAGCTATTTTCTCCATCTTTAAGCCAAACCCTAACAAAATTGCATGATGCAGTCTCAGCTTTGACCAGATTCTAAGAATTTAAACCTGATCATATGTTTGGATGCATATTGGATAGACAAGCATGCACGCCAACTTTCGCGACGTTTCAAACTATTTTGACCCCCTTTAAGCCCAACCCTGTTGAAACCGCACGACAGAGTTTCCCTTTCGAGCTGTTTCTCAGAATTTAAATTTGATCATAAATTTTAATGCCAATTTGATCAACAAGTGTGCATGCAAACTTTTGAGACATTCCAAAGTATTTTCACCCCCTTTAAGCCCAACCTTAGTAAAACCGCACAACGAAATTTCACGTTTGACTAATTTTCACCATCATTAAGCCAAACCCTAACAAAACTGCATGATGCAATCTCAACTTTGACCAGATTCTTAGAATTTAAACCTGATCATATGTTTGGACGCATATTGGATAGACAAGCATGCACGCCAACTTTCGCGACGTTTCAAGCTATTTTGACCCCCTTTAAGCCCAACCCTATTGAAACTGCACGACGAAGTTTCCCTTTCGAGCAGTTTCTCAGAATTTAAATTTGATCTTAAATTTGGATGCCAATTTGATCAACAAGCGTGCATGCAAACTTTTGAGACATTCCAAAGTATTTTCACCCCCTATAGGGCCAACCTTAGCAAAACCGCACAACGAAGTTTCACGTTTGACTAATTTCTTAAAATTAAAATTTAATTATAGATTTAAATCCGCATTTGGAAAATAAGAGTGCATGCCAACTTTCACGATGTTGAGAGCTATTTTCGCCATCTTTAAGCCAAACCCTAACAAAACTGCATGATGCAGCTTCGGCTTTGTCTAGATTCTTAGAATTTAAACCTGATAATATGTTTGGATGCATATTGGATAGACAAGCATGCACGCCAACTTTCACGACATTTCAAGCTATTTTGACCCCCTTTAAGCCCAACCCTGTTGAAACCGCACGACGGAGTTTCCCTTTCGAGCAGTTTGTCAAAATTTAAATTTGATCATAAATTTGGATGCCATTTTGATCAACAAGCGTGCATGCAAACTTTTGAGACATTCCAAAGTATTTTCACCCCCTTTAAGCCCAACCTTAGCAAAACAACACAACGAAGTTTCTCGTTTGACTAATTTCCCAAAATTAAAATTTAATCATAGATTTAAATCCGCATTTGGAAAATAAGAGCGCATGCCAACTTTCATGATGTTGAGAGCTATTTTCGCCATCTTTAAGCCAAACCCTAACAAAACTGCATGATGCAGTCTCAACTTTGACCACAATTTTAGAATTTAAACCTGATCATATGTTTGGATGCATATTGGATAGACAAGCATGCACGCCAACTTTGGCGACGTTTCAAGCTATTTTGACCCTCTTTAAGACCAACCGTGTTGAAACCGCACGACGGATTTTCCCTTTCGAGCAGTTTCTTAGAATTTAAATTTGATCATAAATTTTGATGCCAATTTGATCAACAAGCGTGCATGCAAACTTTTGAGACATTCCAAAATATTTTCACCCCCTTTAAGCCCAACCTTAGCAAAATCGCACAACAAAGTTTCACGTTTGACTAATTTCTCAAAATTAAAATTTAATCATAGATTTAAATCCGCATTTGGAAAATAAGAGTGCATGCCAACTTTCACGATGTTGAGAGCTATTTTCGCCATCTTTAAGCCAAACCCTAACAAAAATCCATGATGCAATCTCAGCTTTGACCAGATTCTTAGAATTTAAACCTGATCATATTTTTGGATGCATATTGGATACACAAGCATGCACGCCAACTTTCGCGACGTTTCAAGCTATTTTGACCCCCTTTAAGCCCAACCCTGTTGAAACCGCATGACGGAGTTTCCCTTTCGAGCAGTTTCGAAGAATTTAAATTTGATCATAAATTTGGATGCCAATTTGATCAACAAGCGTGCATGCAAACGTTTGAGACATTCCAAAGTATTTTCATCACCTTCAAGACCAACCTTAGCAAAACCGCACAACGAAGTTTCACGTTTGACTAATTTCTCAAAATTAAAATTTAATCACAGATTTAAATCCACATTTGGAAAATAAGAGTGCATGCCAACTTTCACGATGTTGAAAGCTATTTTCGCCATCTTTAAGCCAAACCCTAACAAAACTGCATGATGCAGTCTCAGCTTTGACCAAATTCTTAGAATTTAAACCTGATCATATGTTTGGATCCATATTGGATAGACAAGAATGCACAGCAACTTTCATGACGTTTCAAGCTATTTTGACCCCCTTTAAGCCCAGCCCTATTGAAACCGCAGGACGGAGTTTCCCTTTCGAGCAGCTTCTTAGAATTTAAATTTGATCATAAATTTGGATGCCAATTTGATCAACAAGCATGCATACAAAGTTTTGAGACATTCCAAAATATTTTCACCCCATTTAAGCCCAACCTTAGCAAAACTGCACAACGAAGTTTCACATTTAACTAATTTCTCAAAATTAAAATTTAATCATAGATTTAAATCCGCATTTGGAAAACAAGAGTGCATGCCAATTTTCACGATGTTGAGAGCTACTTTCGCGATCTTTAAGCCAAACCCTAACAAAACTGCATGATGCAGTCTCAGCTTTGACCAAATTCTTAGAATTTAAACCTGGTCATATGTTTGGATGCATATTGGATAGACAAGCATGCATGCGAACTTTCGCGACGTTTCAAGCTATTTTGACCCCCTTTAAGCCCAACCCCTTTGAAACCGCACGAAGGAGTTTCCCTTTCGAGCAGTTTCTTAGAATTTAAATTTGATCATAAATTTCGATGCCAATTTGATCAACAAGCGTGCATGCAAACTTTTGAGACATTCCAAAATATTTTCACCCCCTTTAAGCCCAACCTTAGCAAAACCGCACAATGAAGTTTCACGTTTGACTAATTTCTCAAAATTAAAATTTAATCATAGATTTAAATCCTCATTTGGAAAATAAGAGTGCATGCCAACTTTCACGATGTTGAGAGCTATTTTCGCCATCTTTAAGCCAAACCCTAACAAAACTGCATGATGCAGTCTCAGCTTTGACAAGATTCTTAGAATTTAAACCTGATCATATGTTTGGATGCATATTGGATAGACAAGCATGCACGCCAACTTTCGTGCCGTTTCAAGCTATTTTGACCCCCTTTAAGCCCAACCCTGTTGAAACCGCACGACGTAGTTTCCCTTTCGAGCAGTTTCTTAGAATTTAAATTTGATCATAAATTTGGATGCCAATTTGATCAACAAGCGTGCATGCAAACTTTTGAGACATTCCAAAATATTTTCACCCTCTTTAAGCCCAACCTTAGCAAAACCGCACAACGAAGTTTCACGTTTGACTAATTTCTCAAAATTAAAATTTAATCATAGATTTAAATCCGCATTTGGAAAATAAGAGTGCATGCCAACTTTCACGATGTTGAGAGCTATTTTCGCCATCTTTAACCCAAACCCTAACAAAACTGCATGATGCAATCTTAGCTTTGACCAGATTCTTAGAATTTAAACCTGATCATATGTTTGGATGCATATTGCATAGACAAGCATGCACGCCAACTTTCACGACGTTTCAAGCTATTTTGACCCCCTTTAGGCCCAACCCTGTTGAAAACGCACGACGGAGTTTCCCTTTCGAGCAGTTTCTTAGAATTTAAATTTTATCATGAATTTGGATGCCAATTTGATCAACAAGCGTGCATGCAAACTTTTGAGACATTCCAAAATATTTTCACCCCCTTTAAGCCCAACCTTAGCAAAACCGCACAACGAAGTTTCACGTTTGACTAATTTCTCAAAATTAAAATTTAATCATAGATTTAAATCCACATTTGGAAAATACGAGTGCATGCCAAGTTTCACGATGTTGAGAGCTATTTTCGCCATCTTTAAACCAAACCCTAACAAAACTGCATGATGCAGTCTCAGCTTTGACTAGATTCTTAGAATTTAAACCTGAGCATATGTTTGGATGCATATTGGATAGACAAGCATGCACGCCAACTTTCGCGACATTTCAAGCTATTTTGACCCCTTTAAGCCCAACCCTGTTGAAACCGCACGACGGAGTTTCCCTTTCGAGCAGTTTCTTAGAATTTAAATTTGATCATAAATTTGGATGCCAATTTGATCAACAAGCGTGCATGCAAAGTTTTGAGACATTCCAAACTATTTTCACCCCCTTTAAGCCCAACCTTAGCTAAACCACACAACGAAGTTTCATGTTTGACTAATTTCTCAAAATTAAAATTTAATCATAGATTTAAATCCGCATTTGGAAAGTAAGAGTGCATGCCAAATTTCACGATGTTGAGAGCTATTTTTGCCATCTTTAAGCCAAGCCCTAACAAAACTGCATGACGCAATCTCGGTTTTGACCAGATTCTTAGAATTTGAACCTGATCATATGTTTGGATGCATATTGGATAGACAAGTATGCACGCCAACTTTGGTGACGTTTCAAGCTATTTTGACCCCCTTTAAGCCCAACCCTATTGAAACCGCACGACGGAGTTTCCCTTTCGAGCAGTTTCTTAGAATTTGAATTTGATCATAACATTGGATGCCAATTTGATCAACAAGCGTGCATGCAAACTTTTGAGACACTCCAAACTATTTTCACCCCCTTTAAGCCCAAACTTAGTAAACTCGCACAACGAAGTTTCATGTTTGACTAATTTCTCAAAATTAAAATTTAATCATAGATTGAAATTCGCATTTGGAAAATAAGAGTGCATGCTAACTTTCATGATGTTGACAGCTATTTTCGCCTTCTTTAAGCCAAACCCTAACAAAACTGCATGATGCAGTCTCAGCTTTGACCAAATTCTTAGAATTTAAACCTGGTCATATGTTTCGATGCATATTGGATAGACAAGCATGCACCCCAACTTTCGCAACGTTTCAAGCTATTTTGACCCCCTTTAAGCCAAACCCCTTTGAAACCGCATGAAGGAGTTTCCCTTTCGAGCAGTTTCTTAGAATTTAAATTTGATCATAAATTTCGATGCCAATTTGATCAACAAGCGTGCATGCAAACTTTTGAGGCATTCCAAAATATTTTCACCCTCTTTAAGCCCAACCTTAGCAAAACCGCCCAACGAAGTTTCACGTTTGACTAATTTCTCAAAATTAAAATTTTATCATAGATTTAAATCCGCATTTGGAAAATAAGAGTGCATGCCAACTTTCACGATGTTGAGAGCTATTTTCACCATCTTTAATCCAAACCCTAACAAAACAGCATGATGCAGTCTCAGCTTTGACCAGATTCTTAGAATTTAAACCTGATCATATGTTTGGATGCATATTGCATAGACAAGCATGCACGCCAACTTTCATGACCTTTCAAGCTATTTTGACCCCCTTTAGGCCCAACCCTGTTGAAACCGCACCACGGAGTTTCCCTTCCGAGCAGTTTCTTAGAATTTAAATTTTATCATGAATTTGGATGCCAATTTGATCAACAAGCGTGCATGCAAACTTTTGAGAAATTCCAAAATATTTTCACCCCCTTTAAGCCCAACCTTAGCAAAACCGCACAACGAAGTTTCACGTTTGACTAATTTCTCAAAATTAAAATTTAATCATAGATTTAAATCCACATTTGGAAAATAATAGTGCATTGCAAGTTTCACGATGTTGAGAGCTATTTTCGCCAGCTTTAAGCCAAACCCTAACAAAACTGTATGATGCAGTCTCAGCTTTGACCAGATTCTTAGAATTTAAACCTGAGCATATGTTTGGATGCATATTGGATAGACAAGCATGCACCCCAGCTTTCACGACATTTCAATCTATTTTGACCCCCTTTAGGCCCAACCCTGTTGAAACCGCACGACGGAGTTTCCCTTTCGAGCAGTTTGTTAGAATTTAAATTTGATCATAAATTTGGATGCCAATTTGATCAACAAGCGTGCATGGAAACTTTTGAGACATTAAAAAGTATTTTCACCCCGTTTAAGCCCAACCTTAGCAAAACCGCACAACGAAGTTTCACGTTTCA
>LPNX011209672.1:52606-68665 GCA_001517045.1 Pseudotsuga menziesii | reverse complement strand
ACTACAAATTTTCAAAAATCCGGCAGCATTTCTACTTGCCGGTACACATTTTAAACATGAAAATAATAAAAACATACATTTACCATATTTTAAAATAAATTTATTAAATTTATTAAAAATAAAAATAAATTCCATTTAAATTGAAAAACAATTGTTTAAATTGAAAAACAATTATTTTAACTGAAAAACAATTATTTTAACTTACCTCTTGGGTCCGACGCCATCGTGACGAGGTTGGGTTGCTTCGGGATGCTTTGGTTGCTTCAGGGTGCCAATGCTTACGTCGCTCTCACTTCGTATCTCGGTCGAGCTTTCACGTTGTAGTTTTGTGAAACAAACAGAGGGGGCCCGCGGGCCCCTATTTATAATTTTTTCAATATAGGCACCTCGGTCGAGGTAAATACCTCGACCGAGGTATTTATTAACCCTCGATCGAGGTTTTAATAGCTCGACCGAAGGTTAGTAAATACCTCGGTCTAGGGCTTAAAATAACCTCGGTCGAGGGCTTGATAAAACCTCGGTCGAGATATTAACACCTCAGTCGAGGGCTTGTTAAAACCTCAACCGAGGTGCATTTTTTCCTTTTTGCCAAAACGTGCTTGCAAAAAAGTGTTACCTAGGTCCACGGATTCACCCATATTGTTGTTGGACGTGTATGCTTTGTAAGTCATCCCATGAGTATATTGTATTATCCCACATTCATGGGGAGTAATAGCATTTTATATTATACTTAGTATATAAGTACATGTTGAATCCAATGAAAGAATCCACGAGTTATTTGTATTGAGCTTGCTCAAAGGAGGTTCCCCCCTTGAAGTGGCTTATGATCAAAAAAATTCCTTATGTGCTTTGTTAATTTTGTTATATCGTGTGTTTTCATTATTTATTGTAGGAGGTTTCTCACATCTAGTATTAGAGCACTGTTCTTGGTCTCGCTGGGTGGAATTTCTGCCATTTTTTTCTTTTGCAATGCTTCCCGGCACTGCGATCATTGCAGTAGTTCTTCTTCTTTGCATATGTATTGTTCATTTCAATTGCAAGTTTGGATCAGGGAATAACCCCTATCCGCTTAACTATGGAAATTACTCAGGTATACCCATAGAAATCATTGTGAGGAGTACCACAATAACCCCGAAGTAGTTGTCCATTGAGAGGACCTGCCAAGCGAAAAGGGAAAAAAACCCTACCTTATTGACCAGTTCCCACTCGCGAGGTAAACCAAGAGCTGGAATTTGTGGCAAAGCCATTATCAATTTTACCCAAGTCATGGAGTGAGCGGTACTACCCCAATACACAAGCCTTTAGACATCATTGGTGGCCAAGTGAATCCCTTGAACCCTTAGGAAGTTGAACATACTTGGGGTCCATATCTATTTCTAGTTGATAAATTGCATCTTACATCTGTCTAGAGCCGCCACATATCCATTCCACCGAAAAAAGATAAAAAATAAAAAAAATCATTGGAACCCCTATCATTCCATTTTTCATATATCCTTCCTTAGGGACCCTATCCCAAATTCCACTTCCTGAAGCCTAAAATCCCAAATTTGTTTATTTTTAGGGTTTTTCATAACTTCTTCAATTCTTACCCAATTTCCTTCAAATTTTACCACAATGTTCCTTTCCTACTTCTGCTTCCTTGTCCCTCTTTGACAAGTTTTCTCATTCTTTCACCCAATTCTGAAATTCTAATTTTTTGCTTCCCTGTCTCTCTGAAAGTGTCCAAAACCTAGTTAAACCCCAACTACCCACTACAGTTTTTTCCGACTCCAAATTTTCCTTTTCTAAAAGCATTTATTTTTTATTTTCTACCCACTTCGAAAAAAACACATGATTATGATTATCACTCGTGTAGGAGAAAAATAACAAATGGAAGACGAACTTGCCTCCCTCAAGACCAAAATCCAAGATCTGGATGAAAAATTTCTCGACCTCCAACTTCAACATTCAACCATGAACAATAGACGATAGCTAGAGTCTTCTGCAGACACTGGGTTCACTTCTTCTAGCAATTTTCGTTGGTTGAAGCTTGATTTTCGGCGCTTCAATGGTGATGAACTGACTGTATGGATATATAGGGCTGAACAATATTTCAGTATGCATAACACTTTTGATGTCAACAAAGTCCTATTTGCATCCTTTCATTTGGAACATGAATCCCTTCAAAGGTTTTGTTGGTACATCAAGGCTCATGAAGAGACATGATGAAAATATTTTTTCCAATTCCTTTTGCAACAATTTGGACCTAGTGATTTTGATGAATTCACAGGACCACTCACTAAACTTCACCAATGATTGCACTGTGAGAGAGTATTAGACAAAATTTGAGAAACTGGCCAATCACACAGAAGGGTTGTCTTATGCATTTTATAGGAGTTGTTTTATCAGTGGTATGAACGATGCAATCCAATGTGAGGTTAAAATGTTATGTCCCAACTCAATTATGGAATCCCAAGGCTTAGCTAAGTTGGTGGAGTACAACCTCATAGCTCAACAATGCTCCAAATCCACTTTTGTTCCATTTAGAAATATGGTTCCCCAAATACGTCTAATCACACTAGCTCCTAGAACCACTCCTATCAAGCATTTTTATGAAGCCGAGATGTGGGCACGTAGAGAAAAATGGATTTGTTATAATTGTGATGAGAAATTCACCCAGGGACATCGATGTGCTGAGAAAAAGTTGTATCTCTTGGATATAGACTCTCCGCCTGCACCAGAAATTTTTTACGATGCTAAGATCCGGTAGATGATCAGGACGACATTCAGAAGCTACCTGTTGACCCTCCTACTCAGGACGAACATCCAGAGATATCTCTCCATGCATTATCTTGAGTCACCACCACACAAACCATGTGGGTCAAGGGTTTGTTTAAGAGGCTCCCTCTTACAATGATTATTGATTCTGGTAACATGCTTAACTTCAACACTCGCAATGCGAAGAAAATGTAGAAGAATTGTAGGAAAAAGCAGAGAGAGTTACATGCATAATTCTTCCTGTACATCAGAGGGTTTGTGAAGTAGCGAAATCAATATAAAAATTCATGTTGTAACACGTCAGTTCTAACCTGGTGGAGCAAATGCAGAAAACAGAGGAAGAAGTGTGTGCAGAGACAGAGAAAGTGGTGAAAATTGTAGAGTATTTTCAAAACAAAATCAATGCAACTCAGTACATGGGGCAATAGCTTTGTGTGGCTCAGGACGACCCACAGGTGAGTGTTGGGGGCATGTTGGGCCTAGGGACAATAGGGAAGAATTCATGAAGAATTCTGCCTAAGTATGGAGAAGAACATAAAAGAGAAGAGGAAAGAGCTACGACTGAGGAAGTAGCATAAAGGAGAAATAGAGGGATGTTGCGACATAGGAAGAAAAAGTGAAGAAGAATAAGAGGAGAAGGTGCTGGAAGAGGAAGTTGCATTGGATAAGTAAGTCATGACAGTAGGGGGGTGAATCAGAGACTAAATTTAAACAATCTTTTAGCAAGCGTAAAAACAAATTTGAACACAATAATTTATCATGGAACCCAATAAGGTAAACCACCAACACTTTCCTATTATCTGCAAAACATTGTTTTTACAATATACAACAGAAGAATATGTATCTTCTTTTGTATCAGCACCAACTGATCAAAATGCACCCACACCCTCATTCACCGACACCAATTGGTAGGAGGAAACAACCCCCTATTTAGTCAACTACGACAGATAAGGAGCACCTACTCCTTTTTTAGACACCAACCTTCCCTAGCACCACCCTTCCAACCTTAAATGTGATGAACCATGCACATAGATTATAACATCGGTGACACAATTACTTGGTCTTCGTCTCCTTGGATCTGGACACAAATACACTTTCTTTTCATTTTAAATTTATGTTTAAATACTTTCCTCTTGGATCGTGACTTTTGGATACAAACACATCCATTCATCATCTAACCTTCATCCATCACAATATTTCATCATGCCTTTGCACCAGACACACCCTTTCATCCTTTCTGCAGCCTAGAATCCATTTTCGTGACTCTGTTAACGTTTTTATGATGCTTCCACACTTTCGATTTTGTATATGGTCTTTTCACACTTAGCTTTCCGCCTGAACCATTCTACATTGTCGATCTCCTTCAATATTTTTGTGACCATCGATCTGAGGTGGAAATCGAATATCAGATGTGCCTTTTTCTAATATCATTCCATGATTTCTGAACCAATATTTTTGCACGCTCCTTTTTGTACTACGGAAGGCGGAAACCAAAATCTCAACTTTCCATTTTTTTGTACTTTTCATTTCCGCCTTTCCATTCCTGCAACGATCCTTCCGTTGTTTTCTTTCTGCACTTATCTTTTCCGCAGGGTAAAATGCAGAAGTCAAAAATTCAACGTTTCCAAGAACAATCATATGTTCTTCCTCTTTTCAAGCTTTCCTTTCTGCACTGCGAAATGCGGAAATCAGAAACTCAATGTTTCCAAGAACGAGCATATGTTCTTCTGCTTTTTGGAATTTCCTTTACGCACTTCCTTTCTTGTACTGCAGAATGCGAAAGTAAAAAACTCAACGTTTCCAAGAATGAGCATATGCTCTTCCGCTTTTCGGACATTCCTTTCCGCACTTCCTTTTCCATACTGTAGAATGCAGAAGTTAGAAACTCAATGTTTCCAAGAACGAGCATATGTTCTTCCGCTTTTTGGACTTTCCTTTCTGCACTGTGAAATGCGGAAGTCAGAAACTCAATGTTTCGAAATACGAGCTTATGCTTCTTCCACTTTCAATTTTCCGCACTGCAGAGGGTGGAATCAGAAAACACAACTTTTCATGACTCCTACTTTTTGTTTTCCGTGGTTCCGCACCCACACTGACCTTTCTGCACTGGCCTTTCCATACTATGGAATGCAAAAGTCAGAAACTCAATTTTCATGACTTCAAATTTTTGTTTTCGGTGGTTCCACACCCGCACTGACCTTTCTACACTACGAAATGCGGAAGTTGGAAACTCAGTTTTCATGACTTCGACTTTTTGCACTCCGTGGTTCTGCACCTGCACTGTAGAATGTAAAAGTCGGAAACTCAATGTTTCCAACAGTCTTTTTCATAATTATCTGCTTTCTATCTAAACTGTTGATTTGTTTTAGAGAATCATTTCTCAGTCATTGGATATCGGTTTTTTCTAGAACTTCTGTCATGTGCGGATTTTCTTGCAGATCTACTATTGATCGTCGATCTTCTTTTGGACTGATTCTCAGCCATCTGAATTTGAAACTTTGCTGAACTACAACCTTTCTGCCTATTTATACGGAAATGATCCTCATCCATATGATCTCATGTGTGATGCTTCCTGACTGTTCATTTTATAACTAATGCAGATCTTAATATAATGTCTTTGTGGATCTACATAATGTCTTTGCGAAAATCCTGTGACTTTTTTTGTCAGTTTTTCTATGCCATATCATCATCTGTGAAATGCCATGCCTTTTCATCATATCTGTCATTATATCTTTTGTTTATCCTTTTTCATTCCTGAACTATTTGACATCAATGACAATTATCATCCATATTGTCAACAATCTCCCCCTTTGGCATTGATAGAAACACCTAAACAATCCCCCTTTGACACCAATGACAAAGGATAACCTTCCTGCCAACTCCATTATTGTGTCTGAATTTTTACTCCCCGTGAGTATGTGACTCCTTGATTTACTCCCCTTTTTCCATTAAATGGTTAAATGACTCCCCCTGACTTTGACCACTATCGTTTGAGAGACTAGTTTGGAAGAGAAATTACTCCTAGTCTTTGGCTGGATATTCAAATACATATCTATTTAAGGGTTTAGTGAAGATGTCTGCAATCTATTCTTGATTTGGGATATATTCCAATTTGATGGTATTCTTTTCAGCCTGATCTCTCAGATAGTGATATTTATTGGAATTTGTTTTGCTTTGGACTGTTGGACAAGATTCTTGGAGAGACTTATAGCACTTGTATTATCACAGTAGATAATCGTGGGTTCTTCAAACACTAATTTGATGTCTTATAGAGTTTGTTTCATCCATTCCACTTGTGCGCAATTATGTGAGGATACTTGTTTTGATAAACCTTCTTTGTAATTTTATTGAATCCCTTCTTGATGGGTGGAAATGATCTTTTGGAGTTTTGAGCATTTCTTGTCTTTTCTTCCTCTTTCTTCTTGAATGTACTGAGAAGAGCAGTTGTATAATATTTTGGGCTAACTTGATTTTCTTCTTAAGAGTAACCTATTCCATTTTTTTTATTTGTGTTTCTTTGTGTGGTTATAATCTAATCTAAAATTTTAGAGCTATTTTCATATCTAGTTATAATAAATTTTGCATCAAGCTCTTTTCTTAAATGAACTAATTCTGCCTCCAATATTTCACAGATTAGTAGTTTTTGTTTAAGAGATTTCTCCAGCCTTTCTTCTATCCTATTCACATATTGAATTTGGTGTTTCAAATTGCTCATGATTTTCTTCATCTCCTTTTCTTTCTGTTCATGCTCTTCCTGTTGTTCAACTACAAAACTTTTGAGTTGTCTATAGTTATTTTTGTATCTTTTTAATCCATCCAAAGCACTGATTAGTTCTTCTTCCATATTAACCTATGCTTCATCTTCTGACTCTTCCTTATGATTAATTTATTCTATTTCACATACTCTTCAATACCTAGAAAAAGGACTTCATCATCACTATCACTAACCTCAGATGAACTGTTTCCTTGTTCGCCTTCTTTTGAGTAGAAATTCTTTTTTCCTTTGTACTTTTTCTTATAGTGGAATTTTCCCTTTTTCTTATAATGTTTATTTTTTTCATCTTCATCCTAAGAGTCTTCTTTGGGATGAGGACACTTGGCTTGAAAGTGCACAATTTTTCCACAATTAAAACATTTGAAGGGCAGCTTGCCTTTGTACTTCCCTGATCCTTTCTAAAGTTTTTTAATAAAATTGGATTCTTCCACATCAGATTCTTCATTATGGTCAGTCTAGGTTTTTTGCTTTTGATTTTTTTATTTTCTTGGTCACTTTGAAGGCTGCTTCTCCTTTTGAAGTATTATCAATTCCTAGTCTTAGGTCATAGGCTATAATAATTCCATACAATTCATCCCTGGTAAGTTCTCCTAACTTCTCACGATCTTCAAGGGAAAGGGTGGATACTTTGGGATTATATGCCATATGAAGTGTTCTTGATATTTTTTGTAGTATCTCATCTTCTGCTATATCTGCTCCTAAACCTATTATTGTATTGACAAGACTGTCAATTTTTTTGAAGTACTCTGAAATAGTTTCATTATCCTTCATTTTTATACCTTCGTATTGAACTCTGATGGATTGAAGTTTTGTAGTTTTTACTTTGGAATCTCTTGCATATAACGTTTCCAATTTGTACCAGAGTTTTTTAGCACTTTTGCAAGAACTTTTTTACTCACTCCAGCTTGTAATGTATTTAAGGTTTTTGCATGTTCCCAATATTTCTTCCTTTCTTTCTACTTCTGTGGGAAAAAAATTTGGAACATCATATCCTTCTTCAACTAATGGCCAAACTTTCAGACTAATGGACATAAGATAACTTGTAATTATAATATTCCAAAAAACAAAGTCTTCACCATCAAATATGGGGACTCTTATTGACATCTTCATCTACTGATCCATGGTGGTTTTAATAGGATCTTCCTTCAGTGGTTAAACTATGGTGAAGAAACCGACTCTGATACCAATTGTTAAATCAGTTCCTGTCACTGAGAGGGGGGGTGAATCAGAGAATAAAATTTAAACAATCTTTTAACAAGTGTAAAAAAAATTTGAACACAATAATTTATCGTGAAACCCAATAAGGTAAACCACCAACACTTTCCTATTATCTGCAAAACTTTGTTTTTACAATATACAATAGAAGAAGATGTCTCTTCTTTTGGATCAGCACCAACTAATCAAGATGCACCCACACCCTCATTCACCATCACTAAATGGTAGGAGGAAATGACCCCCTATTTAGTCAAATACTACTAACAAGGAACACCTACTCCTTTTGCAGGCACCAACCTTCCTTGAACCACCCTTCCACCCTTCAATGTGATGAACCATGCACATAGATTAGAACATCGGTGACATAGTTACTTGGTCTTCGTCTCCTTGGATTTGGACACAAAGACACTGTATTTTCATTTTAAATTTCTGTTTAAATACTTGCCTCTTGGATCGCGAATGTTGGCTACAAACACATCCATTCATCATCTAGCCTTCAACCATCACAATATTTCATTGTTCCTTTACACTAGACACACCCTTTCATCCTTTTCGTGGCCTAGAATCCATTTCTGTGACTTTGTTAATGTTTTTCTGATGCTCCTGCACTTTCGATACTGTAGATGGTCTTTCCGCACTTAGATTTCCGCCTCAACCATTTTGCATCATCAATCTCCTTCAAGCTTTTCGTGACCGTCAATCTAAGGTGGAAATCATACATCGGATGTGACTTTTTCAAATACCATTCCATGATTTCCGAACCAATCTTTCTGCATGCTCCTTTCCGCATTGCAGAAGGCGAAAACCGAAAACTCAACTTTTCAGTTTTTTGGACTTTTTCCTTTCCTCCTTTCCGTTCCTCCAATGGTCCTCCTGTCGTTGTATTTCCGCACTTATTTTTTCCATAGGGAGGAAAGCGAAAGTCAGAAACTCAATGTTTCCAAGAACAATCATATGTTCTTTCTCTTTCTGGACTTTCCTTTTCATGCTTCCTTTTTCATACTGTAGAATGCAGAAATCAGAAACTCAATGTTTCCAAGAACGAGCATATGTTCTTCCGCATTCGAAACTTTCCTTTCCACACTTCCTTTTTCCATATTGTGGAATGCGGAATTTAGAAAATCAACGTTTCCAAAAATGAGCATATGTTCTTCCACTTTTTGGACTTTCCTTTCCCCACTTCCTTTTCTGCACTACGAAATGTGGAAGTCAAAAACTCAACTTTTCCAAGAATGAACATATGTTCTTCTGCTTTCTGGACTTCCTTTTCCGTACTATGGAAATTGGAAGTTAGAAACCCAATGTTTCCAAAGAGGAGCTTATGCTTCTTCTGCTTTTTGTTTTTCACACTGCGGAGGGTGGAAATCAGAAAACACAACTTTTCCTAACTTTGAATTTTTGTTTTCCGCGATTCCGCAGCCACACTGACCTTTCCACACTGCGAAATGCGAAAGTCAAAAACTCAATTTTCACAAATTTGACTTTTTTTTCTGCGTTTCCACACCCGCACTAACCTTTCTGCACTAGCCTTTCCGCACTGTACAATGCGGAAGTCGGAAACTCAATTTTCACGAATTCAATGTTTTGTACTCTGCGGTTCCGTACCCGCACTTCCGCTCCTGCACCGTGGAATGCGGAAGTCAGAAACTCAATGTTTCTAATAGCCTTTTTCACAATTATCAGCTTTCTCTATAAATCATTGATTCGTTTTAGCGAATCATTTCTCAGCCGTTGGATCTCGGTTTTTTCTAGAACCTCCGTCCTGCCTATTTTTCTTGCGGATCTACCATCGACCATCGATATTCTTGCGAACTGATTCTCAATCGTCCAATTTCGAAACTTTGTTGAACTACAAACTTTCCACCTATATTATGTGGAACTGATCCTCATCCGTCGGATCTCGTGCAGGATGCTTCCTAACCATTCATTTTAGAAGTAATTCGGATCTTACCATAATGTCTTTGCGGATCTGCATAATGTCGTTGCGGAAATCCTGTGACTGTTTCTATCAGTTTCTTTATGCCATATCATCATCTGTGAAATGCAATGTCGTGTCATCATATATGCCATTATATCTTTTGTTTATCATTTTTCATTCCTGAACTATTTGACATCAATGACGAGCCATAGGTGAGCGTTGGGGGCTTGTTGGGCCTAGGGACAGTAGGGAAGAATTCATGCAGACTTCTTCCTATGTATGGATAAGAGCATAAAAGAAAAGAGGAAGGAGTTATGACTGAGGAAGAAACATAAAGGAGAAATGGAAGGATGTTACGACATAGGAAGTAAAAGTGAAGAAGACAAAGATGAGAAGGTGCTGGAAGAGGAAGATGCACCAGATAAGTAAGTTGTGACAGTAGGATAGAAGGTGACACGAGATGGTGAAACAAAATATCAGTAGAAGTAGGTGTGCAAATAGTGTAACGACCAGAAAATGACAGTAAGGCATAATGCTGAGAAAGAAATAGGCCTTAACAAGCATGGGTACGAGCTCGGCTGGAGCCGACGGAAACCACACGCATGTAGGCATATTTGTAATTCAGGACAATAGTGCCTCTAGTTATGTGTTGTTAGAATAGGAAATACAAGTTGTTGGTTGGATATAGTAAGTCGACTAAGATACTGACAGAAAAAGAGTCTGTAATGAGTCTGTATAGAGTTAGTATCGAGTTGGTATTGAGTCTATAACAAGCATGTATGGGATCTATATCAAGTTTGTAATAAGTCTATACAAGAAGGAACCCAAGTTGTATATGGGTTATATTCTAGCTTCTAGATTATTTGTTAGACTCTTGACAAGACTCTCGAGCGAGACGAGTATTAGGCGTTCATTATTAGACATTGACAGACCAAGATATCGAGCTAGACTTAGTAGGTGTTGTCAAGGAAAATGAAGATTCCTGAGAAGAATATGTCTTGATATCTGTACTCACAGGTTTAGTCTCACCAGGGAATGACACCTGGCTAGTATATAGTGGTTCCTCCAAGCACATGACAGGTTACAAGGACTCACGCTCACATCTTGTACAAAAGGAGTCCTCACACAAAGTAATTCTTGGAGAGGATTACCAATATCCCATCAAAGGAATGGGAGAATCCTCATAAAAGTTGGACTCTGGAAAGTCCATGAAGATGAAGGATTTCATGTATTTCCTCCGACTAAAGAAGAACCTTCTTTCTATCTCAACCTTAGATAATAAAGGGTTCAAAATTGCTTTTATGGATGGAGAAGTCCTCATGTGGACAAAAGGAAGAACTATAAATGATGCAGTAGTGCCTTCGAGTTGAAGAAGGAGGACTCTATAGATTAAAGGGACATGTAGATTCAACATTGATGACTAGTACCATAAGCCCATGTGAGCTATGGCACAAAAGACTCTCTCATATACATTACAAAGCATTGCCAATTGTGAGAAAGGTTGTGACATGTTTACAGGAAATTCTGATAGATCGTGAAGGAGTGTGCAAAGTATGTGCACAAGGAAAGAAAACTAAGAACTCTTATCCAAATAGTGACAGCAAAGAAAAATGGATCTTAGATATGATTCATTTATATATATGCATGCCAATGCAAACTACTTCATTAAGTGGGTATGTTTAATATGTTTCCTTTATTCATGACGACTCCCACAAAACTTGGATCTATTTCCTGAAGAAGAAGGATGAAGTGTTTGAAAGGTTAAAAGAGTTTAAGGCCCTTGTAGAAAACCTATCTAAAAAGAGGGTCAAGATCTGAAGATCAGATAATGGAGGATAATTCACATCAAGTGAATTCAATGAGTACTACAAGGAAGATGAGATTAAGAGGGAGCTCACCATTCCCTATAATACTAAAAAAATGGTATAGCAGAAAGAAAGAATAAATATATCCTGGAAGCTGTTAAATATATGATCCATGATCAAGATCTACCTATGTACCTATGGGAAGAAGCAACCAGAACATTAGTATATGTTTAGAACATAATTTCCCACAGTACCCTTGGAAACAAGACTCCAGAAGAGATTTTTACCGGAGAAAATCCTGAATTCAGTCACCTAAAGATATTTGGTTGTCTGATATACATACACATTCCCAAGGAGAAAAGATCAAAGCTAGATCCTTAAGGAAAGAAGGGACTGTTTGTAAGATAGAGTGAGGAGTCAAAATCTTATTGAATCTATATCCCAGGATATCATCAAATTGAATCAAGTAGAGATGTCACCTTTGATGAAGATACAACTGTTGGGGAAAAACATTAAACAAATTATAACATATATCCAACGATTTAATTATCAACCTAGAGAGAGCATAAACTTGTGAGGTACATACAAAATATATGCAGGGGCAGAGTATTGCTAACTTAATCTAGGTACTGAAATTGAATTAAGCTTGCAGAAACAAGAAATGACATAAAAATAAATCTAATTGCAGAAAACATGAAATTGCATAAAATAAACTGATATAAACCAATCAACATTAACTTGTGAGCTCATAGTAAATCTATGCTAACAATTCAAAAACAAGACATCAAAATACAAAGATATCAAAATATCTATTCTAAAACATGAAATCTATTACAACATGATCAAATCCATGACTATCTCAAAATATCTAACTATTCTCTACTTTCAAACCACTAGAGAGGCCTCTAACCAAAATGAGGAGAGAGCCCTCCTATTTATACATGAATTCAAGATAACTAATCATAATTAAAGATCCACTATTCTCTCAACTTATCCCTCAAAATACTCAACAAATTTACAACTCACCCCTTCAAATCCTCCAACAAATATTGGATGAGATATTCTCTCCACATGTCCATGATCTTCTCATTGAAATTATCCCACATATTGAGGATTAAAATCGAATTTGAGGCTAAGTGGTCACTTTTGAGCTTGTTAAAGTCTTCAAATACACCTGTAAGCATCACCAAACTCATCCAACTTTAAAGTATAATGAAAATATGTTATTTTTCTCAACAATTAACCACAAATTCACTCAAAATACTCAAAAATAAATGATTTGGAAAATGGTAATATAAACCCATATTTATTATGAAAGTGGTGAATATTAATGGTTTTATGAAAGGATAAAATAGGAATATGGTGACAAATGGTATAGGAAAGATGAATAAAATGTGGTCTTGTTGTGGCTCAACATTCCCCCCAACTTGACTGGTTGCATGTCCTCATGCAACTATGCATTGATTCTTTTTTAAAAATTTGGCTTTGTAGCTGGGATTTACATGATGATGGTATGTAACAGTAAATCATTTCATGATGAGTGGCAACAATTTTTCTTTTTCTTTTTCTCTTTTTTATATATATTTGTAGTTGGTTCTTGTGTGACAACCATAGCAAATGTTGGTTCTTGTGGTAGCAACATTCATTTCTTTTACTTGTATTTTCGCTGCAATACATAATATTTTTAAAAGTATACATGCATTGGAAACGATGAACCATCAATGTATATTAGAAAGGCTTTTTTATTCATATTATGAATCATGCCAAGATATAGAGCAATGTGTAACAAAGCATAGTTTGGGAAAGACATGTTGGTTAAGGGTAAATGAGATGATGAATATGTAAAATGGTAATGAATAGTTCCCCCCCAACTTAAGATGTATTAGGTTTATGAAAAGGAGAAATGGAATGTAGTGAGGGAATTTTCCAAATTCATTCATTTTCTAGCATTTAAGGAATTGCATGATTAAAGATTAGAAAATAACATACATCCACTTACCCAAAAATTTGATGAACTATACAATAGGAATGTGGTTGTTGCTGCTGAATCATAGAGTGTGAAGTGAAGGATTTGAACTGCTGCTTGGATGGATGATGTAAAAGATGAGAGCTGAAAGTAGAATTGTGGCACTCTCATATGGCTGAAGTATGCTGCTGTAAAACTGTTGATGGAGTCATGAACAGTATATAATATTCACCTGCTACAAAACCTGATGGTACAATTCTTACCATGCGAATAAATGTGTCGATGTTGAACATGGAAAGAAGCCATTGGATTACCGACCATTAATGAATGTTGTTAACCAATGCAAGGAAATCTCACCATTGATGTCAATGAGTGCCAAGGTACCTAAGTACATCGTGCAAAGTGCAAATAAAGGAGTTGATGTCGAGCCACTTGCAAGATCTAACGATCAAGGGACATTGATGTATTCCCATGATTGTCAGTGAGAGAACTTTCCATTAAGGCATGCAAGCCTCAAGGTACTAAAAATGAACTCTAGTCTCTATCCCAGATAATGTGTTGAGGTCGATGGGGTAGGACTTATTGAAAGGTGGGCCTTAAGGAATCCCACATCAGTCAACACGATTTGTACATAATGAGTGGTAGGACTATAGACGAAATATTTCACGGTCAAAAAGTTTTTATGGTAGTGATAACAAAGCAATGTAGTCATGGAAAGGAAGCTGAATGGTTTTATTCATAAGGAAAAAGATAAACTGAAAATGAGGAAAATGTGTGCGACTCAGAAAGGTGGACATGCGAAAAGTTATGATGTATAAGGTAGTGAAAAAGCATACTCTAGCATGGATGATGGATAAGCTTGAAAGGAAAAATGGTAAGTAGTCGTGACATGGCGTAATTGGCCTCTGAAAGGCTTCTTTGTGGCAGCATATGTCATGACATACACAAGGGAAACTGAACTTCTTCTAGCTTTCAATGAAACATTTTTTCTGAAAATTTTCTGCAATTATGGAAATTACTTCTGCACGCCATACATTCGTCTTTAAATCTGCAAAAGGTTAGCATTTTCCTGCAACAAACTTGTGAGAGCATTGAAAATACATGAAATTATGTGCTTAATCAAAGGTTAAAATAATTAAATGCTCTTATACCTGAAAGTAGCAATGCATATTAAGCAACCCTTCTTGTCAAAACTTGTTTCTAAGCGACTTGTGAAAACAACTTTAGCACAACAATCATAAAATTTAAGAAAATTTCAAATTCATTTATAATTTTAATTTTATGATTTTATTTGTTACCTAACACTTTTTATTTATTTAGATGTTTTTAGTTTTTAATTTTATTTTTTTTGTAATGTTATCATAATCCTTTTATTATTATTTATGAAGTTGTTTTTGTTTATATATTTTTTAAATTTGATTTATTTACAAAAGCAAATTTTATATGCTTATTTTAATCTTATAAGTTTATGTATATAGATATGAACATGCATCTTTATGTAATGATTGTCCAATAGGGAGAGAGGGTCGACCCTTTCAGTGGTCGACCCCTCTAAAAGCAGACTATCTTAATGATCTGGATTAGAGAGGAGTGTGTGAAAGAAGTGATATTTATGATAATTTTAGCTGTTCCAGTGAATATGCGGATACGACCCCCCCCCCCCCCCCCAACTGAAGATGTGCCAGGTCCCACTGTGCAAATAAAATTAAAAAGAATGCATAGCTACGACAGCAGCTGCTTTCCATTTTAAAGACGCATATTAATTTTATAACATTCAATTGTTTTATGTTTTTAAATGAAACAAATAAAACAAAGTAGTATTACTTTGATTTTAAGTTGGTTATATATATATTATACTTCTCTTATTATTTCACAAAAACAAAAAACAAGAAATTTACAAACTCCATTATCTTGTGAGATGGAGCACATGCCATAAGAACAAAAACATGGAAAGCCATAAGAAATCCCATAAAATCAAGAAATTATCCATAAGCCATAAGTTTTAATACCATGTAGTGTTGTGTGAAGCTCATGTAGTATCCATATTCAATTTAACAAGGGTAATTAACCTATTAATTCCAAGAACCTAACAGAGCATTTGAGTGAGAGTAGTAAAAGGGTGAAAGTATCAGCCTACAAGCATAAAGGTGTGTTGTGCACCCGCTCAACAACCTTCTAAAGTCATTATTGCACCAAACAAAATGGGATTTTGTTTGATGCAATGTCTTAGACTTAGAAGTGATATGCTAAGCTACTGAATTCTTAAATTTTTAGGAGCTACTGATTTGTTGAGAAGCGCCATTGTTTTTTTTATTACTATGAGATTTCATGAGCAACCTTATAATAATGATGCATATCGTTTAATTTATGGGTTGGTTGATATTACCCCTAGGTGTATGGATAAGGATTGGCGGGTGTAACGAAAAGTTAATATTCCATGCTCTAACCTATATTACATTGCATATGATATATCACATGTTCAAAGCATAGGTTATAGTGTTATATTAATAACCTTAGTCTAGCATCAATACGATGGTGATTAAAGGTCGTTTATTGAAACATAAGTATATCATTGGCAGATTTATCCTAATGTTGTCGAGCTATGGTTCAGGGCAACTCATGT
>LPNX011209672.1:1989-52195 GCA_001517045.1 Pseudotsuga menziesii | reverse complement strand
CTGTCTCGCCCGCGTGTTAACAAGAATGGCCCCGGTGGTTCGAGTCGAGCCCCATGAATTGACTTTGCTGGAATCGAACGCCGATTTGTTGCACAAAGTTCGGGAGGTAGGATGGTTACAGTTCCTTCGGAAGTTCTCTGATTCAAACCCGAAAGTTACCCGGGTGTTCGCCATGTCTTTAAGGGACTATCAGGTTGAGGTAGGAGATTTGTGTTTTAGGGTGGATGAGAGGTCTGTCGCGCATGCGACTGGTTTGCCGTTAACAGGGCAAAAATGGTTTAAATACCAAAGAATGGAAATCACAGAGTGGCGCAGCTTGCTGAAGAATCCGACGCAGGAGGTTTCGTTCCGCACCGGGGTAGCACGTAAGTACTTTCGCAAAGAATGGCGTCCGGTTTTAGATTTAATTCACCGATATCTTACATGTGAAGGGCATTTGTCCTCTGCGTATGTTTATCACCTACGTCTCATGGCTGTGTTTTTGGGTTTTCAAATTAATCTCCCCTATTATCTGTTGCGTAGTCTCTTTAAGATGTCTAACGCCATTAAAAAAGGGCCGAAGCACCTGAGTCATAGTTTGTTTCATCATGGTTTGGTTCGGATTCTGGTTGAAAGCGAATTGGGGAAAATGGGTCGGTCCTGGGAACAGTTCATTGAGGATAATGGATTCTCGAAGTTCTGCCATTGTATGTATAATAACCTTGATGACTGTGGGAAACATCGGGTTGTGGGTTCAGTTTCGTCTAAAAATCCTGTGTCGAATCCTAGCCCTAAAAACTCGCAACCCTCGCAGCCTCCTGTGGTCAATGTTGAGGATAGTTTCCCTACTCCTGTGCATAATGGTCGCCGCGCCAAAAGTTCGGGGTTCTCACCTGTTACCCCATCAATCACGAGGGGAAAAAATGTTAGTCAACGAGGAAACGCTCCTAACCTGAGTAGGAGACTAACACGCAGCATGGCCAGAGCCAAATCTGTCAAAGGGCCTAAAAAGGATAAAAATAATGTTGAGACAGTGGTAATCGACGTTGAGGAGATTACCACGTCTTCCCAGGGAAATGATAATGTTGTTTATCCTGACCTAAGGACCGATTCAGTCGACCCAAGTCCTACGGTGAATGTTTCAGAAATTTCTGAGAATCCCTTCCTTTTTGTTGAAGTCCAGCCTGTTCAGACAGAAGTGGAAATTGCGCCAGAGTCGAAAAGCCTACCAGTCGAGGGCAAGAAAATTTCAGAAGCTCATGTGGAGTGCGTGACCGATTCGGTCATGAATGAAAAATCAGTTAAAGTGACCTCCTCTGTTTTGCATGAGATCGGTGAAAACGTTCACCCTTTGTTCGTTAACTGTCTACTGGACAAGGTCCGTAGAATGGAGGAAAAAATCCGTGAGGTATCTGCTAGCAGAGATCTATTGAAAATCGATAATATGGGGATGAAGGAGAAAATAGATGTTAGCGACAAGCATTTGTTGCGGTTGAAAAACCATAAGAACAAACTCATCAGGCGTGTCCTGAAATTGCAGGACGAAAATGAGAGGAATGAGGAAAAGTTACGAGAGTTGAACGCTCAGATCGCTTTAATGCAATTTAAAACGCCTTCGCCCAGTCACTCCAGTGGAGTAAACATTCAGGTCTTTGGTGCCCCAGTGAATATATAGTTTTTAATCATGGTTTGTTATACGGCTGAATGTCAGGTAATTCGTTATGTTGAGATTATTTGATTTATAATTCTATTTCACCTGCTGTTACGATTTTCTAAATATTTCTTTTGTGGATCGCAGATATTAACTCCCCAAATTTTGAAGAAATCGGCGTAATCCCTGTTTTGCTGGAATCGAATCACGGAATGGAGAAAAAGTTTGACAGGTTCCTTTGTTTTATATTACGATCCTGTAGGCGGAGTGAGAAATTAAGGGCTAAAGGAAAAACGACAGGTTTCACTTGTCGTTTTCCTTTGGCGATTAGTTAGGGATCGTGAAGATTTGTTTTTGATCCCAAATATGCTATTATGGGTAAAAAGGAATGTATTTAATAGACTGTTGGCATTATGCCAGGGAGGGGGGGGGGAATACTATCGTAATGCAAGTACTGAACTGCTGGTTCTAACTGGATGGGCTGCTAGGCGGTTTCCTGCTTGTTGACATTTTGTTTTGGACTGGTGATGTTGGATTTACGTATTATTAAGTTTTAAAACTGGTTTGCGTTTATGACATCTCGCAGTTGTTAGTATTTGTATTTCTTAAGTTTATATCTTTTGTTATAGTTCATTTTCATTAATTATGCGAAAGTAATCTTTTAAGTATTCGTTGCTTCTGGTTTTCAGTCATATTGGTATAATCTGTCATGTATTTAATAATTGTTATTATTGGTATATGATAGTTAGTAATGCATGTATTAATTTGCAGGCTTTAAATGTCTTTACTATTCTGCAAATGAGATTTTACATTACGTTTCCAGTGTTTGCTGAGAATCAGTATTAGTTTAATTGTGCTCCCGATCGGGATAGGGGTTAGAGTAGGACTTTAGGATTTAGTTAATTTTATTTTTCTGTATGATATTAAAACTGTGAATATGATTACCTATGTTTCTGCAGAAACATCTTTAGCTTACTCCTTGGTGTGAATGCTGTATATTTGTGTATATGGTTAACAGTATTGTATTAGTTTTTTTGTTTGTTTCTGAATTCTGCTGTATCTATATAACAAATTTGTGTATAGTGTTTTCATACAACAGTAACACAAAACTCATTTTTAACTCTAATAAATCATTAAGTTTAAGCACCTACTAATCGATAGCACTAGTTACCCTTTTAGGATCCCAGGCTAACAGAGCCTATAAACCTGTCGGGAACGACTACCTGAAACAGCTTGGAACCTGTTCTAAGGATCCCGGACTGGGTCGTTTTCCCCCGTTGCGGGCTGAATCAAAAACGCCCGTCAACAAGGTGTTAAAGCTAAAAGTAATGGATTCCATCCTGCCTGTAATTTTAAAATTAAACTAAATGGCATTTTTTTTAAAAGACGACAATCCATTTTTTATTATCAAACAAATGGATTGTCCTAAGTTAAATTTAGTTTAACTTTAACTTAGGAAAATTGCTAATAACAACAATTGTCAATTATAATTGCATCGTTCATTTATAATCTTTCGAAGTGGTGAAATAAGCTCATAAAAATTAGTTGAAAATGATTAAAAATAATGGATTTCCTAACTTCTCTCTAAATCATCTATTTAATATATATCCAATTTGATCAATTAATTAATATAGAAATGATTTCGTAAGGGTTTATGTCATTGCATATGTTGATTGGTATCAAGATTCAAGGGGTACATAATGCATATCCATGCTTTTCACCATGACACTGGCTCTCTTTACTTTTGTTTCAAACTTTTTATTTGCTTTTGCATTGCCTTTTCTTCTTCTCATATTTATTTCTCTAATTAGTCTTTATCCCCCAAGTGTGTTTCACACTTATGTTCAACATTACTTAAATAAGTCAAATAAAATGGGTTTCATCCCCATTTTGAGAGAGTATGATGTGTGACCAATGCTTAATTATTTTAGAAATACCCTAATCATCAGCTTAATATGGATACTAGTTGATTCCATAATAATTGTAAATAGTCTAGTTGTCATAGCCCCATTTTCATTGTCGAGAGCTAAAACAACGATTTTATGAAATTGTCTCTCATATACATTTCTTTTAATTTTTTTTTAAAATATTTTAATTGTTCAATGATAATACATGATCTCATGAAACTTTGATTAAAAAAACACACAAAAAAATGGGAATAAGAATCAACGACTTAATATGTTTTGGATACTATATTGACATTTTGGACCTCATGTTGTTTATGCCAAATCTTTAACGTGTTGCAAAATAAAACTTTGAAGATTGAGAAAATACCGGTTCAATGCCTGATTCAATGGTTAGAGAGTGTCTAGAGAGCACGGCAGAGGCTTCGTATTGTTATACATATGGATCAAAATGAGTTCTGCTGTAACAAATAATAATCCATTTAGCGCTCTAATGGCTTTTTCTGCAAATCTGATTGAATTGACCCATTATCCATATGGATAATAGGCATCTTAAGATCTCTTCATCATCTTTATTACCTTCCTTCCCTTGTGAAATGCATAGCTTGGCCAAAGTGAAATTGAAGGGCGCATACTTAGGCGAGAAGAAGCACTGTCAATATGCCACACCTTCATTTCTCTCTTAAGCCGCCTCATACCATCTTGTCTAATGATCAAAATCTTTCATTAACTCTGGAGTTGCAACTGCTTGACTCATTTGCAGACACATACTGGTGGGAGGTAAACAACAGGAAGCCATCCGACCAACCGTGCAGCTGATCTCTTAATCCTCATGGTTGAGCTTCTTGATTTGTTCGTTCATGTGTTCGATCCTCATGACCATGTTTGTAACGTGGAACAGAAGCCAGTAGAGCAGGAGAGCTGAGGCAATAAGCATGAAGTTACGCTGACTCTTCATAACAGATTT
This sequence comes from Pseudotsuga menziesii, assembly GCA_001517045.1. Taxonomy (NCBI): domain Eukaryota; kingdom Viridiplantae; phylum Streptophyta; class Pinopsida; order Pinales; family Pinaceae; genus Pseudotsuga; species Pseudotsuga menziesii. Next base: position 47,694 of record LPNX011209672.1, on the reverse strand, counting down.
CTGATGGCGAAGATGCTCGCTCGGGCTGCACATGTGCCCTTCACAGCTGGGTTGGTCTCATACTTCTAGTAGATATCCATTAACAAAAAAAAGGCAGAATGGCACCACAGAGAGCATTGGATTCAATGCATTGTGAATAATGGCTACCAATCCCTTCCTTAGGCATTCCAGGCCGGGAATTGTGAGCAACAACAACTTGATGGCCTCAACACCTGCTACATACCCCAAAACTACCCATTCCAACGCCATTCTTTATCAAAAAAACACATTGAGATCTCCTTTAAGATCTAATGGCTCTAAGTCCTTGAATATTGAGTTTGGGTCTGAAGAAGGATAGTCAGACCCAATTCAGTTGTGAGAAAATCCAAAACACCCAAATCATCAATTACAAAAATATAGCTCCGAAAATGCTAGAAAATCCACAAGAAAATAGCGTCAAGATATATTTCCATTTACATACAATGGTCGGATTCCATTTTTGGGATCAATAAAATCATACATGGGTTTTAAGTTAACCAGCTCAAAAACTCATGAGATGAGAATTGTACCCATGGAGTCTATTTTTCTGATGGGTAGGCTATTTCATCATTTTGTAGAGCTTAGCCTCTACCATGAATACGCTTTCTCTGAGGTGATTTACAATTTTCTTTTTCTTGTTTTTATTAAACTATATAATGCATAGATCGACACATGGCGAATTCGATTGGCAGCAAAATCGTAATTTGTTTTCTTCATTGAGCCACAATTTCATAATTAATAGAAGGAAAGTCAGCATGGATTGAGTGAGTTACAGCGTGGTAGGAAATCGGCATGGATTGAGTGAGTTACGACATGGCAAGAAATCGACATTTATATTCGAGATCAACATGCTAGCTAGTTGTTGGTTCCCTCTCTCTCCATCACGCCCTAATTCCCCTAGTGCTCTCCGCTACTACAACATCGAGATCTCCAGCATTTCTACCAGATCCAAGGCAACCAATTGCTCAACATGCCATTCCAACAAATTCACAGCATCAACCTCTTGCTCAAGACCTGGTTGGTGTCTTTTCCTCAAACGAAAGCTATCATGCATGCTTTGCACCGTCAGCTTCTTGCTTGTGGGATTCACAAGATTCTACAACATAAGCTACAGGATGCACTACATCACGCTCTACTTTTTTCAACAATTCTGCACATCAACAAGTACACAGTACATAATGCACCTTTTTCTCCTCTTATATAGTAACCAAAACCACCGTAAAGGATAAGTCTAGGGGCGTCACGTTATGCATCAAGTTGGAATCTTGATGGAAGTTTATTATCTCGAGTTGGAAACTCTCTGCGTCAACAAATAGTGGGTGGCAACAGATGGTGAACAAATTTGCAGGCTCATGGAATCCAAGAAATCTCATTTATATATTTGTTTTGATTACAGGTTTCGTATGATAGAATGTTTGTAGGTTTTGTATGATAGATTGTTTGCAGGTTTTGTATGGAGGGCTGAAAGGCTCTGTTTTATTTATTTTATAAATTTTTTCTTAACACTTAGAAAACTAATTTAAAATAAAGAACTATAGTTTTATTACATAAGTCCTAATTTTTTTAGAAAATAAAGTTATTTAAAAATGAAAATTTTGTTTGTATTTTATTAAAGATAAAACCTAAAATTTAAAGAAATTTAAATCTTTTAAGAATTATATATATTTTTTAGAATTCTTATAAAATTTAAAACTAAAACTAGAAATAAAACAAAGAAATATTTTTGTGTTTTTTTTATATTTTTATTTCAAATTGTTTTCACTACAAAATTTTAATTTTTTTTTCAAGACTAAAAATTAATAAAAATGAACTTTTCTCTAAACAAAACTAAAAAAGGAACAATAAAATAAAAACTAAAGCCTATCTACTCTATTCTAATTGAACATTTAAAATTAATTATGTGTAGTGAAATTGTCAGTGTAGCCATCTATGGAACAAAATTAGACAAAAAATCAAATCTAATTTTACAAAATGAAATCTAAGATGTATAAAAATATGCAAAACTAAGTGCTGAAAATGTAAGTTAATGAAATAAAAGCAAAAAGAAAACCGATTTAAACTAGTACTTACTTGGATCCATTATTTGATGCAGCTTTTGTTTGCAGGATATTCTTCAGGATGTTGATCACCCGAGATTCCTTCTTCCTCCCTTTCAATCTCTAGTTCGAACAGGTGCTCCTCATATGATATGCATGCTTCTTCAAATGTCAATTCTTCCTTCACTTCGGGAGGAGTAGTAAATATTTTAAAACTGTAAAAGAAAACTTGCATAAAAACAAACTCGCATTTGCATAAAATAAAAGAACATTCTTGTAGGAAAAGTAAATACTTTGCAGAAAAAGTAAACAAGCTTAAAGAAACAACAAAGAAGCAACAAGGCTTTGGGGCACCCCACTATAGTGGATGCGTCTGGCTGTTACACCACGAAAATTCTGGAAATTATGTAGTGAAGTCGCCCTTGCGTCTTACCATTCCCCCGCCCCCCCCTCTTGTTGTGTAATGTAAAAGTAATATATCTATCTATCTAAACTATGATCCCTTTTAGCACCTCCCCGGCAACGGCACCAAACTGTTGGGGAAAAACATTAAACAAATTATAACATATATCCAACGATTTAATTGTCAACCAGGAGAGAGGGTAAACTTGTGAGGTATAAAAAAAATATATGCAGGGGTAGAGTATTGCTAACTTAATCTAGGTGACTGAAACTGAATTAAGCTTGCAGAAACAAGAAATGACATGAAAAGAAATCTAATTGTAGAAAACATGAAATTTCATAAAATAAACTGATATAAAGCAATCAACATTAACTTGTGAGCTCACGATAAATCTATGCTAACAATTCATAAACAAGACATCAAAATATGAAGAGATCAAAATATCTATTCTAAAACATGAAATCTATTACAACAGGATCAAATCCATGACTATCTCAAAAGATCTAACTAGTATCTACTTCCAAACCACTCAAGAGGCCTCTAACCAAAATGAGGCGAGAGCCCTCCTTTTTACACATGAATTCAAGATAACTAATCATAATTATATATCCACTATTCTCTCAACTTATCCCTCAAAATCCTCAAAAAATTTACAACTTATCCCTTCAAATCCTCAACAAATTTACAACTCATCCCTTCAAATCCTCCAACAAATATTGGATGAGATATTCTCTCCACATGTCCATGATCTTCTCCTTGAAATTATCCCACACCTTGAGGATGAAATTCGAATCTGAGGCTAGGTGGTCACTTTTGATCTTGTTAAAGTCTTCAAATACACGTGTAAGCATCACCAAACTCATCCAACTTTAAAGTATAATGAAAATATGCTATTTTTCTCAATAATTAACCACAAATTCACTCAAAATACTAAAAAATAAATGATTTGGAAAATGGTAATATAAACCCATATTTATTATGAAAGTGGTGAATATTAATGGTTTTATAGAAGGATTAAATAGGAATAAGGTGACAAATGGTATAGGAAAGATGAATAAAATGTGGTATTTTTACTGCTCAACAACAACTTTCAGAAAATCAAAGAAAGACAGGGAAAATGAGAGGAGCATGAAACTTCCAAAGCTGCAGAAGGTCCTAAACTAGTTAGGAACGAATAAGAAGAATAGATGCCTAAGGATCATGACATGACAGAACCGTAAAGACCTGAAGAGCTTCCTAGTGAAATGATATCACGTAAGAGAAGACTTTCCTAGGATCGTGAAGTAATCAAAGAAGCAAAAAGACATGGTGTTCCAGAAGAAACCATTAGAGAAATAAAGAAGCCAAATCCATACCCTAGTTATGTAGCTTTGATGTGTGATCTCGTTGACAAAGAGCCAACATGTTTTGAGGAAGAAACAAAGCAGAAGGAGTGGGTTGATGCAATGGTCAAGGAATACCAATCCATTATAAAGAATGATGTATGGGAAATAGTACTAAGACCAAAGGACAAGTCAGTGGTATCCTTGAAATGGGTCTTCAAAACAAAGCACTCAGCAGATGGTAGTATACAGAAGTACAAAGAAAGATTCTTAGCTCGTGGATTTTCCTAGAAGGAAGGAATCAACTATGAGGAGACCTTTGAAACAGTAGCTGGGTACACCTCAATTAGAACCATCCTTTCCTTGGCATCCAATTTGAATTGGAAGTTACATCAGATGTATGTAAAGGAAACCTTTCTAAATGGCTTGATAGAAGAAGAAGTATATATCGAGCAATCGCAAGGTTTTGAGACTGATGATTAGGAAACTCATGTATGTAAACTCAAGAAGGAATTGTATGGGTTAAAGCAAGCACCCAAAGCATGGTATGGAAGATTCGACGGATTCATGATGAGTTTGGGATTTACCAAGAGTAAAGCAGATTCCAACCCCTACTATAAAGTTGAGGGTGATGGACTTATGATATTACTACTATATGTAGATGATATGTTCTTAATAGGAGAAGATAATTCCATCAAAGAATGTAAGAAGAATCTTGTTGCAGAATTTGAGATGAAAAACCTTGGAATGATGTACTATTTTCTAGGTCTTGAAGTATGGCAGTATCCAGACGAGATTTTCCTAAACCAAGGAAAATATGCAGTAGAAATCCTAAAGAGATGTGGGATGATAGATTTCAAGCCTATGACTACTCCAGTGACAATGAATTTGAATCTATTGAATGATGATACTTCAGAAGCAGTATATGCCACCTTATACAAATAGATTATTGGTTCTCTAATGTACTTAACCAATACAAGAGCAGATATATGTTTTGTTGTAAACAATCTGAGTCAATATATGGTGAATCCCAAACATATTCACCTTAAAGGGGAATTTAGACTATGGTCTCATATATGCATCAAATGGAGAGATCATATTACATGCGATTTATAGATTCAGATTTGGCAAGGAGTTCCAAAGATAGAAAGAGCACTTTAGGATGTTGTTTTAGTTTGGGATCAAGCATGGTCTCATTGTTCAGTAGATAGCAATCCAATATTGCACTTAGCACGATAGAGAATGAATATATTACAGCATGTTCATCTTGTAGCGAAGCAGTATGGCTTTGCAAGATATTGACATGATTATTTCATGCAGAGATAGATGTTACCGATATCCTTTGCGATAATTAGAGTTGTATTAAGATGACAAAAAACACGGTGTTTCATGACAAGTCAAAACATATTGAATTTAGATATCATTACATCTGGGATATGATACAGAAGGGAGTTGTAAAGCTCAAGTATGTTCCTACAAAGGAACAAGTGGCATATGTGTTGACTAAGCCTCTGTCTCATGTAAAGTTTGAGTACTTTTGAGACAAGCTTGATGAGGTCCGAAAGGAGCTCCCTCGAAAGAAGGAGTGAAGGAAGATGCTATAAGGATGCAGTGGTGATAGCTCAGCCTAGAGTAGGGTAAGTATGGCTAGGATTGTTGGCCCAAAAGGGTTAGTAAGTCAGATGAGGGATGTTGATCCTAGGGGGATAAGTATGTATGGTTAGGTCTATTTAGCCCAATAGGTTTAGTAAGCTAGAACATGGCTTGTTGGTCCCCAGGAAGATCCATATGTCTGACTAGGCCTGTTGACTTGAAGGGTTAGTAAGTTAGAAAATTTCCCAAATAGATCTACCCGATAACTCACCAAGATACTGCTCCAAGATAGTTAGAGGGAAAGATGTAGTTTCAACATTCCTATACTGATATGGCAGGTTCAGTGTTTTCATACTGATGTTGTTGAGATGATTGTTAAGATAGTTTCAATATTCCTATATTGATGTAGCAGGTTCAGTATTTTCATACTGATGTTGTTAAGATGATTGTTGGGATAGTTTCAGTATTCCTATACTAATGTAGCAGGTCCAGTATTTTCATACTGATGTTGGCAAGATGATTGTTGAGATGATTGATGAGATAGTTTCAATATTTCTATATTGATGATGATGATGCTATTTCAACATTTTTATGTTTATGATGATGATGTTCCAACATCTCTATGTTGATGATGCAGATGATGATCTAGCATTTATTGATGATATTGTTTTAGCACTAACATGCTAATGATGTTGTTGTTGGTTCAGTATTTACATATTGATGTTGCAGATGATGTTTCTGTATTTAGGTACTAATGTTGCAGATGATGTTTTAGTATTTACATATTGATGTTGCAGATGATGTTCCAGTATTCACATACTGATTTTGGGGACGATGATTTAGTATTGCAGAAGATTATCCAATACACATAGAAGATGATTTAGTATTTACATATTAAGCTTGCAGAAGATGGTCCAACTGAGATCGATGATGAATATGTATGGTGGCATTCCAAAACTTACATATAGAGACTCACTAGTCAGATGTACAGTTGTGGTTGCATTTTCTACCTTGGTTGAATACCTTCCTAGTTAAGAGGGAGTGTTAAAGTATTGTAACTTCAGAAGATATTCCAGATGTGTTGATTGTATTCCTCCAGCAGGAGATGAGTTTGGTCATGTAAGATTCATTGAAAGAATCAATGTAAACCTCCGGATGTAATTCGGGTCAATAGTACCCAAGTGTCATTATAATAAATATTATTTTTGGTGTCTTGCTAGATAAGTCCTCCGTGTCAGTTAGACAAGTTGGCCTTGTTAGGTACTAGGTCAATTCAAGTGACAAATATAAATAGGGAGGTGCTCCCATTAATTTACACACACACACTCAAGCAAGTTTGCAAGAGAGAGAAGAACAAGTGAACTAGAAAGAAGAGAGAAGCAATTGTCTGGGTTTTACACTGTTCTGGTTGAGTTCCATACTGAGGAAGTTTTGCAAGGTTTTCTCCCTTGTGGTTTCCCCGAGGAAAATCTTTGTGTTCTTTGTGTTACTGTGCTTGTTGTTATTTCAATGATCATACTAGTGAAAATTGTTGTAAGATATCATCTACGCAATTAAGAAAACTTAACATTGAGAACATAATTCATTAACAAAAGATTGGAAATGTAATATCCATGCTTTCAATTATATCTAAAAGACCCAGCTCAGAAACCTTACAAAGAAATAACTTTTATATTGGACAATCATATCCATCCTGCACACTTTCCCTAATTTAATGTCCATAACTTGTATTTACCAAAGCATCTCTACAATCATAATGAGCTATATGAATGGGAGGAACTTTGCAGCATGGTCTCTCTTATACAACTAAAAATACACTATAAAACACTATATTCTATAACATGTATTGTTTTGGCACAAACGAGTGGCTGGAGCATACCTAGAGGGATGTATCCAACTAAGCCAACAATTGCAGAAATACTCCATGTTTTGTTGGAAGGATATACAATTTTTCAAAGTCAATATCACCTATTCGTGGCTCTATTAAAGACTTCAGAAGAATGTGTTTAGCAGTGATATTGGGATGGAAGTTTGGATGTTGACACCCATGTAGAAAAGACAAACCTTGTGCTTCACCTATAGTGATGTTGCAACTAGATGGTCAATCCAATACATAAGCCATACTAGTGTGAAGGAAGTATGGGAGGTTGTCATTGTGAGCATGTTCGTAGAAAAGGTAAGCACAATCTATGTCTAGAACATGTGCCAATGGTGTTAGGATGTTGGGATGTTGTAGCCTCCCCTGTTTCTCTAGTTCTGCACCAAGCTTTCTGTAGTTTCTAGATTTGAAACTTATGTTGTTCTAGTCGAGCCTCTTCACAAAATAACTAATGCCAGAAGGCATGCCAAATTTGTAATAGGTACTAAACTTGTTCTTTAGGAAGACATTTGCAGGATCTAGAGTGGCTTCAACACCCTTTTCAAAGTCAATCCTCGACCTGTGGATACTATCTGGATTAATGAAATGGCCTTCAATCTTACGGGCTAGTTGCACTTCTGGCATTTGATGATTATCATGCCGAAATATTTGTATACCACAACGAACAATGTAATTTCCCTAATTGCAAAGACAACACTTGCAACAACAAATCCAATTAACAAATTTGTTGACACTCTTTTCTTTTTAGAGGTGGTAACACATTGCCCCATATAGAGACTAAATTTCTTGTATCAATAATCAACACTTTTGTGAAATTTTGAAAATTTGGAAGGATGCATATTAATTTATTGTTTGACACGTTCAATAGTGTAAGATTGAGTATAGTTGTCAAATAACTAGGAACTTCTCCTGTTAAATTATTTGAAAGATCCAAAATTTCTGTCGTGCTCAAACTGGAAAGACTACTTGGGATTTCCCCTTCTAGAAAATTGCAGTTGAGATTAGGTTGAATCTGTAACTTCACAACGAAGCCAATTTCTGCTAGAATTGTTCCAGTTAGATTGTTGTCACCCAACTGGATCTCTTATAATGAGGAAATAAAGGAAGAAACCCAACTGGATTATGCCCAATGGAAATCCCTCCCAAAGTCTATTGTATGAAGGAAATTTCAACTCGAGAAGCTACGAGTCTTTTCCATTATGTTTCGACCCGAGGAAAGAATATTGTGGGAACAAGGGAAAGTGGTTTGTTCAATTTCATGAGTCCAGTGATGCAAAACACATATGTAACCTTTTTTTGTTAAAGAAATGGTTTGTGTATGATTTTGCATGCTTATATGATGGGGCACTATTTCGATGCTCACTTGAACCCCGACATGTGATATCTTACCTCGATTGGAGACAACTGAAGTCTAAGACCAATAAACAACTAAAAACCTAGTAGGAGGAAAGTGGCTCTTTGTGAATTATTACTTGATACAACATTGAATGGATGGCTTTCAACAAATTTGTTCAATACGATCAGTGGGATTACTTTTTGTGGATTATTGTGAATGGATAGCATAATGCAAATTTCTCTATCATTGATTTCTATGTCCCTGAAGGGAACAATTAGTGTAGTAGTAAGTGTTTAATTTTGCAAGCTCATCACTATACAATCAAATTACAAGCTCATCACTATACAAGCAAAACTTGTATAGTGTGTACCTTGAATCATATCATTCACAATATAATAACAAGCACATACTTCATTTTAGCCCATGCCATGGTGTTCATCCATATTTGCAAACATAAAACGTCAGCACACCACCACCCCTAGGCTATAGAACCCGAGAAGGATGCTAGTGACACGGGGCGAATAAAACACCATATAAATATTTATTTAAAAATTTAGTTTAAAACCAAAACTCCACTTGAATGTAATAGCAATGAAAAAATGGCAATGATTATAAACTCAAATAATCGGCTAAACCGACTGCAATATATGTGCTACACAAGGACTAATAATAACTCCATTAAAAAACCAGAAATAAAGTATTAAACCGCTACCAAAAGTGAAAATGAAAACTATGAAAACACTTGCTAAATCCTGAAAATAATATTTAATCACTAACTACCACTATGAAAACTTCACCAACTCCAATAAATTACTTGACGAAGATGCCAACTGCTAAAGAGAAAAACTTTTTAATTAAAGTACATAACAAATATGACCAGAGGAACTAGACTTGGGCTTTTGGGCTTTTGTGAGGCAAAACATTTGAGCAATGGTCAAGTGTTTACTTTAATCATGACGGTGAAGTTTTTATTTTGATTTATGATAGATGGATTTATATTGTTTGGGTAGATGGATTTTTATTCTAATGTTAACGTGTTATGCTTTTGTATTTTTTTCGTGGTTAATGTTATTGTATAATTCGATTAGATTTTTATTATATAACAAAAAAATGAAATTGTATTGTTTTTAAAATTAGATATATTATGTAATTTTTTATAATAAAAGAATTATATTATTTAATATAAATTTTGAAAAATTAAATTATAATATTAAAAAATTAAGGTTATAGTGTATAAAGATATTATTATTAAGTTTTGGAATAAGATTTATTGATATTTTTTAATAATGGTAATGAGTTTATAAGTTATTATAGGCTTTGTCATTTTTTTTTTGAAAAAAAATCAAGGAAAGTTTATACAAACAAGCTTCCCCACTTCTATGGATGATAGGACATTCAAGCTAGAACATGTCTTAATGGAATTGAACCATAGATGGAATGAAATCTATCAAGCCCCACCAACCTAACGTAGCATGGTTGATAGGATAGGCCACAAATTAAGTGTCATGAAGTTGTAAGTATCCATTGTCTATGCCTTAACTACATGTTATCACTAGTTAAACGAGTTGTTTATCACTTTGTTATATATATATACTTGTTTCATCTTATTGTAATCTAAGAAAAATATCTTTGCTCTTTTACCATAAATTCTAAAATATAAACACATATAAATAAATTTTATTTAAATTAATAACTATAAATATAATTTGTTTTTTTATTTATTTAGACATTTAAAAAATAAACAATTACATTTAAAAACAAAAACAAAAAACAAACTCACCAACTACACCATAACTAACTAAATAGATACACAAGCCATCACTAAACACCAAACTGAGTAGCTAAGCCTTAAAGCAATATTTAATGCTTTAAAGTTTGGTGTATGTATAGTTGGATGATTAAATGCTGTGCAGTCAAGTGCTTAGACACAGCCATAAATACTTTCTCTACTGATAATCAATACAATTTGTGAATGTTGTGTGCATTTGGTATCGTGGAAGTGTTGAAAACCATGAGTGCAGTGCCTCAAGTTGATTCAACTTTTGAGCACTTCCTATACATCCTCTACAAAACATAAGACTTCCCACGGCTTTCTCTACACACAGCCTTTTCTTATTGAAATCTCCGTTTATCATGTGCGATGTTCTATAACGAATTTGAGGGCTTTTATCAATGATAGATCTTGCTGGGTAGCAGAATATTTTTGGTGCAGTTTTCTGCTGGATCGGTCCTCAACATTTCGGAGCGATCTGCTCTGTAGCTGGGATGGTAAGAAATAGGTTTATGAGTGTGAGCTTGCATGGGCTTTTATCAATGATAGATCTTGCTGGGTAGCAGAATATTTTTGGTGCAGTTTTCTGCTGGATCGGTCCTCAACATTTCGGAGCGATCTGCTCTGTAGCTGGGATGGTAAGAAATAGGTTTATGAATGTGAGCTTGCATGAATTAGAGACAGAGAATTTAATGAGGAGATAGCTCACTGGAGTTCATAGGCTATGGATTCACTAATATGATCTGAGCATCCGTATCACATTGCAAAGAATGAAAGAAAGTCAGTTTTTTATGGATACCATAGGGAATATAATTAAGTTTTTCAGTTTTCTTAAGCTGTTCTACAAAAGTATATCTGATTCTACTGGCTTTTGTTTTCAGGCGCCGGACATGTCAGGGGAACAGCACAGTAACGTCAAATACGAAGAGGTGAATAACAAAACACTACCCTAGTAATCGTAAATAAGGGAGTGACAGCATTTTTTTTTTCACCATTTTTTCTAAATTGCATAATAGGGTGTATCAAGATTTATTTAAGGCGCTGACTTTATTTATTCTTCTACAATTGCAAATTATTTCAGCCAAAATTCTCCACTGATTCCAACAAATTTCGCCTGGCAAAATTACAAATAGTCTAAAATTTATCTCACTCCGTAAATAAGGAGGCTCATAATAATGGTAAATCCGTATGCAGGAGTTCATTCAAAGCTCGCGAGGAGTGAAGCTTTTTACTTGCAGATGGGTACCGACAGATAGGGAAGCCAAAGCCCTTATATGCCTCTGCCATGGTCAGCATCACAGAGCTTTCTGGTTCAGTGTACATAATAGGCATAGTAACGCAAATCATTATTCCATAAATTTTCAAACAAGAATTTGACTGTTTTGTCTTAGGATCTGTACATACTCTGGATTGGATTGGATTAGAACGGAATTTATCTGTACATACCCTATCCCTCTGTATTAGAACACAAGACTTCCAATAAAACAACACATATTCTTCACTGTGAAGCCTATAAATTCACATATAATATTTATTTAAGACTTAGGATTTATATTGTGTAATTTGTTTTCTTCTCGTGATTGCAGGTTATGGTATGGAGTGCAGCATTTTCATGGAAGGTACTTCGACTGTGACTTTCCCTATAAGCTACCCTGGATCCATGTACTAGAAATCAATATGAACAGGATGATAGCTAGTCAACAATATAATTTGCTAGAGAACTTTCTTTCAATTTATCTTGAAATCTAATAACCCAATTGCACCTATTCACAGACACAGGAGTGAGGCTTGCAAAGGCCGGGTACGCAGTATTTGGTATAGATTATGAAGGACATGGCAAATCTGCTGGAACACGTTGTTACATAAAATGCTTCGATGACCTTGTAACCGATTCTGCAACTTTTTTCAGAAGCGTCGCCGGTATACCTAATTGAGATGTTGTTGTGAATGCAATAATATATTTAAATGTTACAGTGATTTGTGTCCACTGAGAGAATTCAATGAAAACTGAAGTTGTGCATAGTAACAAGCCCAGTATTGAAATTACATTGCAGAGCGCGTTGAGTATAGGGAAAAAGCGAGGTTCCTTTATGGCGAATCAATGGGAGGAGCCGTGGCACTTCTCATCCATCGAAAGCAGCCAAACTATTGGCGTGGCGCTGTGCTTGTTGCCCCTATGTGTAAGGTATAAATTATATCATATTCACATATATCTAGTAGTTTGAACATACCTGTCAAGATTTTTATATGCATACTTACAGTGTTTATGTAAGTTACTACAGATTACCGAGGAGTTAAAGCCTCGCCCCCTGGTTCTCAGCATATTGTGGATGGTAACTGCCATTATCCCTACGTGGAAGATTATGCCCACGCAGGACATTTTAGACGTGGGCTTTAAGGACCCAGATAAAAGAACGGAGGTGAGGAATTTCGACAGAATATATATATTCTGTGTGTATACTATTGGTTCATTCTCATGGTTTCAATTATTCTGCACTTAAACACAGATACGGGCAAATCCTTACTTTTATCGTGGAAGGCCTCGTCTAAAGACTGCATTCGAGGTACTTTTCACAAGTTTGGATATCGAGAAACGACTGGACGAGGTACATAAATCGAACATTTTATTCAATGTATCTCAAGTTATTCCAGTTGCCTTTCATACGTTTTTTTTTATTGAAAGGCTGCCATGTTTTTAATAAATTACATTCTACAGGTGAGCTTGCCTTTTCTGATTGTTCATGGAGAAGAAGATAAAGTAACAGACCCATCTGTGAGCAAATTACTGTATGCTTCTTCCAAAAGCTTAGACAAGACGCTGAAACTATATCCTAAAATGTGGCATGGATTGACATATGCAGAACCTCCAGAGCACATAGAGTTGGTATTCTCCGACATCGTTGCATGGTTAGGCAAGAGAAGTGCAGCACGGTGCCTGAAAATGTCTGTGTGAGAACTAAATATTGGGTGCCAGATAATTAGTGGGGTGAATGCCTTATAATAATACCTTTAATCACGGTAAGAGCTATCTATTGAGTTGCAAAGTATTTAATGCGGCTGTAAAAGGTTTGATAACCCACCTAGAGTAGCTAAAGATCTAACTATCATCAAAATAGCCAAAACCACATTAAATATTTTGCAGCTCAATGGATATCTCTTGCCTTCAATCACTCCCATAGCTCTTGCCTTCAATCACTCTTGCCTTCAATCACTCCCATAGCTCTTGCCTTCAATCACTCCCAGTAAGTTTACTGTCGCCATCAATTTGACTAAAAGACTGGAATTGACAATGCAAATCATAACATTGTAACTAATACGGCAAACGCATGTTGTCGATAGACTGAAGCGTCCCATCAAAAAAGCCTTACTTTTTGGGCCAGTTGGAATTTGTTTCAACAACCGGACATCTTCTCAACCTCTTTTCTGGACATACCTGGATACCTAATAAAAGTGAATTTCTTTTATAAGTTCCGGGAATCGGTCTATATAAGTAAATATATTTTTTTATGTGATTTGAAGAGTTAAAGAAGGTTGAATAGATGGTAAATGCGTCTAAAGCATTTTTTATATAAGTTTGAAACTTCCTTGGTACTTACTTCCAAGAAAAAATCTTGGAAGTAAGAATGTAACGGGAGACGATAAATGAAGTGAGATGTAACAATAAGATTTTTACTTTGACATAATAAATGAGAGGAATGTTAATATAATAAATGGGAGGAATGCTTGAAAAATAATTGCAATAAATTTCATACTTTTATTCATTAAATTGAAGAGCAAGTGGACCCTATAATGTTCCCTAAAGGAAAGAAAGAGTTTCTTGATTGCATTTATTCCATACCTTCACCCATTAAGTTGTAAAGAAAGTGGACCATAAAGGAATTAGAAATAAATGGAAAATAGACTCAATGCCATAAATTCCATACCTTCGTCCACTAAGTTGCAAAGCAAGTGCACTCTAAAACAATTAGAAATGAATGGAAACTAGACTTTCTAATTACCATAAATTTCATATCTTCACTCACTAAGTTGCAAAGCAAGTGGATCCTAAAGGAATTAGACTGAATGGAAAAGTTGAGCAAAGTTGGATGTAAGTTAAGTTTGATGAGCAATAGTTAAGTGATTTGTGAGCTACTAAGATGGAGGAATGTGCCATTATGATGGGAGATCTCAACTTAGGTTGAAGGAACTCTAGGTGTATGTTTTATGACGGTCATTGATTATACCTACACCATTATAGGGATCTTTCCAAAGGGAAAACTGAATACTTGCTATAGGTCATTGAGGAACAATCATACATGGATCATGGAGATTTGAAGCACTCCTTTTAAACGTGTATGTTGCAGAAAGTTGCTACATTGAAAATTGAATAGGTATGTGATTCCAAATCTTCGAATTAGAGGTTTAAAACTAAGGATGAAATTTGAAAGGAATGTGGATATGTCATGATCAAAGTTTGAATACAAACACTAAGCATTGACTGAATAGAATGAAGTGATGATACCATTCCAAGTTAAGATCCATTCACCAATTGTATATTATTGCTATAAATTTCTAGGTGTCATCATTATTGTTATTAATTCTCTAGACATCACAAGGAACCAAGGCTTGTTACACATAATTCTAGTCAACATCATGTTGTTGGATAAATATCTCATTATTTGCCTCAAATTCCTCAAAGAATGAAGTTGAAAATGAGTGGAGATGAGTAATTCATTAGTCTAGTCCACCACCGCCCTTTACATGTGTACAACTCGTGGTACCCATCTCAGCAATGCCTTTTCTTCATTTGCAAAGAGCGCTACCATCGCATGCTACTCACTTACAAGTAGCGAAGGGAGCACCGCTTGTTCTCCTTGGAAAAGGCGCAGTGCTCAACTTATGAAGGCGAAAAAAGGAAGGTTCGAGAGACATCTCAAAGCTATCCTTCATGGAGCCTCATCCCTATGATTCTAGACAGGTGGAGCTCGAGATCCCCCATCCTAGGGATCATCCCTTCACCTCTCCCATAGAATCCTCAACTTATCATATCCTCTCAAGCCTTTATACGCTAGCTCACCCCTCATGGGAATGAGGAGGAAGAATGTGTTATAGCATCTAAATTCTGGCCAAAATCTGTCAGACTCTTGAGTGGTTAGTAAGCAAGTTGAAAGGTTTGAGGCAAGACTCCTTTGAGAAGAGTTCTCAACACAAGGCATTGGTTGTATACTCTCCTTCTTTATATTTTAATGCAAATATAGTTTCTTTCCCATAAACTTTGTATGTCTGATTATCATGCTTTGTTTACTGTTTAACTCCTTGGTCATTTACCTAGGATTATAAACCATCTTGTTCCTCTCACTTGGTTTGTGTTTTGTTGTGTCTATTGCAAGATATATGCATAGGTCAAGCACATCAAGGTTCAGACCTTTACAACTTGTGGAAGTTGAGGAGAGCAGTTAATTCAAGTAGTTTATTTGATCCTAGGGAAAGTTTCTTTATTTTGTAGTTGTTTTGTTCTAGTTTTGAGTCTTTTAATCTAGGGAAATAGCCTCTGTCAGCACTGGCTGAGAATTTTCAATAGTAAAAGTGGCGACCATACTGGGGAGCAATCAGATTCTTGGTTTTGTAGTAAGATTTTCTTCGATTACCAATTCCAGTTCATAGATCATATCTACTTTGTTAATTTTAGAGATTTGATTTGAAGTTAGTGAATCTGCCTCTATTTGCCTCTAATTGTCCATATTCATGTCTTCATATGTTATATGGATTCAATGTGCAAGCTCTTACACATTTCTTTTTCTCCTCTGTTGTGATTTCAAAATCTTTTTGGGCCACTGCACCTGGGTAGAGTAAAAAGAGAATCCATTACACCTTTTATTGAGGCAATTCACAATTCCACCGCCAGTTCCCTGTGTACAAAGAGTGGCGTCGCCGCTCTCTACCTGTTTGCAAGGAGCGGTGCTAGGCTGTCAATGTTTTGTATTGAGCTGTAAAAGCACAGTACCAGGTAAGATCTTGTGTTCTAGTTTGAAATTTGATTTTTGGATGCATTTTTAGTTATGGAAGTATAGTTTGTGTGTCAAAGTGAATGTTGATTTCCATATGTGTTTGAAAGGATAAAAGTTGTATGATACTGATTAATCCCCCCTCTCAATATCACCTGGGGTCTTCTAGGTATAGATTAAAATAAGTCCGACAACTTCTAGATAGAGATTAAATTAAGTCCATTTAGATGTGTTATGTCTCTGGTTTAGCATATTTATCTTCATACTACAACTTTTTACTAAATTATAGCCCAACCAGAGGGAATTCACCTTGTTGGCCAATATCTTATCGCGTCCGTTCATAAAGGAGGGTTTTTAAATTGAGAAGAATAAGGTCAATATATTGTAGGTATTGGGGTCGTGGAGTAGGCTATGGGGTTTTTTTTAGTTATTTAGGGGTATTAAAAGAGGTATCTTGTAAAAATAGAGAATATCTCGTAAAAATAGGGTGTTCTTAATTTCAAATATGTATTGGGAGGGGGGCTCAACAAAAAGATTTTGGTAGGTATTTATCAATATCTAGTGAAATTAGGGATATTCTTTAATATCCCATGAACAAAGGCACTATGGGATAGTTTAACTAAGTGAAAACACCATGAGTCCAACTCTGTAACCAAAATCAAGAATGTTAAAAACAATATTAAATTGATTTGTAAAATGCACAAAGGGAATTAGATGATAAGCCCAAAACAATTCTTACGTGGCTGAGGTTTCTTGTGATTTCAAATTTGGGTTTGTCCTTAATAACGTTATTAAAGTTTCTAATCAACAAATTGTAGGAATGATTAATTAATCTAATTATGTTATCCCATCTATTGTAATAAACTCCTCGATATTTGACATAGTTTCTCTTATGGTGGGCGATAACTCAACGTCCAATTTGACATGAAATTCACAACATAAAAGGGTGTTCCCGTGAAGATGGGTAACACTTTTTGGAAAGCAGAGGGTGCGATGTGAGAAAAAAAATGAGCTCGATCGAGCCTTGATTAAGCCATTTATCGAGCTATTAAAAGCTCGATCGAGGGATTAATCAAGCGCTTGAACGAGGGTTTGATAAACCGTTTATCTAGGTATGGATCCTGATTGAGCATTTATCAAACCCTCGATTGAGCTTTCGTCGGTTATTTGAAATTTAAAAAATACACAGGAAGGTATTTTCCCATCGGCCAACTATTTATGGCCACAAGAGTTTGACCGAGCTAAATAGTTCAATCAAACAATGTAGCTCGATTGAACTACATAACTTGATCGAGCTTCTGTTAGTGTTATATAAGGGCGTAAAGCACACTCGTGGTTTATTTGTACGCGATGATTAGTAGTGAAGGAGCTCGACTGAGCTAAAGACCTCGACCAATATGTTGCGACCAACAACCATAACCATCCTCCATAGCAACGTCTATGGCCTCAAACCCCCAAGGTAGGCCATTCCTCATTGTTTTTTTTAATAAAAATGTTGGAATAAAAATTTGATTTTTTTTTAGTAAAGAAAATTGTAGAATTTTTTTATATTTTGTTTTAAATATACATGTTTTTATTTTAATTAAATTATGTCATTAATAAAATTTCAATTATTACAATAAATTTTAAATTTTCAAGTCACATTTTTGTTATATAAATTGAAATAGGTTCTAGGTGAGGAGTATACACCAAGAGGGGGAGGGAGTTATGACGTTGGTTAGGGGTGCCATGGAATGGAGAAGTAAATGATAAGAGGTAAAATGGGAATGATATCTAGGGTAGAGAAGCAATGTAGGGGGGATTAATATCATAAAGAGGTGTTTAGAGCAGAGGGGTAGGTGGGGAGTGGAGAGTTATCAAAGATTAAAATGGCTAGTAGTCTAAAGAAACCATATGGGGGAGTGGAGAGGCACTAAGTATGAGGAAGTGAAGGGAGTGCGAGGGTTGTGAGGAAAATAGAAAGGTAGGGAAGGGTGGAGATAGAGAGGGTGGAAAGAATCATATGTCATGGATAAATAGGGTTGAGGGGTGAAGTAGGTAGAAATTTTTAGTGTGGATGTAGTGGTTGGGAACATAGGGTTGATAGGGGTTGAGGAGACAGGAGGGAAGGATAATTTTTTTGTAATGTACAAATGGTATTCAAGGCATAAGCATGGTTAAGGGGAGAAACACGGGGGATTAAAAGCAATTAATGAAGTTCATTTACAACATGGTAAGGGGAGGAAAAACCCTAGGTATTTGGACATAAATTCCATGAACAAAAACTAAAAACCATGACATAAATCATTTATAGATGGTTGTTCGCAACAATGTTGGATATGGATGCCGATAGGATCTTTTTCACACTAAAGGTGAGTGACATTGTCAATGGGTTAAACAAGGCCAATGAGTAACAATGAAATTACTCTTTGTCATGTAGGAATCTAGAGTGTTCACATGTTTCATTTAAAAGCCATTTTTTTCTTAAAGAGAAAGTCTTTTCCCTATGAGAGACTATATCCAAGGTTCTAAGACCCATACTTAGTGACACTTCTATATCAATACTCAAATTCCAAGGATATCATTGGGATTTTAAGGGTTTGTTTGAAAGCTTCCCTTAGGGCCGATGGCCCAAGTTTGATCCTATGAAAACACAAAACCCTAAAAACATCAGATACTAGAAAAATTCCTCATAATGGTGTAATGCCCACACTAAGAAGTAATGAACACCCCTAACATGTCATGTCTATTTATTCAAGGAGGTGATTTTGTCCTTGGATTCCCAAAATATTCTACTCCCTCAAACATGTTAAGAGCCTTAAATGAGAAACCATATATAGTTCTTTATCTTCATTGTTTATCTTATATGACTTATATGACTTATCTTTATTGTTTCATGCAAATCATTCTTCCGAGTGATGTTCTTTCATCTGCCATCCATGATCGTCAAGATGATTTGGTTTGCAAAGACCACCCCCACATGTGAGTAGTCACGTAAGTAAACTAAATACCTATTGTTTTGTTTGTATTTCGACTACACGTACTTGTTAAATCTAATTGGTGTTTGTTTCTACTTTCATATAGGCTCCCCATTAGTTGAACAAGCATTGGGCATTGTCCTGGCCAATATCTCACATGAGGGAAAAGAGACACCAAGCACCTCTGAGTGCAGGGAGGAGGTCCTACACGACACATGTACTGTAAATTCATATCTATTTCATTTTCAACTACTAGTCTCCTTATTTTGTATCGATATCAATGTATTTACTTCTTGTATATTTATATTGTTAGACATATAGTTCAACTAATAATTTTTGTATCTATCTATCAGATACTTATAGACGTCCTTGGGTGGATGAGATCACCTTTATTACACTCGAGGAGATCCAGTCATAGTGTGATTGTTTGAATTATCGGTTACAGATCATTGGCCATGAGTTCCCATCCAGACATTCCATTGACATGATGTTAGATTCTCTAAACGACTTGTTGTAGATCCATGAGATGGCGGGGAAATTAAGTACCATATGGTAGGATGGTTTCTAGAGGAGGAGGGACCAAGTATTTGGTACTAAAAACTGGGAGGTTGTCAAAGTCGTAACTAAGGGAGTGGATAACAATGGAACTTATTTTGGAATCCCTCCTGATCACGCTCCTAGGAAACTGCTCAGGCTACAGAAGTTTAGGCTTGAGGTTGTTGCTCCTCACATATATGGCATGCCCTATAGGAGCATGGGGTTAGTTCCCCCAACATGACCAAGTCACACTATACTTTTTTAAACATGTACACAATGAGTTTTTCTTCGACATGCATCCTGACTACACTATCATGTCATCACCTTTCTATGGCATCAGGAAGGGACATAGTTATGACCGTCTAGGGGACCGTAGATACCATTTCACTAT
Source organism: Pseudotsuga menziesii (assembly GCA_001517045.1). NCBI lineage: Eukaryota > Viridiplantae > Streptophyta > Pinopsida > Pinales > Pinaceae > Pseudotsuga > Pseudotsuga menziesii. The sequence continues at coordinate 27,467 of LPNX011209672.1, read as the reverse complement.
ACAACTCCCTGCTTGACTGATTCCACTTCCTTGTTCGACTGCAGTCCCATCTATGGACATCCCCCAGCCATCACAGCTTAGAGTGGAGACACAATATTGATTGGTAGGATCCATGCACATTGCATTAGGAAATATAGCAGCTATAATGCATGATGAGAGGTCCATGCCACGTCCTGGACCTATAAATCTCGAGTTTCAATGGGTTGAAAATGACAGCCTTTGAATCCTTGAGTATGACCAACTTAAGACATATGCTATGAGTGCCCGAGACACATACCTTGGACTTCTTAAGAGATGTCGGTCGTGATCGTCGGACTAGGTATATTTATGCAGCTGTTTGTTATGTACATCGAGGAACCAAGGATCATATCATGTGGAGACATGAGTGGGAGGGCCCCTCGATCAGTGTCATCATGGTGAGGGCACATCAACTCGGCTAGGTCTTGAAGTTGTTACACAATAAAATTAGGATGACAACAACATCGACATCGACCTTGACATGACTGACATAAGTTGATCTATCCACTTAAAATTTACATACATCTACAATCTTGTAAATTTCAAGTGCTTACTATTTAATCTAACTAACTTATAGAGTTTGAAAGTTTTCCATTTGTCATTTCCATATCTCGACCAGTATTTAGTGTGCCATCCTTGAGCTCGTAATAACCCTTATGCCAAGGGAGTAGTGCAAGTGGTTCTCCCTATGGGGGTAGCTACACAACCTAGAATGGGACTAGTCCACATACTAAATGATCCTTGTTCATGTCTCGTACCAGTATTTTTATTGTTATGTACATACACATGAAAATTTGAACCCAAAATCTAGCATCATATATGTTCGATTTTCGACATTAAGCTGCCGACAACCGACAAGATTTGTCTTTTATAAATGTCGGTATCTTTTCACTGGATATCAGACATATACACTGTCGCGCCAGATATCTGGCTTATTATAGTCAGATATCCAACCAAAAATCTCTTCATATACACATCAAATATGCGACACATGTGAGTCGGATATCCGACAACATGTCTGTTAGATAATCGACTTATAATAATTCACTGAAGGGAATATATCTGACGACAAACCCGTTGGATAACTGACACATATACAAACAGAAAAGAGGACAACTGACGACATTTTCCATCAGTGGTATGGCATACTTGTTGGGAATCATGGGAAGAGTCATTGGATATGCGACCACAATCGAGAATTAAAAAAAAATACCAGTTCTATGGTGTGTGGGGTGAATTCTCGTGTAGTGATGTTGTTAAAGTTAATTTTTAACTACATTCTTGATCCCATGTCACCATATTTTCTACAGTCCAGATTCAAATTGCGACCATGTGGTGTTTCATATAAGCATAATGGATTTAAGTGTTGAGCAAGAGGTTGCAAAATGCTCTTTTAGCTCATGAATATGAGCTAATATTAATAAGAATAGATTATGGATATGAGTTGCGATTAATGAGAAGAGTTCATTGATTATGGTGGTGTATAATTCATTTGGAAAGTGCAGAAAAACCATCCCATAGGACATCCCATTTTCTCCTACAATGGATTCATGTTCAAACCCTTGTCCAAATTTATTCAACACAAACTTCTGAGTACTCTTTTTGAACAACCCAACCATCTTCCATATTCTATTTGTCTTCTTCAAGCTATTGAAACAAAACACATTACTACAGATTCTCTGTTGGTCATTTATGCAGAATCATTGTACCCCAGCATTCATACTCAAGAAGGTCTTTTTTCTCTCTAGTACATGCTTCTACACATTACCTATGTTCTATTTTCACCTAAGGATGTGGACTTTTCGGTTGGTGTTGCTGATCTGGTCCTTAAATGGAATTTTCTGTCTCTTTTTATCAGCAAATCATAGGAATTGCGATGGGAAGCAGTTTTGCAATTGTTTACGACTGTCTCTTTCTTTTTCATTTAGAAAAAGAAGTTAATTTATCCTCATAACATTTGGATCGCTTCTTGTATTTCTTCTACAACTGTAAACTTATCGGATGTTTTTCTTTTCAAAGGAGTTGATTTTCAAACTTCAAGAAAGATTTCTACCAAATGCTAACAAAATCCACCGAATGCATAACAATACATTCCGTTCACTTCCTGGCATCTGCGACACCATAAAGCTTCATCTGTAATCAATGAAATTAGGAGTTTTTTTCTTTGTGAAAGCAGTCAGTCTGGTTTTCTTCAGCTTAGAAGATTGCTTTACTCTCACCTTTGTTCTCGAGGATATCCACCTGATTTTCTTTAGTCTTGCTTCACTCAAGTCCATTGGGATCAGAGAAATACTTTACTGCTTTAGGTTTATGCATGTGGGCCTCTTCTTTATTGAGGATTCAAGAGGGCCCCATTGGTGTTAAAGCTAGATTACTGTGAATCTACTAGATCTTTGAACCTTGGGGGGGACCCTAAACCCTAAACCGCATGGAGACTTCTAGTGTCACCCTCTCTTGTAGCATATTCCTAGACCTATGATTTGTTGGAGAAATCAACGTAAGCTTGGAACTTTCATCATAAGCAACTCGGATCCTCATTAACTTTCTCAAGATCAGTTTCAGTGTTTTGGAGCAGTCCTTTATGATTTTGACACAAGCTAGCTCCCAAGGTTTTGGCTAAAAATATCCAAAAAAATTCCCATTGAAGGGGAAATTTTTGGATATTTTCTTCCTGTTTTTAGCAAGTTTCTATGTTATTTTTAGCCATTTTACATTAGAATCTTCTCCGGCCTTATTTTCGGAATTCGGACCACATTTATTGCTGATCGTTTCTTTGTAACTATTTTAGTTACTTTCCATATTTTTTCCAAGGAAACTTCTAGATTCTTTGGAAACTTCTAGCTTTTTTTCTTAATGGTTACAGTTTCCGGATTGTTCCACCCACTCGTAATTTCTTTATAAAGGACGCATTGTAAACAATTTCTTTATCATTGATGAGTCCATTGAAGGACAAAACTAGTTTGATCAATAAAGATTTTTTTCTCTCATATTACGTCTATTTTCTATGGAGTATCTTTTACATAATATTTGTTCTTTATCTCTTTATTGATTGTTCTCCCATTTCCAGTATCGCTGGCCTTATTCTCTTTTCACCTTTTTACCACAATCAAGATTTATAAAAAAAAATACCAGTTCTATGGTGTGTGGGGTGAATTCTCGTGCAATGATGTTGTTAAAGTTAATTTTGAACTACATTCTTGATCCCATGTCACCATATTTTCTATAGTCCATATTCAAATTGAGACCATGTGGTGTTGCATATAAGCATAATGGATTTATGTGTTGAACATGAGGTTGTGAAACGCTCTTGTAGCTAATGAATATGAGTTGATATTATTAAGAAGAGATGTTGGATATGATTTGAGATTAATGAGAAGAGTTCATTGATTATGGTGGTGCATACTCAATTTTCACCTTGCACTAGGCACTAAACCCCACTCCTTTATGCCTTGGTGAGATCTACACCTATGTGTTTTGTAGTTAAATTTGATATTTTCCACTTATGCCTCAATGAATTTAGCTTTTACAACCAATTGATCACCATTCCATGTGTGCCTTTGCACCTTTACATATTTTATGTTTTTTACACCTCCAACCTAGACTTAAGTTGCTAGACTCCTCGAGCATGACTAAGGGTTAGTCAAATATTAAAGTGGGGTAATACTTTGAAATTTATGAATAGGTATATGGGCTTTAGGATGATTAACTTTTGTTGGGATGAATGATGTAATGGATGGGTTTTGGAGTTTTTTTTCTTAATATGCCTAAGTCAATTTTTATTTTGAGATGAGGCCTTTATGGCTAAATAATTATAAACATTAGCATTAGTTAGCATAAAATATATATAGGATATATGCATTTGATGTGGGATGATATTATAGTAGCATGTCTACGATACATGTTATTCATAGATCTCAGATCAAGAATAGAGCCTGTGTTCTTATATGTTTTAGAAGTGTCAATTTCAACATGGTGGTAAATGAGATGGAGAGTGAATGTTTACAATAGGACCGGATATCCTTTTGGATACTTTCCAAGATGGAGAATAGTGGCATGTTTAGTTTCAATGTGTTGGATGCATAATGGATATGCATTAATATGAATTGTCCTAATATCCATAGCATTTTCAATGAAATATTCCAAAGATAAGTATTATAGAAAAATATGGACAACTAGTACAATATGTCATATCTATAGAGCAAGGGATGTTGGTTTCAAAAGTTGCATAACATCACATTGATCATTAAGTTTTGTAGCCTGTATAGTGACCCAATCAAACAATTCTCTATGACCATTTGTGCCAAGCTTGACACCCCCCAAGGATGAAGCTATGTATGGGACCTGCCACACACCATGTCAATATACATTATATATGTTCACATGAATATACTCATGTCCATAAGACAACGTGTTACTTTAAATAGCATACCATTTTATCAAGTTGTATTGATGCTTCTTATGCTTACAAATTAGGCAGTAGAATTTTTGTATATCATGCACCAAATACAAGTAATCATGGGAAATCAAGATAATAACAAGAATTGGAAAAGCTCAAAAACTAGCATCTTGTTTACAAGAAGTGGTGGCATCTTGAACTTACCCTTACTTGCGCTTTTTTTAAACCTAGAGATTTATAGTTGGAATCCTCTCATGATTCTCTATTTGGATGAAAGACCTCATGTAGGGTCCCTCGCAACTACATGTAGAAAAGACAAACCTTGTGCTTCACCTATAGTAATGTTGCAACTAGATGGTCAATCCAATACATGAGCCATACTAGTGTGAAGGAAGTATGAGAGGTTGTCATTATGAGCATATTCGTAGAAAAGGTAAGCACAATCTATGTCTAGAACATGTGCCAATGGTGTTAGGATGTTGGGATGTTGTAGCCTCCCCTGCTTCTCTAGTTCTGCACCAAGCTTTCGGTAGTTTCCATATTTGAAACTTCCGTTGTTCCAGTCGAGCCTCTTCACAAAATAACTAATGCCAGAGGGCATGCCAAATTTGTAATAGGTACTAAACTTGTTCTTTAGGAAGACATTTGCAGGATCTAGAGTGGCTTCAACACCCTTTTTAAAGTCAATCCTCGGCCTGTGGATACTATCTGGATGAATGAAATGGCCTTCAATCTTACGGGCACTTCTGGCATTTGATGATTATCATGCCGAAATATTTGTATACCACAATGAACAATGTAATTTCCCTAATTGCAAAGACAACACTTGCAAAAACAAATCCAATTAACAAATTTGTTGATACTCTTTTCTTTTTAGAGGTGGTAACACATTGCCCCGTATAGAGACTAGATTTCTTGTATCAATAATCAATACCTTTGTGAAATTTTGAAAATTTGGAAGGATGCATATTAATTTATTGTTTGACACGTTCAACAGTGTAAGATTGAGTATAGTTGTCAAATAACTAGGAACTTCTCCTGTTAAATTATTTGAAAGATCCAAAATTTCTGGCATGCTCAAACTGGAAAGACTACTTGGGATTTACCCTTCTAGAAAATTGTAGTTGAGATTAGGTTGAATCTGTAACTTCACAACGGAGCCAATTTCTACTAGAATTGTTCTAGTTAGATTGTTGTCACCCAACTGGATCTCTTATAATAAGGAAATAAAGGAAAAAACCCAACTGGAGTATGCCCAATAGAAATCCCTCCCAAAGTCTATTGTATGAAGGAAATTCCAAAGTCTATTATATGAAGGAAATTTCGACTCGAGAAGCTACAAGTCTTTTCCATTATGTTTCGACCCGAGGAAAGAATATTGTGGGAACAAGGGAAAGTGGTTTGTTCAATTTCGTGAGTGCAATTATGCAAAACACATCTGTAACCTTTTTTTGTTAAAGAAATGGTTTGTGTATGATTCTGCATGCTTGTTTGATGGGGCACTATTTCGATGTTCACTTGAACCCCAAAATGTGATATCTTACCTCGATTTGGAGACAATTGAAGTCTAAGACCAATAAACAACTAAAAACCTAGTAGGAGGAAATTGGCTCTTTGTGAATTATTACTTGATACAACATTGAATGGATGGCTTTCAACAAATTTGTTCAATATGATTAGTGGGATTACTTTTTGTGGATTATTGTAAATGGATGGCATAATGCAAATTTCTCTATCATTGGTTTCTATATCCCTGAAGGGAACAATTAATGTAGTAGTAAGTGTTTAATTTTGCAAGCTCATCACTGTACAATCAAATTGCAAGCTCATCACTATATAAGCAAAACTTGTATAGTGTGTACCTTGAATCATATCATTCACAATATAATAACAAGCACGTCATTTTAGCACATGCCATGGTGTTCATCCATATTTGCAAACATAAAACGTCAGCACACCACCACCCCTAGGCTATAGAACCCGAGAAGGATGCTAGTGACACGGGGCGAATAAAACACCATATAAATATTTATTTAAAAATTTAGTTTAAAACCAAAACTCCATTGGAATGTAATAGCAATGAAAAAATGGCAATGATTATAAACTCAAATAATTGGCTAAACCGACTGCAATATATGTGCTACACAAGGACTGATAATAACTCCATTAAAAAACCAGAAATAAAGTATTAAACCGCTTCCAAAAGTGAGAGTGAAAACTATGAAAACTTCACCAACTCCAATAAATTACTTGAAGAAGATGCCAACCGCTAAAGAGAAATTTTTTTTTAATTAAAGTACATAACAAATATGAGCAGAGGCTTGGGCTTTTGTAAGGCAAAACATTTGAGCAAGAAAATATTGTTTAATCATGACGATGAAGTTTTTATTTTGATTTATGATAGATGGATTTATATTGTTTGGGTAGATGGATTTTTATTCTAATGTTAACGTGTTATGTTTTTGTATTTTTTTCGTGGTTAATGTTATTGTATAATTCGATTAGATTTTCATTATATAATAAAAATGAAATTGTATTGTTTTCAAAATTAGATATATTATGTAATTTTTTATAATAAAAAAACTATATATTTAATATAAATTTTGAAAAATTAAATTATAATATTAAAAAATTAGGGCTATAGTGTATAAAGATATTATTATTAAGTTTTGGAATAAGATTTATTGATATTTTTTAATAATGGTAATGAGTTTATATGTTATTATAGGTTTTGTCATTTTTTTTTTGAAAAAAAATCAAGGAAAGTTTATACAAACAAACTTCCCCATTTCTATGGATGATAGGACATTCAAGCTAGAACATGTCTTAATGGAATTGAACCATAGATGGAATGAAATCTATCAAGACCCGCCAACCTACATTAGTATGGTTGATAGGATAGGCCACAAGTTAAGTGTCATGAAGTTGTAATTATCCATTGTCTATGCCTTAACTACATGTTATCACTAGTTAAACTAATTGTTTATCACTTTGTTATATATATATATATATATACTTGTTTCATCTTATTGTAATCTAAGAAAAATATCTTTACTCTTTTACCATAAATTCTAAAATATAAACACATATAAATAAATTTTATTTAAATTAATAACTATAAATATAAAAATAAAAAATATTTATTTAAACATTTAAAAAATAAACAATTACATTTAAAAACAAAAACAAAAAACAAACTCACCAACTACACCATAACTAACTAAATAGATACACAAGCCATCACTAAATACCAAACTGAGTAGCTAAGCCTTACAGCAATATTTAATGCTTTAAAGTTTGGTGTATGTATAGTTGGATGATTAAATTCTGTGCAGTCAAGTGCTTAGACACAGCCATAAATACTTTCTCTACTGATAATCAATACAATTTGTGAATGTTGTGTGCATTTGGTATCGTGGAAGTGTTGAAAACCATGAGTGCAGTGCCTCAAGTTGATTCAACTTTTGAGCACTTCCTATACATCCTCTACAAAACATAAGACTTCCCACGGCTTTCTCTACACACAGCATTTTCTTATTGAAATCTCCGTTTATCATGTGCGATGTTCTATAACGAATTTGAGGGCTTTTATCAATGATAGATCTTGCTGGGTAGCAGAATATTTTTGGTGCAGTTTTCTGCTGGATCGGTCCTCAACATTTCGGAGCGATCTGCTCTGTAGCTGGGATGGTAAGAAATAGGTTTATGAGTGTGAGCTTGCATGGGCTTTTATCAATGATAGATCTTGCTGGGTAGCAGAATATTTTTGGTGCAGTTTTCTGCTGGATCGGTCCTCAACATTTCGGAGCGATCTGCTCTGTAGCTGGGGTGGTAAGAAATAGGTTTATGAATGTGAGCTTGCATTAATTAGAGACAGTATTTAATGAGGAGATAGCTCACTGGAGTTCATAGGCTATGGATTCACTAATATGATCTGAGCATCCGTATGACATTGCAAAGAATGAAAGAAAGTCAGTTTTTTATGGATACCATAGGAAATATAATTAAGTTTTTCTGTTTTCTTAAGGTTGTTCTACAAAAGTATGTCTGATTCTACTGGCTTTTGTTTTCAGGCGCCGGACATGTCAGGGGAACAGCACAGTAACGTCAAATACGAAGAGGTGAATAACAGAACACTACCCTAGTAATCGTAAATAAGGGAGTGACAGCATTTTCTTTTTCACCATTTTTTCTAAATTGCATAATAGGGTATATCAAGATTTATTTAAGGCGCTGACTTTATTTATTCTTCTACAATTGCAAATTATTTCAGCCAAAATTCTCCACTGATTCCAACAAATTTCGCCGGTCAAAATTACAAATAGTCTAAAATTTATCTCACTCCGTAAATAAGGAGGCTCATAATAATGGTAAATCCGTATGCAGGAGTTCATTCAAAGCTCGCGAGGAGTGAAGCTCTTTACTTGCAGATGGGTACCGACAGATAGGGAAGCCAAAGCCCTTATATGCCTCTGCCATGGTCAGCATCACAGAGCTTTCTGGTTCAGTGTACATAATAGGCATAGTAACGGAAATCATTATTCCATAAATTTTCAAACAAGAATTTGACTGTTTTGTCTTAGGATCTGTACATACTCTGGATTGGATTGGATTAGAACGGAATTTATCTGTACATACCCTATCCCTCTGTATTAGAACACAAGACTTCCAACAAAACAGCACATATTCTTCACTGTGAAGCCTATAAATTCACATATAATATTTATTTAAGACTTAGGATTTATATTGTGTAATTTGTTTTCTTCTCGTGATTGCAGGTTATGGTATGGAGTGCAGCATTTTCATGGAAGGTACTTCGACTGTGACTATCCGTATAAGCTACCCTGGATCCATGTACTAGAAATCAATATGAACAGGATGTTAGCTAGTCAACAATATAATTTGCTACAGAAGTTTCTTTCAATTTATCTTGAAATCTAATAACCCAATTGCACCTATTCACAGACACAGGAGTGAGGCTTGCAAAGGCCGGGTACGCAGTATTTGGTATAGATTACGAAGGACATGGCAAATCTGCTGGAACACGTTGTTACATAAAATGCTTCGATGACCTTGTAACCGATTCTGCAACTTTTTCAAGAAGCGTCGCCGGTATACCTAATTGAGATGTTGTTGTGAATGCAATAATATATTTAAATGTTAAAGTGATTTGTGTCCACTGAGAGAATTCTATGAAAACTGTAGTTGTGCATAGTAACAAGCCCAGTATTGAAATTACATTGCAGAGCGCGTTGAGTATAGGGAAAAAGCGAGGTTCCTTTATGGCGAATCAATGGGAGGAGCCGTGGCACTTCTCATCCATCGAAAGCAGCCAAACTATTGGTGTGGCGCTCTGCTTGTTGCCCCTATGTGTAAGGTATAAATTATATCATATTCACATAAATCTAGTAGTTTGAACATACCTGTCAAGATTTTTATATGCATACTTACAGTGTTTATGTAAGTTACTACAGATAACCGAGGAGTTAAAGCCTCGCCCCCTGGTTCTCAGCATATTGTGGATGGTAACTGCCATTATCCCTACGTGGAAGATTATGCCCACGCAGGACATTTTAGACGTGGGCTTTAAGGACCCAGATAAAAGAACGGAGGTGAGGAATTTCGACAGAATATATATATTCTGTGTGTATACTATTGGTTCATTCTCATGGTTTCAATTATTCTGCGCTTAAACACAGATACGGGCAAATCCTTATTTTTATCGTGGAAGGCCTCGTCTAAAGACTGCATTCGAGCTACTTTTGACAAGTCTGGATATCGAGAAACGACTGGACGAGGTATATAAATCGAACATTTTATTCAATGTATCTCAAGTTATTCCAGTTGCCTTTCATAGGTTTTTTTTAATTGAAAGGCTGCCATGTTTTTAATAGATTATATTTTGCAGGTGAGCTTGCCTTTTCTGATTGTTCATGGGGAAGAAGATAAAGTAACAGACCCATCTGTGAGCAAATTACTGTATGCTTCTGCCAAAAGCTTAGACAAAACGCTGAAACTATATCCCAAAATGTGGCATGGATTGACATATGGAGAATCTCCAGAGCACAGAGTTGGTATTCTCGGACATCGTTCCATGGTTGGGCAAGAGAAGTGCAGCACGGTGCCTGAATAAAATGTCTGTGTGAGAACTAAATATTGGGTGCCAGAGAATTAGTGGGTGAATGCCTTATAATAATACTTTTAATTATACCTTTAATCACGGCAAGAGCTATCTATTGAGTTGCAAAGCATTTAATGCTGCTGTAAAAGATTTGATATCCGCTGAATCTAGAGTAGCTCAAGATTCAACTATCATCAAAATCCCCAAAACCACATTAAATATTCTCCAACTCAATGAATAGCTCTCACCTTCAATCACTCCCATAACTCTTCCCTTCAATCACTCCCAGTAAGTTTACTGTCGCCATCAATTTGACAATGCAAATCATAACATTGTAACTAATACGGCAAACGCATGTTGTCGATAGACTGAAGCGTCCCATCAAAAAAGCCTTACTTTTTGGGCCAGTTGGAATTTGTTTCAACAACCGGACATCTTCTGAACCTCTTTTCTGGACATACCTGGATACCTAATAAAAGTGAATTTCTTTTATAAGTTCCGTGACTCGGTCTATATAAGTAAATATATTTTTTTATGTGATTTGAAGAGTTAAAGTTGAATAGATGGTAAATGAGTCTAAAGCATTTTTTATATAAGTTTGAAACTTCCTTGGTACTTACTTCCAAGAAAAAATCTTGGAAGTAAGAATGTAACGGAGACGATAAATGAAGTGAGATGTAACAATAAGATTTTTACTTTGACATAATAAATGAGAGGAATGTTAATATAATAAATGGGAGGAATGCTTGAAAAATAATTGCAATAAATTTCCTACTTTTATTCATTAAATTGAAGAGCAAGTGGACCCTATATTGTTCCCTAAAGGAAAGAAAGAGTTTCTTGATTGCATTTATTCCATACCTTCAACCCATTAAGTTGTAAAGAAAGTGGACCATAAAGGAATTAGAAATAAATGGAAAATAGACTCAATGCCATAAATTCCATACCTTCGTCCACTAAGTTGCAAAGCAAGTGCACTCTAAAACAATTAGAAATGAATGGAAACTAGACTTTCTAATTACCATAAATTTCATATCTTCACTCACTAAGTTGCAAAGCAAGTGGATCCTAAAGGAATTAGAATGAATGGAAAAGTTGAGCAAAGTTGGATGTAAGTTAAGTTTGATGAGCAATAGTTAAGTGATTTGTGAGCTACTAAGATGGAGGAATGTGCCACTATGATGGGAGATCTCAACTTAGGTTGAAGGAACTCTAGGTGTATATTTTATGACGGTCATTGACTATACCTACATCATTATAGGGATCTTTCCAAAGGGAAAACTAAATACTTGCCATAGGTCATTGAGGAACAATCATACATGGATCATGGAGCTTTGAAGCACTCCTTTTAAACGTGTATGTTGCAGAAAGTTGCTACATTGAAAATTGAATAGGTATGTGATTCCAAATCTTGGAATTAGAGGTTTAAAATTGAGGATGAAATTTGAAAGGAATGTGGATATGTCATGATCAAAGTTTGAATACAAACACTAAGCATTGACTAAATAAAATGAAGTGATGATACCATTCCAAGTTAAGACCCATTCACCAATTGTATATTATTGTTATAAATTTCTACGTGTCATCATTATTGTTATTAATTTTCTAGACATCGCAAGGAACCAAGGCTTGTTACACATAATTATTGTCAACATCATGTTGCTGGATAAATATCTCATTATTTGCCTCAAATTCCTCAAATAATGAAGTTGAAAATGAGTGGAGATGAGTAATTCATTAGTTTAGTCCACCACCGCCCTTTACATGTGTGCAACTCGCGGTACCCATCTCAGCAATGCCTTTTCTCCATTTGCAAAGAGTGCTACCATCGCATGCTACTCACTTACAAGTAGCGAAGGGAGCACCGCTTATTCTCCTTGGACAAGGCACAGTGCTCAACTTATGAAGGCGAAAAAAGGAAGGTTCGAGAGACATCTCGAAGCTATCCTTCATGGAGCCTCATCCCTATGATTCTGGATAGGTGGAGCTCAAGATCCCCCATCCTAGGGATCATCCCTTCACCTCTCCCATAGAATCCTCGACTTATCATATCCTCTCAAGCCTTTATACGCTAGCTCACCCCTCACGGGAATGAGGAGGATGAATGTGTTATAGCATCTAAATTCTGGCCAAAATTTGTCAAACTCTTGAGTGGTTAGTAAGCAAGTTGAAAGGTTTGAGGCAAGGCTCCTTTAAGAAGAGTTCTCAACACAAGGCATTGGTTGTATACTCTCCTTCTTTATATTTTAATGCAAATATAGTTTCTTTCCCATAAACTTTGTATGTCTGATTATCATGCTTTGTTTATTGTTTAACTCCTTGGTCATTTACATAGGATTATAAACCATCTTGTTCCTCTCGCTTGGTTTGTGTTTTGTTGTGTCTATTGCAAGATATATGCATAGGTCAAGCACATCAAGGTTCAGACCTTTACAACATGTGGAAGGTGAGGAGAGCAGTTAATTCAAGTAGTTTATTTGATCCTAGGGAAAGTTTCTTTAATTTGTAGTTGTTTTGTTCTAGTTTTGAGTCTTTTAATCTAGGGAAATAGCCTCTGTCAGCACTGGCTGATAATTTCCAATAGCAAAAGTGGCGACCATACTGGGGAGCAATCAGATTCTTGGTTTTGTAGTAAGTTTTTATTTGATTAACAATTTCAGTTCATAGATCATATCTACTTTGTTAATTTGAGAGATTTAATTTGAAGTTAGTGAATCTGCCTCTATTTACCTCTAATTGTCCATATTCATGTCTTCATATGCTATTTGGATTCAATATACAAGCTCTTACACATTTCTTTTTCTCCTCTGTTGTGATTTCAAAATCTTTTTGGGCCATCGCACCTGGGTAGAGTAAAAAGAGAATCCACTACACCTTTTATTGAGGCAATTTGTGGTTCCACCGCCAGTTCCCTGTGTACAAAGAGTGGCGCCGCTGCTCTCTACTTGTTTGCAAGGAGCGGTGCTAGGATGTCAATGTTCTGTATTGAGCTGTCAAAGCGTAGTACCAGGTAAGATCTTGTGTTCTAGTTTGAAATTTGATTTTTGGATGCATTTTTTAGTTATGGAAGTATAGTGTGTGTGTCAAAGTGAATCTTGATTTCCAGATGTGCTTGAAAGGATAAAAGTTGTATGATACTGATTAACCCCCCCTCTCAATATCACCTGGGGTCTTGTAGGTAGAGATTAAAATAAGTTCAACGACTTCTAGATAGACATTAAATTAAGTCCATTTAGATGTGTTATGTGTCTGGTTTAGCACATTTATCTTCATACTATAACTTTTTACTAAATTATACCCCAACCAGAGGGAATTCACCTTGTTGGCCAATATCTTATCACGTTCGTTCATAAAGGGGGGTTTTTAAATTGTGAAGAATAAGGTCAATATATTGTAGGTATTGGGGGCATGGAGTAGGGTATGGGTTTTTTTTAGTTATTTAGGGGTATTAAAAGAGGTATCTAGTAAAAATAGAGAATATCTCGTAAAAATAGGGTGTTCTTAATTTCAAATATGTATTGGGAGGGGGGCTCAACAAAAAGATTTTGGTAGGTATTTATTAATATCTAGTGAAATTAGGTATATTCTTTAATATCCAATGAACAAAGGCACTATGGGATAGTTTAACTAAGTGAAAATACCATGAGTCCAACTCTATAACCAAAATCAAGAATGTTAAAAACAATATTAAATTGATTTGTAAAATGCACAAAGGGAATTGGATGACAAGCCCAAAACAATTCTTACGTGGCTGAGGTTTCTTGTGATTTCAAATTTGGGTTTGTCCTTAATAACGTTATTAAAGTTTCTAATCAACAAATTGTAGGAATGATTAATTAATCTAATTGTGTTATCCCATCTATTGTAATAAACTCCTCGATATTTGACATAGTTTCTCTTATGGTGGGTGATAACTCAACGTCCAATTTGACATGAAATTCACAACATAAAAGGGTGTTCCCATGAAGATGGGTAACACTTTTTGGAAAGCGAGGGTGTGATGTGAGAAAAAAAATGAGCTCGATTGAGCCTTGATTAAGCCATTTATCGAGCTATTAAAAGCTCGATCGAGGGATTAATCAAGTGCTCGAATGAGGGTTTAATAAACCGTTTATCTAGGTATGGATCTTGATTGAGTGTTTATCAAACCCTCGATTGAGCTTTCGTCGGTTATTTGAAATTTAAAAAATACACAGGAAGGTATTTTCCCATCGGCCAACTATTTATGGCCATAAGAGCTTGACCGAGCTAAATAGTTCAATCAAACAATGTAGCTTGATTGAACTACATAACTTGATCGAGCTTCTGTTAGTGTTATATAAGGGCATAAAGCACACTGGTGGTTTATTTGTACACGATGATTGGCAGTGAAGGAGCTCGACTGAGCTAAAGACCTCGACCAATATGTTGCGACCAACAACCATAACCATCCTCCATAGCAACATCTATGGCCTCAAACCCCCGAGGTAGGCCATTCCTCATTGTTTTTTTTAATAAAAATGTTGGAATAAAATTTTGATTTTTTTTTTAAGTAAAGAAAATTGTAGAATTTTTTTATATATTGTTTTAAATATACATGTTTTTATTTTAATTAAATTATGTCATTAATAAAATTTCAATTATTACAATAAATTTTAAATTTTCAAGTCACATTTTTGTTATATAAATTGAAATAGGGTCGAGGTGAGGAGTATATACCAAGAGGGGGAGGGGGTTATGATGTTGATTAGGGGTGCCATGGAATGGAGAAGTAAATGATAAGAGGTAAAATGGGAATGATATCTAGGGTAGAGAAGCAATGTGGGGGGGATTAATATCATAAAGAGGTGTTTAGAGCAGAGGGGTAGGTGGGGAGTGGAGAGTTATCAAAGATTAAAATGGCTAGTAGTCTAAAGAAACCATATGGGGAGTGGAGAGGCACTAAGTATGAGGAAGTGAAGGGAGTGGGAGGGTTGTGAGGAAAATAGAAAGGTAGGGAAGGGTGGAGATAGAGAGGGTGGAAAGAATCATATGTCACATATAAATAGGGTTGAGGGGTGAAGTAGGTAGAAATTTTTAGTGTGGATGTAGTGGTTGGGAACATAAGGTTGATAGGGGTTGCGGAGACAGGAGGGAAGGATAATTTTTTTGTAATGTGCAAATGGTATTCAAGGCATAAGCATGGTTAAGGGGAGAAACACGGGGGATTAAAAGCAATTAATGAATTTCATTTACAACATGGTAAGGAGAATAAAAACCCTAGGTATTTGGACATAAATTACATGAACAAAAACTAAAAACCATGACATAAATCATTTATAGATGGTTATTCGCAACAATGTTGGATATGGATGCCAATAGGATATTTTTCACACTAAGGGTGAGTTACATTGTCAACGGGTTAAACAAGGCCAATGAGTAACAATGAAATTACTCTTTGTCATGTAGGAATCTAGAGTGTTCACATGTTTCATTTAAAAGCCATTTTTTTCTTAAAGAGAAAGTCTTTTCCCTATGAGAGACTATATCCAAGGTTCTAAGACCCATACTTAGTGACACTTCTATATCAATACTCAAATTCCAAGGATATCATTGAGAATTCAAGGGTTTGTTTGAAAGCTTCCCTTAGGGCCGATGGCCCAAGTTTGATCCTATGAAAATACAAAACCCTAAAAACATCAGATACTAGAAAAATTCCTCATAATGGTGTAATGCCGACACTTAGAAGTAATGAACACCCCTAACATGTCCTGTCTATTTATTCAAGGAGTTGATTTTGTCCTTGGATTCCCAAAATATTCTACTCCCTCGAACATGTTAAGAGCCTTAAATGAGAAACCATATATAGTTCTTTATCTTCATTGTTTATATTATATGACTTATATGATTTATCTTTATTGTTTCATGCAAATCATTCTTCCGAGTGATGTTCTTTCATCTGCCATCCATGATCATCAAGATGATTTGGTTTGCAAAGACCACCCCCACCTGTGAGTAGTCACGTAAGTAAACTAAATACCTGTTGTTTTCTTTATATTTCGACTACGCGTACTTGTTAAATCTAATTGGTGTTTGTTTCTACTTTCATATAGGCTCCCCATTAGTTGAATGAGCATTGGGCATTGTCGTGGCAAATGTCTCACATGAGGGAAAATAGACACCAAGCACCTCTAAGTGCAGGGAGGAGGTCCTACACGACACATGTACTCATGTAAATTCATATCTATTTCATTTTCAACTACTAGTCTCCTTATTTTGTATCGATATCAATGTATTTACTTCTTGTATATTTATATTGTTAGACATATAGTTCAACTGATAATTTTTGTATCTATCTGTCAGGTACTTATAGACGTCCTTGGGTGGATGAGATCACCTTGATTACACTCGAGGAGATCCAGTCATAGTGTGATTGTCTGAATTATCGGTTACAGATCATGGGCCATGAGTTCCCATTCAAAGACATTCCATTGACATGATGTTAGATTCTCTAAACGACTTGTTGTAGATCCATGAGATGGCGAGGAAACTGAGTACCATATGGTAGGATGGTTTCTAGAGGAGGAGGGACCAAGTATTTGGTACTAAAAATTGGGAGGTTGTCAAAGTCGTAACTAAGGGAGTAGATAACAATGGAACTTATTTTGGAATCCCTCCTGATCATGCTCTTGGGAAACCGCTCAGGCTACAGAAGTTTAGGCTTGAGGTTGTTGTTCCTCACGTATATGACATGCCCTATAGGAGCATGGGGCTAGTTCCCCCACCATGACCAAGTCACACTATACTTTTTTAAACATGTATACAATGAGTTTTTCTTCGACATGCATCCTGACTACACTATCATGTCATCACCTTTCTATGGCATCAGGAAGGGACATAGTTATGACCGTCTAGGGGACCGTAGAGACCATTTCACTATACAACTCCCTGCTTGACTGATTCCACTTCCTTGTCCGACTGCAGTCCCATCTATGGACATCCCCCAACCATCACAGCTCAGAGTGGAGACACAAGATTGATTGGTAGGATCCATGCACATTGCATTAGGAAATATAGCATCTATAATGCATGATGAGAGGTCCATGCCACGTCCTGGACCTATAAATCTCGAGTTTCAATGGGTTGAAAATGACAGCCTTTGAATCCTTCAGTATGACCAACTGAGGACATATGCTATGAGTGCCCGAGACACATACCTTGGACTTCTTAAGAGATGTCGGTCATGATCGTCGGACTAGGTTTATTTATGCACTTGTTTGTTATGTACATCGAGGAACCAAGGATCATATCATGTGGAGACATGAGTGGGAGGGCCCCTCGATCAGTTTCATCATGGTGAGGGCACATTGACTCAGCTAGGTCCTGAAGTTGTTACACAATAAAATTAGGATGACAACAACATCAACATCGATCTTGACATGACTGAAATAAGTTGATCTATCCACTTAAAATTTACATACATCTACGATCTTGTAAATTTCAAGTGCTTACTATTTAATCTAACTAACTTATAGAGTTTGAAAATTTTCTTTTTGTAGTTTCCATATCTCGACTAGTATTTTAGTGTGCCATCCTTGAGCTCATAATAACCCTTATGCCAAGGGAGTAGTGCAAGTGGTTCTCCCTATGGGGGTAGCACCACAACCTAGCATGGGACTAGTCCACATACTAAATGATCCTTGTTCATGTCTCGTACCACTATTTTTATTGTTATGTACATACACATGAAAATTTGAACCCAAAATCTAGCGTCATATATGTTCGATTTTCGACATTAAGCTGCCAACAATCCGACAATATTTGTCTTTTATAAATGTTGGTATCTTTTCGTCGGATATCAGACATATACATGGTCGCGCCAGATATCTGGCTTATTATAGTCGGATATCCAACCACAGATCTCTTCATATACACATCGGATATGCAACACATGTGAGTCAGATATCCGACAACATGTTTGTCAGATAATCAACTTATAATAATTCACTGAAGGGAAGATATCTGACGACAAACCCGTTGGATAACTGACACATATACAAACATAAAAGAGGACAACTGATGACATTTTCCTTCAGTGGTATGGAATACTTATTGGGAATCGTGGGAAGAGTCGTCAGATATGCGACCACAATTGAGAATTAAAAAAAAATACCAGTTCTATGGTGTGTGGGGTGAATTCTCATGCAGTGATGTTGTTAAAGTTAATTTTTAACTACATTCTTGATCTCATGTCACCATATTTTCTATAGTCTAGATTCAAATTGTGACCATTTGGTGTTTCATATAAGCATAATGGATTTAAGTGTTGAGCAAGAGGTTGCAAAATGCTCTTTTAGCTCATGAATATGAGCTAATATTAATAAGAATAGATGATGGATATGAGTTGAGATTAATGAGAAGAGTTCATTGATTATGGTGGTGTATACTTCATTTGGAAAGTGCAGAAAAACCATCCTGTAGGACATCCCATTTTCTCATACAATGGATTCATGTTCGAACCCTTGTCCAAATTTATACAACACAAACTTCTGAGTACTCTTTTCGAACAACCCAACCATCTTCCATATTCTATTTGTCTTATTCAAGCTATTGAAACAAAACACATTACTATAGATTCTCTGTTGGTCATTTTTTATGTAGAATCATTGTACCCCAGCATTCATACTCAAGAAGGTCTTTTTTCTCTTCGGTACATTCTTCTACACATTACCTATGTTCTGTTTTCACCTAAGGATGTGGAATTTTTGGTTGGTGTTGCTGATTTGGTCCTTAAATGGAATTTTTTGTCTCTTTTTTATCAGCAAATCAGAGGCACTGC
Organism: Pseudotsuga menziesii; assembly: GCA_001517045.1. NCBI lineage: Eukaryota > Viridiplantae > Streptophyta > Pinopsida > Pinales > Pinaceae > Pseudotsuga > Pseudotsuga menziesii. The sequence continues at coordinate 8,135 of LPNX011209672.1, read as the reverse complement.
GATGGGCAGCAGTTTTGCAATTGTTTACAACTGTCTCTTTCTTTTTCACTTAGAAAAAGAAGTTAATTTATCCTCATAACATTTGCATCTCTTCTTGTATTTCTTCTACAACTGTAAACTTATCAGATGTTTTGCTTTTCAAAGGACCTGATTTTCAAACTTTAAGAAAGATTTATACCAAATGCTAACAAAATCCATCGAATGAATATCAATACATTTCGTTCACTTCCTGGCATCTGCGACACCATAAAGCTTCATCTGTAATCAATGAAATTAGGAGATTTTTTCTTTGTGAAAGCAGTCAGTCTGGTTTTCTTCAGCTCAGAAGATTGCTTTACTCTCACCTTTGTTCTCGAGGATATCCGCCTTATTTTCTTTAGGCTTACTTCACTCATGTCCATTGGGATCAGAGAAATACTTTACTGCTTTAGGTTTATGCATGTGGGCCTCTTTTTTATTCAGGATTCAAGAGGGCCCCCTTGGTGTTAAAGCTAGATTACTGTGAATCTACTAGATCTTTGAACCTTAGCGGGGACCCTAAGCCCTAAACCGCATGGAGCCTTCTAGTGTCACCCTCTCTTGCAGCATATTCCTAGACCTATGATTTGTTGGAGAAAACAACGTAAGCTTGGAACTTTCATCATGAGCAACTCGGATCCTCGTTAACTTTCTCAAGATCAGTTTCAGTGTTTTGGAGCAGTCCATTATGATTCTAACACAAGCTAGCTCCCAAGGTTTTGGCTAAAAATATCCAAAAAAATTCCCATTGAGGGGGGGATTTTTGGATATTTTCTTCCTGTTTTTAGCAAGTTTCTATGTTATTTTTAGCCATTTTACATCAGAATCTTCTCCGGCCTTATTTTCGGAACTCAAGCCACATTTATTGCTAATTGTTTCTTTGTAACCGTTTTAGTTACGTTCCAGATTTTTTCCAAGGAAACTTCTAGATTCTTTGGAAACTTCCAGCTTTTTTTCTTAATGGTTACAGTTTCCAAATTGTTCCACCCACTCCTAATTTCTTTATAAAGGACGCATTGTAAACAATTTCTTTATCATTGATGTGTCCATTGAAGGACAAAACTAGTTTTTTCAATAAAGTTTTTTTTTTCTCTCATATTACGTTTGTTTTCTATAGTGTATCTTTTACATAATATTTGTTCTTTATCTCTTTATTGATTGTTCTCCCATTTCCAGTATCGCTGGCCTTATTCTCTTTTCATGTTTTTACCACAATCGAGATTTATTAAAAAAAATACGAGTGCTATGGTGTGTGGGGTGAATTCTAGTGCAATGATGTTGTTAAAGTTAATTTTGAACTACATTCTTGATCCCATGTCACCATATTTTCTATAGTCCATATTCAAATTGAGACCATGTGGTGTTGCATATAAGCATAATGGATTTATGTGTTGAACATGAGGTTGTGAAATGCTCTTGTAGCTAATGAATATGAGTTGATATTATTAAGAAGAGACGTTGGATATTATTTGAGATTAATGAGAAGAGTTCATTGATTATGGTGGTGCATACTCGATTTTCACCTTGCACTAGGCACCAAACCCCACTCCTTTATGCCTTGGTGAGATCTACACCTATGTGTTTTGTAGTTAAATTTGATATTTTCCACTTATGCCTCAATGAATTTAGCTTTTACAACCAATTTATCTCCATTCCATGTGTGCCTTTGCACCTTTACATATTTTATGTTTTTAACACCTCCAACCTAGACTTAAGTTGCTAGACTCCTCGAGCATGAATAAGGGTTAGTCAAATATTAAAGTGGGGGAATACTTTGAAATTTATGAATAGGTATATGGACTTTAGGATGATTAACTTTTGTTGGGATGAATGATGTAATGGATGGGTTTTTGAGTTTTTTTCTTAATATGCCTAAGTCAATTTTTATTTTGAGATGAGGCCTGTATGGCTAAATAATTATAAGCATTAGCATTAGTTAGCATAATATATATATAAGATATTCATTTTATGTGGGATGATATTATAGTAGCATGTCTACGATACATGTTATTCATAGATCTTAGATCAAGAATAGAGCCTGTCTTCTTATATGTTTTAGAAGTGTCAATTTCAACATGGTGGTAAATGAGATGGAGAGTGCATGTTTACAATAGGACCAGATATCCTTTTGGATACTTTCCAAGATGGAGAATAGTGGCATGTTTAGTTTCAATGTGTTGGATGCATAATGGATATGCATTAGTATGAATTGTCCTAATATCCATAGCATTTTCAATGAAATATTCCAAAGATAATTATTATAGAAAAATATGGCCAACTAGTACAATATGTCATATCTATAGAGCAAGGGATGTTGGTTTCAAAAGTTGCACAACATCACGTTGATCATTAAGTTTTGTAGCCTGTATAATGACCCAATCAAACAGGTCTCTATGACCATTTGTGCCAAGCTTGACACCCCCCAAGGATGAAGCTATGTATGGGACCTGCCACACACCATGTCAATATATATTAAATATGTTCACACGAATATACTCATGTCCATAAGACAACATGTTACTTTAAATAGCATACCATTTTATCAAGTTGTATTGATGCTTCTTATGTTTACAACTTAGGCAGTAGAATTTTTGTGTATCATGCACCAAATACAAGCAATCATGGGAAATCAAGATAATAACAAGAATTGGAAAAGCTCAAAAACTAGCATCTTGTTTACAAGAAGTGGTGGCATCTTGAACTTACACTTACTTGCGTTTTTTTTAAACGTAGAGATTTATAGTTGGAATCCTCTCATGATTCTCTATTTGGATGGAAAGACCTCATGTAGGGTCCCTCGCAACTACATCATATTACCAATATTATTAGTACCATGAAAAATGATGATAAGAGATAGAACAAATATTCCAAAACTGTAAAGGGTACATTATTTTGCTAATAAACTCGTGAATTAAAAAACATCACCAATTCATTTATTGTCTTAGCTTGTAGAAAAAATTAGATGAAGTACTCACGGAAACAACATAATAAGAAAATATTTTGACGTATTTAAATTGTATAATTAAAATTACGTATACCTATTTCCCCGAGGCTGTTGTAGTCTCATCAACAACCGGGTGGTTTCCCCAATCAACATTGCAAAAATATACAAAGTGTACCTTCACCCATTAAGTTGGAGAGAAAGTGTACCATAAAGGAATTAGAAATTAATGGAAAATAGACTCGATGCCATAAGTTCCATACCTTATCCCACTAAAATGCAAAGCAAGTGGACCCTAAAGCATTTAGAAATGAATGAAAACTAGACTCTCTAAATGTCGTAAATTCCATACCTTCACCCACTAAGTTGCAAAGCAAGTGGACCCTAAATGAATTACAAATGAATAGAAAAGTTTGATCAAAGTTGAATGTAAGTTAAGTATGATGAGCAATAGTTAAGTGAGTTGTGAGATACAAAGATGAAGGAATGTGTCACTATGAAGGGAGATCTCAACTTAGGTTGAAGGAACTCTAGGTGTATGTTTTATGAAGGTAATTAACTATACCTACACCATTATAGGGATCTAATTTCCAAAGGGAAAACTTAATACTTGTCATAGGTCATTGAGGAAGAATCATATATGGGTCGTGGAGCTTTGAAGCACTCCTTTTAAACGTGTATGTTGCAAAACATTGCTAAATTGAAAATTGAATAGGCATGTGATTCCACATTAGAGGAAATTTCAACTCAAAATGGGCCTCCTAAGGAAAATTAATAAAATAATAGTTAAAATAATAAAATAATATTTATTAATTTTGGAGGAAGAAAAGAAAAAACTACTTTTTTGTTCGTATTTTCGACATATTTCCCCGTGTTTTTACTCAAATTTCGATCGAGAGAGCTCATTGGATGTGGAATTAAATTCTGCATCCAACGAGTATGCACTTGGCATACTTTTGACGGGCCCCACTACCCCAAAAACAAGAAATACCTGAAACAACGTGATGATGATGTCATCATTACGTTTTTTCAGGTTTTCTTGTTTTGGGGGTAGCGGGGCCCATCAAAAGTATGTCGAGTGGGTACCCGTTGGATGCAGAATTTAATTCTGCATCCAACGAGCTCTCTTGATCGAAATTTGAATAAAAACACAGGGATATATGTCGAAAATACAAACAAAAAAGTAGTTTTCTTATGATAGCTATCCCCAAATTTATTTTAAAAAATTGTTTAACAGGTGCTCCCTTTTTGAATTTTAAAGCATTTTGATTGGCTAATACATGATGACATGGAATTTGTATTATTTTTGGAAGGCTTGTTTTAAATTGAAATTTCCTCTAATGAATCTTGGAATCGGAGGTTTAAAACTGAGGATGAAATTTGAAAGGAATGTGGATATGTCATGATCAAAGTTTGAATACAAACACTAAGCCACTGACTAAATAGAATGAAGCGATGATCCCATTCCAAGTTAAGATCCATTCACCAATTGTATATTATTGTTATTAATTTTCTTTTTTTTTCGGAGACACTCAATTTTCCACATACTAGATATCACAAGGAACCAAAGACAGAGTTTCATATGAAATCTCTAACTCGTAGATTTTCACACAAATTCCATGGCTCTTCAACATCGATGTTCAAACACTAAAACTGAATTAATATTAAACCATAATATTAAATTGCAATCTTAAACACTAACTAAAAGTTGCAAAGTTTGACCTCGCAAGGCGAAAACAAAATCTATCAAATTACCGCCACAGGAAAATACTTGGAATTGTAAGAACAAAGGATACAACTTATGATCAATTGTTGGGAGATTCTAATAATGATCACGAGTTAAATGTTGATTATATGTGGTGTCAATCACCTTACATTTGAAAAGGGCTTACTTTATTTTTTACGAGTTATTTTACATTTTGAATGTCCATTTATGATTACTTAAAGGATCATTATTAAGAAAAAATCTTTATTATGTTCCCAACGGGAGACATATAAATCACAGTGTAGGATTATTTTGGCTTATCTTTTAGCCTTTCTTATTCTTTGACTAATGTTTTGGGAAAGTATTAAATGTGTTTTTTTAATTAAATGCAATTTTTTTGCATTCTGATTGGCTGCGAGGATGTGACGTATGCCTTGGGAATCCCTCACCGAGCATGGCCCACATGCTCCCGTTAGTAAGAATTGACCATTGTCATGTGCATGCAGGTTTTGTTTAATGGTGTGCACCGGAGTTCGTATTCCATATTTACTAAGGAAAGTAAAACTAATATACTATGTGGTTCTTAACATAGCTTCAATCATAATTTACGATGCTCTATATTACTCAGACATTATACATTAAAGTGCCATGATTTGCAAGATCTCGTAGTATGTCATGTGGACACTTGTCTCCATTTGAAAGTGACAAAGTTAAACGTACACCTACTCTCTTTAATGTGTAGCTCTTGCACTACGGCGAGCGTTATATACTGGACAGAATCGTCTTTAAGACGAGACTGTCCACTGTCAGATACGCATGACTCTTCCTGCATAACATATGGCCATCGGCCATGGTCATCCATGACATACCCACCATCGATAACGATGACTACTTTTCGGTGACTACTCTCCGGTGAATACGGTCGGAGGGAAAATTGAATTTGAATATTCAATGTGTTTTCCGCTCTATTATTATTTTGAATGCCATCCCGGATCCTGCCTCCGTCCTCTTCACAGTAAAATTTTCGGGCGATAATTGTCGAAAGCATAGATGACCATTGCGTTCTTGATTTTCTTCATTGTTTTTCACAGAATTGACGAACTGGGTTTTACCTGCAACAGTTTTTAACCGACCCCTTCTTTTTTACATTGCCTTCCCGGTGAAAATCTTGTGCAGCATTGATGGATAATTTCTGTTCCTTAGCCTTGAAACCAACCCACCCACATCAGAAAGCCTGTGAAACGATATTTTATTTGGACGGAGGAGCAGGCAAGAAGGAACCGGAACAGTGCCCAAATGCACAGATTTTAGTTTCTGAAGGGAATTCAAGGTGCTCGCCAAGGGACAGGCATCGGTATCTTTCACGGTACACTAATATCCATGCAACTTTATCTGCTCAGTCAATAATTGTTCTTTGATATTTGTTCCTCTGCTTTCAATCGCCCACTTGGATTTTGTAAACAGTATAGAGTGGATTCAGCA
>LPNX011209660.1:17809-28216 GCA_001517045.1 Pseudotsuga menziesii | reverse complement strand
TACTGAATAGAGAAGCAGAAACGGCGAGGGCTTTTGTGTCTTAATTAAAATTAAAGCATCTGTTTAATTAATTAACGTGCATGGATTACATATTGTGCATATTAAATTAATTTATTTACCAGGTCACTCTCTGGATTCTAGATACGTTAAATTATGGTTTCCTCTCTCCAGCGGTCTCGGGGCTGGCTGATGCAACTCCAATGCTCAAAATCGAAGAGTGTGGACGCGTCATCCCAGGCAAAGGACCTATGGCAAATGGCAAGGAAATCCTGCACGAATGGGACTTCTCATTGATTTGAAACTTCGAAGTGTCTATAGCTATATAACTGCACTGCTCAGTGTATTTTGAATATGTCTTTAGCACGATCGAAGTGGAGTAATATTTGCGAAGGAGGTCAGGCGCAGGAAATTTCAGAGAGAATAGAATAGAATAGAATGGAAGGAGGGCAGGAAGGTCCAACTCGTATACTGATGGGCGTGAACCAGTCCTCTCTGAAGGGGTACCCTCATCCTTCCATCAGTAGCAAAAATGCATTCGATTGGACCATCAAGAAACTCATCCAAAGCAGAGACAACCAAGACTTCAAGCTGCAAATTCTGCATGTACAAATCCCTGATGAACGCGTGGCAATGGCGGTGGCAATGGGATGGGATATAAATTTTATTTTTTTTAATTTTATATTATGATGTCATCTTGCCACATGTCGACTGAAATCCAGATACCAAACCCCAATGTTGACATCATCGCCTATCAACCAATCAGCTGCTTAGAAAAATAGATTTTTAACAAAATTAAAAAAAATATTTTGCAAACGCCAAAGTATCACTTAGGAAAACAGGTTTGATTTTTTAAAGAGGCATCAAAAAACATCGGCTAATGCCCAAAGTCAACGGGGTTTGAAATCGAACGATTGCAATATACCAGCCGGAGGCAGGTATAACAAGATTTATGATAAATAAAAAATAATTCACAAAGGTGATCAACCGAAACAGAATTTATAAACATTTTAAATTGTTGTGATTTATCAATTCAAATAACAAAGGATAATATGATAAATACCAAAGTAACAGAATTTATAAACATTTTAGATTGTTGTGATAATAAATTGTTAAGAGCATGTGTTTCTTTTTAGGAGGTCACAGGTCCAAATCGAGAGGGGTAGTGTATGTACACCTCTGTAAACTTTGGCAGTTAAATCGCTACGTAAAAGAAGGTCCCTTGTCCCACAAACAAAGGGGTCTCATACACCAATTTGATATCTCGCTTGGCGATGACCTTAAAAATAAATTATTAAAATAAATAAATTATTATTATATAATAACGAAAGATAACACAATAAATACGAAAGGTAATTTTGTAAAGTGTGATATTTCAAGGGGTTTTTGTCACTTACTAGGAATGCAAAAAACTGGGTATATGTATTTGGAAATGATACGAGATGATGAAGATTGTTTCAATATTAAATTTTGGTTTTTCATTGTCAATGGGTATATGAAGAAGAATATATTATTGAAATAAAATGGCATGATGTAGGTTTGTAAAGTTAATAAAATTAAGGTAAATTTATCATAATTTAATATTTATATTGAGATTGATAAAATAATAATTTATATATATATATATATAATATTGAAAATAAATATGGGTTTATGTTTTTTGAAGAGAATTTTTACACTTAACTTGTTTTGCTTTTATTTGTTAGGAAAATTAGAAATCTAGAAATTAAGTCATTTTTAAGACAAGATTCCAAATTTGTATGCCTGTTGTAATGTCGTGTTTTGACCAAATTGTTTGAATTACCAAATTGCCTGTCTGTATTTGCTTATGGTTATAGAACCTCATCAGTTTGATGACATTGTAGACTTATGGATTATTATTTTGAAGAATTTATATATGTGTGTGCAATGATCATTTATAAATCATGTTCATAGTTTGATTATTTCTCTGCATGCAAATTTAATAAATTATGGTACGTGGATATCGAGTTAAAGTTATGTGTCGAATAACTGATTATGATGTGAGGTGCATGATACAAAATGATTACATTATTGTTAGAAGTAATGAAATATGTATATATGTGGATGATTGCATTATATTGCATGACATTTTGTTATGAGACTAACCGACAGGTTTAGAAGAGCTAAAGGTAGTTGAGCCTTACAAAATCGAAATACGTCGATGGTATGTATTCCAAAAGAGAAATGATATGAGAATGAATTGTTATTGTTATGTATGATTATTGTTATTGTCATGATGTGTGGGAATGTGTGGGGTTTGAAGAAAATCAACTGCCCAAATTGATTATTCGATGACAAAACCTGAGTACAACGATCGCAACGTAGTTACTATGTTGATGTAGACATAGTGCCTTGTTCCATTAGGGGGGTGGAGGCATTACCCACCGTTTATCCCCGAAACCCAGAGTCATGGGAGGGTTGCGCTATAGCACGCTCCCAAAGGTGTGTGATGATGACTAGTGGGTTCCTGTTGGGGAAGCTAAGTCGATGGATTCGACACTTCCGCTTATGGGTTCTAACTGGAGTTAGGTGATGTAGTTGACGCTCCAGGGTAGTCCAACAAAGGAAAGAGAGGATGTGGAAGTTACTTGTGAATTAGATAAAATGAAGTAGATAGATAGGAATGTCATGGAAGTTTTAGAAGGGAAACTTATTAACTGTGTGTCAAAACCTTTTCTTGATTCTTGCCTTGTGTTTCAGTATATTATGTTGGTTTCATAGCTTATTATGATATGATTTAGGGTCTAAACGATGCAAATTTATGTTTATAAGTGCATCGACATATAGTAACATGTGTGATTATGTGTGATGTGTGATTAAGTACTAATAGTGTACCTACACGATGTATGTAAGCATTAGCTACGCTTACATAACTCGTCTAGATATGTATAGGCTCGTGTGAATTAATATTAAGCTATTTTGATTAGGAATTGATACGGCATAATTGCGACTCATTACATTACTATTACATATTTAGTTAAGAATAAATGATACTATTACATCAAGTGATTAATGAATGGTCAATTAATTGTAATTGGGATTAATTGTTGATTGTGACCAATAAAGATGAAAGAATATTAATGATATTAATAATGTTAATAAGATTTTAATTAACTTAATTGTTGAATGAAATACTAGGATTACTAAATCATTTTAAGTATTAATGGTGTTAATTATCTTAAATAAGGTTATTATCGACTTGATAATAAATGATAATTAAAGAATTAATATAATTAAGATTCCGTTGTTGAACATGGTGAATAGTTGAATAATGATTATGATTAATTATATGGTTAATTAGGATTAGTTATGATTAATTAGAATATGTTAATAAATCCATATTAATTAGGATTATTTATAAACACTTTATAATTAATTACCATTAAATATGGTGAAAATGAGTATTAATTAGTAATAGAGAAATATTAATTAAGCCTTAATTATAAGGTAATATGGTTGACTGTGGTGTATAATAATTATAAATAAAGGACATTATTATTTTATTTTTAGAAGAGAATTAGTTCGTTAATAAAAATTAGTAATTAAGTATTAATTACAAATATATTTTATGACAAAACATACAAATTAAATAGAATAAAGGAGACATTATAATGACTAAGGTATTGTTGAAGTATGTTATTGTGTAGACTTATTGATGATGATGATGGTTAACGTCCCCTGAGACCAAACTTTGGTCTATCAGACCTAAAGAAGAGAATTAATTAGTTTGCTTTAAAGTTATATTTCTATGCTCAAAGAGCTTGGAAAGAAGCGTCCCGAGCTTACTATAATTTTGACAGGCTAAAAGGCTAGGAAAGTCGGTATTGCAACAAAGATTATGAAACTGGGATCTAATGTGGGTGTACGCGGGGCACTCTAAGAGGAAGTGATTTTCATATTCAATGTTCTTACTCTCACAAAGGTGGCAGATCCTTTCTACCCATGGTGTTTTAGGGACTGTCCAACGACCAGTTTCACTATGGAGCTCATGTGAGTTCGTTCTTATCTTAGGGAGTGCTTGTTAATTCCCCCTAAACCTTGAATGATCCCTTAGCCATGCAACTACCTTCTTAAATGCTCCAAAATTCTATTAGACTAAAACGTGCGCACGTTTTATGTATCCAAAACGCACCCCTATTTTTGTTAACAATAGTGCATGAGTGTTTATCCTTTGTATAAACTGTAGCAGTCGTTGTCCAAGAAACACTCTAAGCACATTTTCACAGGTTTGACAGTCCACACGCAAATTTAGGTTATAGACAGTGCGTGAAGATTATCTTCTTCACCATATTTTCACACAATCATGTTTTGTGAATCAAGCATCTCCACCACAAGTTTCTAAGTTTTGCTTGGTGCATGGTATACATTGAGGAGCAAGAAATAAAGAATGAATTGAGCAAGAAAGAATCCATTAATTGAGCAAGGAGCCACATAGAGCATCTCCACCATTGTTTTTCTTGCAATTAAGGAGCTATCACAGGCAACATTAACTTGGTCACTGTGGTGGAGTATGTAAACACAATTGAGCAAGAAAGAAACCAAGTTTGGAGAATTTCCCGTTGAGGAGCACCATACAACATTTCTACCATTGTTTTTCTTGCAATTGAGGAGTTAGCAAAGGCAATGTATTCTTCCCAATCTCCCCCCTAGCTCAAGAGTATGTAGACACAATTGCTCAAGATATTTACCAAGCTTGGGGAATTTCCCATTGAGGAGCACCATAGAGCATTTCTACCATTGTTTTTCTTGGAATTGAAGAGCTAGCAAAGGAAACATTCTTCCCAATATTCCCCCTATCTTGAGTATCTAGACACAATTGAGCAAGAAAAAAACCAAGCCTTGGGTAGTTTCCCATTGAGGAGCTAGCAAAGGAAACCATATATATCATTGATCATTGTGGTCATGGGAAACTCATGCAATCGAGCAAGAAAATCAGCAAGGAAGTGGATACCCAATGAAATCCTTGAAGAAATTAGAGAGAAGAAAAGAAATGACATGACCAATCGAAGACGCTCAATGGACACTCAACCAATTCCGGTTGTTGAGGATGCCACAGCTCTTCCTACCAATCCACATCAAGAAAGACAAAAGCATTCACTCGAGGGGTCTTCGGTCACCATATCAGTAGAAGAACGAGCACTGCATGGCACTGATCAAGGAGTAAAACGTAGGTGCACATCAAGGCCACCTGAAACATTTGCAGATTTAATTGAATGTGGGTATACAAGTGACGAAGTTAGAGAGACATTGAATGCCGAAGGTATGCTCAAAGAAGACAATGTTGTTTAGACCACTCAAGAGGATTTCTAATTGCCACCATCCGACCGTCAGGAAGACACGGAAGGACATGAAGCTCATGTTCAAACGCTAGACCAACCAGGTGATATTGTATAGGGTGCAATTCCAACCTCCCTACCTCCATAAGCAACTTCACGCCAAAGAACTCCAAAACGTATACAAATCGATGAAAGTCTCATTCGTTCGCTTGAAGGTACGATGTCTAAACGGAGTATTGCATATCAAGCTCAACTATTTTGATTCTAAATGTGATGGAGATAAATGTAGATTATTTATATCGTTGTGAAAATCTAGGTCTATGACTGTTGCTAGGAAAAAATTAAGGATAAAGATGATAAATAGTTCTGAACCAAGTTCTTATGTTGTCATAAGTTTGGTAGATGCATTTAGTAATATTGGGAAGAAATCTTGTTCAAAGGATCACAATGCAGCTTTCCATGTTTGTCACAACCAATCGTGAACAAAAGCACCAAGGCCCTTCGCCTTCTTCAGCCTACATCCAAAATTTTAGGATTGGATATCAAATCACTCCATAGGTATTGTTCTTGAAGAGAACAACTTGACTCTGGTGAAACAGATGTCTGGTCCTTCGTTGGCAGGTTGCCACGCTCCGATATGAAGCTCATTGATGCAGTAAAGGGACTGGTGCAAGAGTTTTGGCATGACAATACTAGACCTTCATCCAACCAAAAAGATGTACTAAAATTGAGAATGAGTTCAAGGGATCATGAGCCCCACATTAAACATTTTCTTGACATGACACAAACAGAATTATATGAGAGGTTTAAGCATGAACATAATGAACTTAACTTGGGCCAAAGATCCTTCGAGAAATGCAAACCATGGTATGTTAAAATAAATACAACTCGTAACACATGTTGTTGTCGATATCACATTGAGTGCGCTTATTGCTATGATACATATATACATATATTGTGTGTTTTGCATAACACTCTTATGCAGGAATGCTCAACTACATTGCCGCCGACATCATCTAGAGAGTTTATCCATAGCATCTTGTGTATAAGGATAGAAGGATGCACATTTTATCAAAGGCCTTGCGTAGATGGGACATGCCCAAGGTGTGGTGGAATGGCATTTTTGGACAAATGCATACATGTCACCGATGAGCATGAACTTGGGAGACACGAAGTGAACTTGCAATCATTCCAATATGTCACGTATGATATCAGTGGAGGGAATGAAAGGAAAAAAATACAATTGGTCACCTCTCAGATTAGCAATGAGTTCCTGAATAGTATTTTTTCCTATTTATATCTATTGCTAGTTCATATATGTAAAAACCTATTGATCTATACATCTTTATTGTTGATCTACCAGGTACTAGTATGCAACTTCATGGAGGAATTCTTCGAAAAGACACAACAGTATGTAAAGCATGTACATGTGGATCGTTGGCAAGATGAGCAGTTTAGAGTGTGTAGGGATACAATTCCTATTGGAACTATATTATCAGTGATCGATTTTGCAGAAAACTACACTCTTCAACCACAAAATGAGATTCAGAGTCAATATTATCGCTCAGATCAGGTCAGCATAATGGTCCATATCACCTATAGACATGGGGCAGATAGTACTGAAGAGAATAGGGTTATATTGAAGGAGTATAAATTTTACATAAGTGATGATAGGTGTCATGAATTGGATTTCATACAACATAGATTTCAATTGTTCTACAAGCACTTGGAGGATAACAATATACAGATGGAACAACATTGGATTTGGTCTGATGGTTGTGTGGGGCAATTCAAAAATTCCTGTGTCTTCCAATGGCTGTGTATTCTCCACAAGAGGCACAAGGTGCCACATATTTGGAACTATTTTGAGACCATACACGGAAAAGGGGAACATGATGGAGCAGGTGCATGCATCAAGACTGCATTATGTAGGGAAGATATTAAATTCACAACTATTTCACTCATCTAAGATGCAAAGACCATTGTTGCATGGTGTTCTTCAGTGATGGGGCAAGGAGCTAGAAGGCAAGAAGACCAATCATCTCAAAAAGCACATGCACAAAGATATTTTTGGGAGGTGGTCGATGTAGATTGATCACACCTATATGAGTGCAAGACTGTCCAGGGAACTCGTGCATTCCATTCAGTTAGGACATCAGACAATGCTATAGTTGAAATGTGGATAAGAAAACTCTCTTGTTTTTGTTATCCATGTAGCAGTGGTGAATGAGACAACTATGAATCCACAGATTGGGTTGACATTTGGGATCGCGTATCACTCCCCATTAGATGAAAAATAACTTCAGAATTATCCCAGTTGGAGGAAGGCCAGTCGAGTATTTCACATGACTATGGCCACATTTCAGATCTCATACAACCAGGTTCGACCATTATGTTGATCACTTTGAAATGTTTGACAACTAGTTGTGTTTAGTTAGCTGACTCCTAGGTCTGCACTTCATTTTATGCAGGGCACATATACGTAGTGGTTTCCCTGAGAGACCATGAATGGCACACTAACTACTGGCTGACACGTTGTTGGGATGGGAAGCAGACCCTCATTGTATCATTAAGTGATTCCGAGGGAAATGATTTTCCAATTGGTTCAATGGTTATCAAAGGGGAATATTTGACACAGGTTTCCCACGCACGAAAGAAAAAAGGTTATGTATTTGAAGATTATAGACCAGGTCAAATTGTATGCCATTATACAAACTTAGTTATTGGCACAAACCTCCAGCTGCAAACAATGCCAAACAAGAACTCGTCAAAGTCACGACACTTGTTGCCTTACTCCGAGCACAAGAGGCTAAAGGATACCGTTGCTATTAGAGGTGATCTCGATGGTATAGTCAAATGACCACAAGTAGGTAGTCAGGTATGTGGTAGTCAGATATTTTGCTTTCATGGTCTCATTGATTATTTGTAGTTTGATACATTAAGCTCTTGATATATTGATAAATTCAATAGACTTCTACAATGGATTTGTTGTATTATATTGATACTTACATGACTCATGCCTTATAGCCCAAGACCATTAGCTACCACTCTATCTGGGATATGTCTATTGCATTTTCCTTGAATCTTGAATTTGATCCTATAAGGACATCTCCTTGAATCCGATAATTATCTCCTTCACTCCGATAATTTGTTTATCTCAGGTAGGGATTCAACAGGTGTCCCTGAAAGCTTGTAGGAGGTGGCATTCAACGTGCGATAGAATGATGGTCATTGCTCAGATCGACGAACCATCAGCTCCATTGGATTCAGGACATCGGGATAGAGCTAGGGAGGCCCTCTAATCTAGTTCAATGGATAAGAGACCCTTTTTTTGGTAAATTTTGGAAACTAGGGTTTTGCCCAGTAAGTGAATGTGAAATTTTTGCACATGGGGGTCAAATTCGCATATTGCTCGACCGTGAAGGTGTGGCTAGCATTCCCACATAACACATGCTTAAACACGCTTGCATGACACACCGAAATCCCTTTTTGATGCACGTTTTCCATTCTATGCCCCGGGTAGGGATTCAACAGGTGTCCCTGAAAGCCTGTAGGAGGTGGGATTCAATGTGCCATAGAATCATGACCATTTCCCGGATCGAAAAAATGTTGGCTCTGTTGGATTCAGGACATCGGGATAGTGCTAGGGATTCCCTCTAATCTGGTTCCATGGAGAAGACTCCATTTTTTTGGTCAATTTTGGAAACTAGGGTTTTGCTTAGTAAGTGAATGTGAAATATTTGCACATGGGGGTCAAAGTCGCATATTGCTCGACCGTGAAGGTGTGGCTAGCGTTCCCACTTAACACATACCTAAAAACGCTTGTATGACCCACTAGAATCCCTTTTTGATGCACGGTTTAAATTCTATGCCCCGGATAGGGATTCAATAGGTGTCCCTGAAAAGCCTATAGGAGGTGGGATTCAACGTGTCATAGAATCACGACTGTTGCTCGGATCAACAAACCGTTGACTCCGTTAGATTCAGGACATCGGGATACTACTAGGGAGGCCCTCTAATCTGGTTCCATGGACAAGAGACCATTTTTTTGGTCAATTTTGGAAACTAGGGTTTTGCTCAGTAAGTGAATGTGAAATTTTTGCACATGGGGGTCAAATTCGCATATTGCTCGACCGTGAAGGTGTGGCTAGCGTTCCCACATAACACATTCCTAAAAAATCTTGCACGACCCACCAGAAGCCCTTTTTGATGCACGATTTCCATTCTATGCCTCGAGTAGGGATTCAACAGGTGTCCCTGAAAGCCTGTAGGAGGTGGGATTCAATGTGCCATATAATCATGACCGTTGCTCAGATCAATGAACCATTGGCTCCATTGGATTCAGAACATCAAGATAGTGCTAGGGTGGCCCTCTAATCTGGTTCCATGGATAAGAGACCATTTGTTTGGTCAATTTTGGAAACTAGGGTTTTTCTTAGTAAGTGAATGTGAAATTTTTGCACATGGGGTTCAAATTTGCATATTCCTCGACTGTGAAGGTGTGGCTAGCATTCTCACATAACACATGCCCAAACACACTTGCACGACCCACCGAAAGCCCTTTTTTATGCACGGTTTCCTTATATGCCATGGGTAGGGATTCAATAGGTGTTCCTGAAAGCCTGTAGGAGGTGGGATTCAACATGCCATAGAATCGTGACCATTGCTCGGATCGACAAACCGTCAGCTTCGTTGGATTTAGGACATCAAGATAGTGCTAGGGTGGCCCTCTAATCTGGGTCCATGGACAAGGGATCATTTTTTCGGTCAATTTTGGAAACTAGGGTTTTTCTCAGTAAGTGAATGTCCAATTTTTGCACATAGGGGTCGGCTTTGCAAATTCCTTGACCGTGAACATGTGGCTAGCGTTCCCACATGGAACTTTCCTAAACACGCTTTCACGACCCACCAAAATCCCTTTTTGATGCATGGTTTCCATTCTAGACCCCAGTTAG
Organism: Pseudotsuga menziesii; assembly: GCA_001517045.1. Taxonomy (NCBI): domain Eukaryota; kingdom Viridiplantae; phylum Streptophyta; class Pinopsida; order Pinales; family Pinaceae; genus Pseudotsuga; species Pseudotsuga menziesii. The sequence goes on along the minus strand of LPNX011209660.1, from coordinate 17,967 downwards.
GGATTCAACAGGTGTCCCTAAAAGCCTGTAGGAGGTGGGATTCAATGTTCCATTGATCGTTGCTCGGATCGATGAACCATCAGCTCCGTTGGATTCAGTATATTAGGATAGTGCTAGAGTGGCCCTGTACTCTGGGTCCATGGACAAGGGATATTTTC
>LPNX011209660.1:14195-17422 GCA_001517045.1 Pseudotsuga menziesii | reverse complement strand
TAGGTGTGTCAACTTCGTGCATCCTTTAAAAGTTTGTTAGGTTGTTATGTGGGTAAGGTGCTTTTGTATTCCACCAAGTTGGATCAGTTGCTTAGCTGTTCTGGGTGCTTATGTGTATTAGGTATGTTCCATCTTTGTAAATACAATTTGACATTGTTAATATAACATTGTATATGTAATTGGATCGTGGTAGAAAACAATTAAAATGTACATTTTTGTCATTACATAATATTGTAATTGTGCATTGTTCTCAAATTTATAACTAATATCTCCATGCAATCGTAAAATCTATAAAAAAAATTGGGAACATTACACATAGAAACATTCTTGACCACACGTGTATAATCACACTTAAAAGATTGAACCATGAAGATCTCAAGAGCCTTGATATGAAATATTTTTTATATCATGAAAGTTATAATACAAAAATAGAAGGCCTATCTATGGCCTGTCAATGTACATGTATCAAAAACATATTTGATGTACATGTGCAAACAAAAGTACATCTATCCTGGACGGCGCCCCTATACTCTAACTTCGGATTGTACATAAAAATACATATTTGTCCTGGACTAACACATCAAAAATCTAACTTTCTCTTGTTTTTCCCGGACCCTGATGCTTTTCGGCTCTGTCTACGACCACTGTGCATCTCTGGCGACTGCAAATCAATGACAATATTTCTTGATCAGGTAACTAAACTAGTACTGTCCAGCAATAACAAAGTTTGAAAATTTAAAATATGACTCAATTGTAAATAAAACAAAGACTCACTGCATCCGTTGGGGGTATAGGTGCCTCTGGTGTCGAGGATATAGGTGCCCCTGGTGTCCTCCTCCTTGCAGAGAGCCTCTCTGGAATGATTCTCTACGAATAAAAAAAAATATGTCAATTATCTCAAGAATTATCAACATGTACATGAATGAGAAAGTACTAATCAATTATGTAAAAAATGAACATCTCACCGAAAAAACCATTTCTAGGGGATTACACTGGGACTCTTCAGTAGTAAGAGGAGTCGTAGGTTGAACATCAACCTCAGCTGCGTGCACTAATGGACCAGGGTGTGGCTACATTCACCAAATGATTAAATAGTTATGCATCGTGCATGTCCATAAACAATACAAATGAAATGTACAATTACAAATATTCAAGTAGATGTACCTCAGTGTGACTTATCCCTATTGTAGATGCAGCATTGACCGCAACATCAACAATCCCACTAAGGTCTAGCACGGATGACTTTACATCCTAATGCTGTAAACATGTGAAAATAACATTAAGAAAAACCACTTGTGAAGTGAATTCATAGCTAACCAACAACTACCATTGGAAGTGTGTACATTACCGTGGGATTAGTAGTTTGATCCTCATGCACACCTACTCTGTTCAAGGAAGAGGGTCATCTGGTGTAAAAAACCCCCTTATCTATGTTTGGACTACAGGGAGATCCAAACCAAAGAGGCGGTGCAGGGATCTGCGATGATGTCTGTAGTCATAAAGTGTTGCCATAGTTAGACATGGATTTGAATGGATGGAATAATATGTATTGAAAAACTAACATGTTTTAATATACTTACCCCTGCCTGGGACATATCCCCCCCATGGGAGTGACCGCTTCCATCAATTTCTTACCCCTCTTAAGATGCTAATAGAATCTGCAAGTTTAAAAATTATAAATATTAGCGATCTATAAAGGAGTGTACAGTAAGAAATTTAAATAATTTGAACAAGATTTAGTCATAACCCATGTACTTACATTCTTCAAGTAATCGTAAATTCCACCTTGGACTATGTCGTTGATATCAACATCTCCAGCATCACATTCTAAGTGAGGTTCCTGCAACTTCAAAAATTGTAAATATTAGACAATTTAATAAATTAATCAAGAGTGACACATGCATTAACAAAATTATATGTAATAACAAAATGACAGGTGTTTAAATATTACCTCAATGGTGGTTGTTTGGACCTCGGGTACAACCACACCGGGTGCAGTACCACCCCCATGAGAGGCATCAATCTCCTGCAAGATTAAATATTGCATATATTACGAATCTTTTAATATGTTACATATAGTATGGAAAAATTAAAAATTGAACAATAACAGAGTTTTAAAACAATGTCCTTACCTGACCACCAATCATCGTAGTGGTACCATGTCTTGGTCCAGGACCATAACAGGGTCCCCCACATGATGTGTAGACATGTGGCTCACTCTAAGGCACATGGGATGTCAGTCTATCCTCACCAATAGATGTCCCTCCACCACTAGAAGCTGGTGGTTGTACACCAGCAGAGGAAGAGGGCGCTCTCTGGTCAATAGTGGTCGTGTGTCGAGAGACCATCTCAGCTAGAGTAAAAAATGCCTCCTGTGTCTGGGAAACCATGTCATGTGCAGGAGGGATGTCTGCCCTCGATAGCTGGGCACGGGGTGCAGGTATCTATGGATTGGAATCGCTATGCCTAGCATTGGGTCGGTGTTGGGGTATCCCCCTACCAACTTCTTGGAAGCCCAACATGTCAAAATAGTTGACATGTTTCCCATCACAAACTCTGCATACAATTTTCAGAGGAAGTACATCGGTACTTCCCTATTTTTATGAGGGGGAATGTCAAAAACCATGTACCACTTATCCATCCAATTGTCTCTGATGGGTGGAAAGGTGCACCAGTCAATAGAAATATGTGGCATGTTAATCTCCGGAATGTCATCCATCCCAGGCAGTCTAAACAATGAATAGATGTGTTGTTTTGTTATTTTGAGTTTTTTTACCTCATTGTAACTTAACCCATTAGCATATTGTTGTCTTTTCCTCTCCGTGTAAGATGCGATGCTATACAAAGCATCATTCGATCTTGCGATTGTATCGACAACAAAATGTGTTACAAGTTTTGTTTATTTTAACATACCATGGTTTGCATTTCTCGAAGGATCTTTGGCCCAAGTTAAGTTCATTATGTTCATGCCTAAACCTCTCATATAATTCTATTTGTGGCATGCCAAGTAAATGTTTAATGTGGGGCTCACGGTCCCTTGAACCCATTCTCAATTTTAGTACATCTTTTTGGTTGGATGAAGGTCTACTATTGTCACACCAAAACTATTGCACCAGTCCCTTTACCACATCAATGAGCTTCATATCGGAGCGTGGCAACCTGCCAACGAAGGACCAGACATTTGTTTCACCAGAGTCAAGTTGTTCTGTTCTAGAACAATACCTATG